>CANUEZ040000087.1:1597500-2103715 GCA_948099385.1 Fasciola hepatica | reverse complement strand
GAGAGAGAGAGGAGGAGAGAGAGAGGAGGAGAGAGAGAGGAGGAGAGAGAGAGGAGGAGGAGAGAGAGAGAGGAGAGAGAGGAGGATGAGAGGGAGAGGAGGAGAGAGAGAGGAGGAGGAGAGAGAGAGGAGAGAGAGAGGAGGAGAGAGAGAGGAGGAGAGAGAGGTGGAGAGAGAGAGGAGGAGAGAGAGAGGAGGAGAGAGAGAGGAGGAGAGAGAGAGAGGAGGAGGAGAGAGAGAGAGAGAGAGAGGAGGAGGAGGAGAGAGAGAGGAGAGAGAGACGGAAAAGACGATTTAAGCGAGGGGCCAATTAAGGGGCATACATGTTAAGGACGATGGGGAAGAAAGGTGATGAATCGGCATGCGAGAACTACCGAGGGATCAGCCTGATCGATGTGGCCGCAAAGATCTTTGTTTCGTTGTTACTAACCCGTTTTTCCGAGGCAAGAGACCAGCGCTCTCGCCCGAATCAAGGGGGTTTCCGCCGTGGCAGAGGCTGTGTGGATCAAATCTTCACACTGCGCCGAATACTGGAGCACCGCTTTTAGTTCCAGCAGCCGACGGTAGCTTGTTTCATCGACTTCCGGGCAGCTTTTGATTCGGTGAACCGCGAGTCTCTTTGGACCATAATCCAATCCGATGGAATGCCCGATAAGCTTTTAAGGCTGTTAAGGGGATACTACTCGACAACCGGTGCTAGGGTTCGTATGTACGGTGAAGAGTCCCGCGAGTTCGCACTCACTACCGGAGTTAGGTAGGGCTGTCCCCTCTCACCGGTGCTGTTCAACTACACCATCGATTGGACAATGCGACAGGCATTACACAACTACCCTGGCGTTCAGCTTAGCCAGGAAATATACATCTCGGACCTGGAGTTCGCAGATGATATTGTCGTGCTTGGAGACTCCCCCTCCCCCACACTACAACCAATCCTCGACCGAATCAATTCCTTCGCGAGGTCCATCGGACTTGAAGTAAACTCGACCAAAACAAAGGCTTTCACAACCCATCTGGGCCCGACAATTCAACAACTGTCGATGAATGACCAACCAGTCGAATACGTCCCTTCATTCAAATACCTAGGCTCAACTCTGCTTTCGAACGGCCAGACAAAAGATGAAGTGGTATCACGGATCGACAGCGCCAGGAGAGCCTTTCTTCAGCTAAGACGAACGCTGTGGACTCGCAGTGAAATCAGCTTAAGAACCAAAACTCGTGTTTACCGTGCTGCCATCCGGCCCGTACTCATCTATGGCTGCGAAACCTGGCCACTACGAGCTGAGGATACCAGAAGGCTGGAGGTTTTCGACCACTGGTGCCTGCGGCAAATCCTCAAAGTCAAGTGGCGCGACAGGGTGTCCAACGACGAGGTAAGGAGACGATGCTGTGATATCGATGCTCTCCCCGTCCTCCCCCAACGTCGACGACTTCAGTGGTTCGGCCATACGCTTCGGCGACCCGAGTCGGAGCTAACCAAGCAAACACTCTGCCCCACTCCCTGCCCTGGTTGGCGTTGTCGCCTTGGTGGGCAGCTCAAAACGTGGACCAGTACAATCGAGAAAGACGTAGAGCTTCTAGGCCTTCGGTCAGTCTATGGAGCCCGGCGATGGAAAAAGGACTGGATCAAGATCTGTACGGAGCTCGCCTCCGACCGCCGCGCGTGGTCAGCAATGGTTCGTGATATCCATGGAGCCGACTTATCCTCTCGCAGGAGATAGTCGCGTAAAAGTAAAAGTATACCGTCCGGACCGGATGGTTTGCATACGTCCAGAGAACACAGTGCTTGGCGGACCTTCCTAGTGCTAACATGAGGTTGAAAACGGGAGACACGGGGAGGAGGAGGAACCGGAGGAGTAGGTAAGGTGGAGTTAAAGGCGAACCGGGATGCAAAAACTTTGGCTTTCTCGTGTGGTCTACAAACAAAATCATCAGAACTACAGATGGGAAGGAAGTTTGATGGGCAAAAATTGGGGGAGACTGCTTTGGCAAGGGACCAAAATGTTCGGCTATCGGTGGCAGAAAAGAGTAAGCGTTCTTTGAATCTCGACGGTTGACGACCATCTGTTCCTGGATTGCACGAAGCAGCAGTGGGAGTCGGGAGTGGGCGAGCGGCGAAATGTTGCACGCTTCAAGCGTACAGCACGATCACATGCGTGGTTCAACCACTCGGGAGATTCGGGTTTGCCAGGTTTGGAAAAGTGAAGAATAAAAAGTTTCACTTCTTGAAAAACAATGTCAGTGAAGTTAGAAACGGAAACGGAAACGTCTGAAGTAAAGCACCATTCATTCCAAGGATAGGAAGCTAGAAAATCGCGAAAACCATCCCAGTTGGTTGAACTATAGCGCCAAAATGTGTCCCGAGGTTGGTGGAAGATCGGGGCGAGTAGAGTTGATGGAACGGGAAATAATACAGTGGTCAGATGAGCCAAGCGGAGAAAGAGCAGAGACGCCTGAGAACAGAGGAGGAACAGAAGTGAGAATATGATCAAGTGTATGGGCACGACCGCCAGCTCGATCGGGAATACGTGTGGGGAGGTGAACAAGTTGGCACAGGTTGTTGACTAGGGCGAAATGTTCAGCTTCGGGCTCCGGAGCCGAAGTGTCGGATGAGTGAATCAACTAATCTCGAGTGTGAGCATTAAAATATCCTAAGATGGTGATATAGCAGTTGGGATCCGTAACAAACAAATGCTCGATGCTCGAAGATAAGAAATCAAAGATCGATGAGTCGCTCCTGTTGGATGAACGGTAAACAACACATAATTGGGGATTAAAATAAGGAAGTCGGAGCTTTAGCCACACCAACTGAAAAACACGATGGGGAAAGTCAAGATTTTGGATTCTAGATGATGCGACTGACGGATGGACAAAGGCAGAAACGCCACCTTTGGGTGAAAAAGAGGGGCGAAAAGTATAGTTGGAAAATTGGAAGTGGATGGTGTCTGAGGAGGGGAAGATGTGGGTTTCAGTCAAAAAAAAGGGCAAGAGGAGAGGAGGACTAAAAAAATTGGTGCACAGAATGGATATTATGAATCATTTCGCGAATGTTAGTGAGGATGATGGGTTCTTGCTTGTTTTCCGGGTGAGCAGAACGAGCAAGAGAGCGAGTGCGCGTGTGATTGTGTATTTTCATGATTCATAATGTGAAAGAAACCGGCAACCATGATCCTGAGACCTAAAGTGGCGAACCCCATAATGCCTCAATAGATCAGGCGGGATGGTGAGCCGGGCGACGGCAGAGCTGTCTACCATCAATTGGATTCAATTCAATCAAATGGCGAACGAGTTCCTGCGAAGCCACCGGCAACCATGCCGCTGCCTTGCAGCCCGTACTTGGTTATGCAAAGACTAGAGGTGAGCTCTCGAAAAAAAAAACCCACTCGAGCTGGGGATGTCTCTTATACCAGACACCCATGAAACCTCAGGATCGCATCATCTACACGATCCGTTGCAAGGACCTTGCTACCAACCACCCAGCATGAGTAGCCGCGACCAGAGATATTAATGAAGCCGGCTTATCCTCTCCAATGAGAACGGCGGCAGTAAAGTAGAGTGAAGTTATTGCGGGTAGCCCAATTCTGAACATAGGACGAGTTAGTCGAATATTTTGATGCGTAAAACCGAAAATTGGCAGCACAATTCAAATGTCCGTAAATTCGCATTATTAGTAATATTTTTACCCCTTTCATTTATTATAAATCTCAGATAAAATATTTCTGGAAGGCCGCGGCCAACGAAAGGCTGTCGAATGGATTTCAACACACCGAACTCACACCGGGTAGACAGTAGTCTACGGTCGGAGGGTGGGATCAGCTTTGTAACGCTTTGTTCCGGAATGAACAAAACTGAAACCAAGTACCTGTAGAGCTGAGCTGTTACTAATTTGGTGCACTTCTTTCACAGCGCTGCACTGCTTATGAGATTTTTGAATAGGCTGTGATAGCAACCTCAAACATTGTACCGATTATTGTCTCAAGTGTCATTTGCATTCACTACTTATCCCCCCCCCCCTTAGATTCTATATCAGCACGCCTGGTATTTCAGATTTTTAGACGCAAATCAAACTATGCTCAGAGTTCGTTCGTTTGGCGCGTACTGTGAATTTACGGAGTTCGTAGGAGCAAAAATGTTGACAATAAACAACAAGGGAAAGTGGAAATCTTAAACTAAGGGAAAAGCATAAAATATCACCTTGTGTCAAAACGGAAGAAGAACAATCAATGATGTACAGTTCCAAGACCTCTTTGGACGATAACGGATCAAAATGCAGCGAAAACTTCAGTCATTGAGAGAAACGGATTACATATGATAACATACGTCAAGTGACTCACCAACTAACTGAGAAATTGCTGTAAAAGGGTGATATATCGGTAACATTCTTGTTGCTTCCCTCCGACTGATTGGTTGCCCATCGATTTCCAAGATCAATCGGCCCCGCCCTAGCAAAACCTATATAAGCAGCCGAGTTCTGTACTCTCCGAACCACACGACTTGGGTGCCCGATGAGACAATAGACTTCCGTCAGTCGACACATTAACCTGTGTTCTTATTCAAGCTAGTGGGTGGTCTAGCTTCGACTATTGCACTCCTGTTGCCAATCATATTTTGCGATCCAACGAAAAGTCGTTGTGCTGATAGGTGTCCAAGTGACACTTGATTCATTAAAAGGTTGCAACCTTCGGAGACTGCTGTGGAAGACATCACCGAGTAAGCATTTTGGGAGCAATATTATTTACCCTTGCGTACGGAAGTTGTTATTCTCATTTAACATGCTATGCCATGTCATCGAGTGAGGGACGCACGCGGCTTAGTCATTCAATCATGCACAGGTTTAAAGTCCGAACAGTCTTTGTTCATCTCCGCGAAATGGGACGACCTGAAGACTTACTTATCAAGCCCAACAAACGGAGGCGTAAAATGTAGAAACTTTGGGATGCCTAGGAACTCAGACTGGCATTCCGAAGGTCAAGCCCCTTGTTTCCTGTAAGGTATTAAAACGGTTCGTCTGTGCCAATGCAGGCACCACGTTACAGAGCGGAAAGCTACTGGTGACATTCGAATGTGTTCCCCATTACAAGCTGTCACAATTTTGGTTGGTAAA
Organism: Fasciola hepatica; assembly: GCA_948099385.1. Classification (NCBI taxonomy): domain Eukaryota; kingdom Metazoa; phylum Platyhelminthes; class Trematoda; order Plagiorchiida; family Fasciolidae; genus Fasciola; species Fasciola hepatica. The sequence continues at coordinate 2,098,614 of CANUEZ040000087.1, read as the reverse complement.
TCTCCTATCCACGAGAGGAAAGGGTTCAGTTCAGTGTAGTTAGGACAGCCATTAACCAGGCACTGGGTGCGGTGACTTTGGTTACTATCTCCTAGCGACGACCTCAAAAGGAAATAATCAAGGAGAAAAGAGTGTGAAAGGAGTAAGAGAAGAACTACATTGTTGGAACCAAGTCGATGAAGAAAGTCTGTGGATGCAAGAGCACCACTGATCGCGGCATCTAGCCATAACCCCCAACGTATCAAACCATTGAGTGGGAGGGTCTCTTGGAACCAACCCAGAAAGTCTAACACGCCCTATATGGCTATGTCCACTAGTTAGGCTATTCATACCTTTCCTCCACGTCATAGACTGAACACCCTTACTCACTTTCTAACCACTACCCACCTCAGCAAACATAGCACGCCGTAGGATCCTGTCAGGGGACATGCATAACACATGTCCCAACCACCTTAACCAGGTCAGCTTAAGTGTTTTATCTAATGACTTGATCCTCGGATCTAAGGCTTCTCGCCGAACCTCAGCATTACTCACACGGTGTTCCCACCAGATTTGAGCAACGTTACGAAAAACATCGGTCTTCAAATACCGACAATTTTCGCATGCTCTCCACCCGTAGTGACCGTGTCTCCGAACCATACAGAAGCATGGGCCTGACTACTGCAGCGTACACTCGACCCTTGATACGTAAACGGATGTCATGTTGACGCCACAGATGACTCGGGTTGGCAAATGCCAAGCGAGCTTCCTGTATACGCACAGACACCCTGTCCGATATTCGATTCCTGGGTGAAATGCAGCTCCCCAGATAACAGAACTTGTCTACCACGTTTATACTCTCCCCAGACACTGAAAGGTTTGGTGTTGGACCAGACCAGTCCTGCAACAGCATCTTGCACTTTAAAGGTGCAAAACGTATACTGAACATTGCTACGCAACCCGTCAGGCTGTCAAGAAAAGCTTGCAACTTACCTGGATCTTCATTAAAAACTATGCCGTCCACATACTCAAGGTCTGATACCTTCCCGCCCGGGAAAATTTCAATGCCGCTTTCCCTACCTGATAAAATTGCGGTCCCTAGGACCATTTCAACCACAAAGTTAAAGAGAAAAGGAAAGAGGGTGCAACCCTGACGTACACCACTTCTCGTGGTGAACTTGGGTGGAAGATCATCGAAAGCCCGAACTCGGCTTCGGCTATTAATGCAAAGGGATTTTATGATGGAAATGAATTTCTCTGATGCATTCTTACACATGAGGTAGTGCCAGAGAACTGTGCGGTCAACTGAGTCAAAGGCCACTTTAAGATCAAGAAAAATGGAGATAGTGGACCAACGGGAGGTGTGCTTATGTTCTAAAATTTGTCGAAGAGTGAAGATGTGATCAATACAACCTCGACCAGGTCTAAACCCAGCTTGATTCTCACGCGAGCACTGTTCGCGAGCGTCAGATAAGCGATGGAGAATAATACCAGCGAGCAGTTTGGATGCGATGCTAAACAGACTTATTCCCCTGTGGTTTCCAAAGGAGGATCTGTAGCCTTTCTTATAAATCGGTACGATCACCGACTCACACCAACTCTTTGGAACTTGTTCCTTATCCCATATCAAATCGAGTTTTGTCAACTCCAGTAAAAGTGCTGGGCCACCGTCTTCGAAAACAGATGGAGGAAACCCATCCGGTAAGGCAGCTTTATGTTATTCAAGATATCTTATTTCAAGAACCTCCGTTTCTGACGGAGGATTGGTATCTACAACAAGAGATGTACCCACTGCGGTAGTGAGATAACCTAAAGGGGATAAAGACCAATTAAACTGCTTCTCGAAATGCTCCGCCCAGCGAATTAGACGACGCTCCTGAGTCTGATTCAGTGAACCGTTCGCCTTTTTCATCAATTCGTTAACGCCTGGTTTATGTGGACCGGTTTGTCTAATCAGACGGAAAAGGTTGTGGCTGTTGCCAATCGCTGCAGCTATATTCTATCTTCCTACACTTCGCAATCCACCACTGCTTACGGTCATTTCTAAGGCTCCGAATCAGTTGACGTTTAAGGCATCTCCGTGCCTCATCGTATCTGGAATACGGAGGAATCGATCTGCGCACATCTAACAATGCAACTGAGGATGAAGATATTCATCGTTTCTGTGTGTGTCTAGATGCTGGACCTTGGGTAGCATCAGCAGCCATGTAGAACCTGTTTGATCTCTGTCCATCGCTCTTCTGAAGCCTGGGCATTTAACTGCATCGAGAACCTGGTGGATAATTCTGTTCGGAAAGCAGATCGTTGGTTATCGTCCAGTAGTAGCTGCGGGGGATGATTCGCTTCAGCCACCAACAAGGCGCAAGCTTACGCGCGTACGGACAAGAGCGTGATCAGTGTCTACAGACGCGGACCAAAATGATCGAGTCTTGAATTAATCTGCGCCAGCGGTAAACGATAGCAATGTGGCCAATCTGAGTCCAATGCCGTGGAGGCGCAGGAGGACGTCAGGTTGGCCTTCGTCGCTTTTTGTGCGAGAAATTTGTACTCACTAGGAATAGTCCATGGTCGGAACATAGTTGAATGAGTCGATCACCGTTATCAGTTCGATTGCCTGGAACGCAATATCGGCCTCCTGTATTCCTCTCCGTCTCGTCTAGGCTTCCGACTTGAGCAATGAAATCACCAGCAACAACCATGATGTCCGTATATTGCACGCTGCACAGCAGTTGAGACAAATCCGGGTAGAATTCGTCTTTAGCCTCAGGAGAGCTACAGTCAGTTGGGGCATACACAGAAACGACAAACAGGCATCGGCGATCCAGTCTAGTACTGTTGACATGCACAGAACCATTCAACCGAACTGCATACAAACGACTACTGACTGGAATCCAGTCGAGCAGTGCACGCTCAGCCTTCACGCTCAGAGCGATGCCAACGCCAGTCTAATCACGAGCACCAAACACCGAATTACCCGACGCGCGAAGAATGAAACGAGAAGCCGAGCTTGTATCAGGGGAGCGAAGTATTAGCACTGAAGTTGGGTCTTATATACGTGTTTCCGGGAAAAAGCGCACATCTATATTAAAGGTTTCAAGAGTTTTAGCTAGGGCAGCCTGTTGCCCCGTTTGGCAGTGTGCGGACGCCGAAAGCAGCTAAGTGAAAAGGATCCTAGAGTCGGAAAACGGATTCTCTTTCTTCCCCCGTCTTCAATTTGCTACCGTTTCCGAGAGCTACAAGTTCAGGGTCACGACTCATTGTGGCTACTCGTACGCATTTAGAATTGGAACGTAAAGAATGAGGAGCAGCGGGATAAGGAGTGTTTCCCGACTGACCACTGGAGATTTCTGGGCACATCATACTTCGCGGCTGCCAGCTACGCAGGAGAGAGTTTTCTTTGGGAATCCTAACCGGAGCCTTTCACTCAAAAGTCTCATCCACAAGGCAGTGGGGCGTCAATCCAGCACGGGAACGTAAACGAAGAACCCGTGAACGAACTTCTTCTGGTATGTTACATGAGACCTGATTACCGCATGCGCTTTGTCTTGTCTTCGCTGGTGTTTCGTTATCGATCCGCTTTTCGGATTCAGTCCTTAGCCCCATGCACCCAATGGAGCAAGCCGAACGTGTACCGGGCAGCATCCTTTGGGTTGGGGGCGATAGATACCCAATGAAGTGCGATCACTTCTCCCACCGTCGAGAGAAACCCCAGGTACTCCACTCCTACGTCAATCTAGTGGAGGATTTTATACCGGTAAACTGTTTCTCTCAGTGTTTATTCGCTGGAGTGTCCTTTCCAGGGGCATAGTGGTTAGAACCAAATGTTGCTCATTAACTGGTCCTGACACTGGACTTCGTCTGGCCCCTACCCATTGACCTGTCAGGTATGATTGCATCTCCGGCTTAAGGAAACCGTCCTGCATAGCACTTTGGGTCATGGAGGCACGCAAGCCATCACATCATGCCAAGGTGCAGTCTCGTCGTGATGGGAGAGGAACGAGATTACCATAGCAATGAAAAACGGACTGAGGAACCACACCCGGTCACAAAAAGTTCAGCGAGATGAAATGCCAGGTGAAAGTGGAGCTATCGGCTATTTGCCTCACTGGAGTCCTTCTATGAGAAAAAGCCCAACGAGATCCAGATTAAATATGCGGTTATTACTGGCTGGTCACTTCAGAGATAAAACTTGCCCGTCATTCAAAAAAATCAGCAATGCGCCGTATAAAAGAAGTTGAATAACAGGACATCAAGATGGAATAGTGACGTACTTGAGCAACTCGTAGTTGCTATCCGTGAACTTGACCGCATTTTCGCACCAGAATTTCTCGGACTTGTGTACCGGAGACCATTCAAGCCGACCGGATTTCAGCTCAGTTGTGTACTCTTCAAGACTACTAACATCCTGTATGCTAGCTGATAATTTTTCCTACATGAAAAAAGAATAAAATGTTTGTGATGAAACTATTAACGTGCTTTAGTGAACGACTTACTATGAAGAACCATAGCTAACGGAACAATCCTGTGTGCATTCCACTCAGCTATAAAATGGAAACCTCTGGGTCAATTTTGACGCTCATGAAGGAAGTGGAATTACGCACGATTGATAACAGCGCCCAAAATATCACATCATGAGTGTGTGCATAGAGAGACATGTGATGATGAGTCATCGGGATCTGGTAAAAATAGATGTATGTTTTACACCGGCTTGAAAGTAAGCAAGGTACCAACGCAATAACAACAAAGTTGGGGGGAATAAAGCGTAACAAAGTGTCTTTTGCCTGCTGTAAAATTGTGTGTAGTGAAAGGGATTGAGAATTAAACAAACAGGCCGCATAGGTGTCGTGCCATTGAATTCCAACAAGGTACGTGGGAAGCATCAACGAAAGCCAGCGCCGATTCTAACTTCTCCATAGCCCTACACCCAGTAATGGCTGGATCACCGCGTCGTTTCTTCTAGCCTTGTCCTGTACGAGCGAATAGAGCACGGGAAGGTAGGTGACGGGGAGGCATACGCAAACATGGCCGAGCCATCGGAGGTGGTATAGAGCAATTACCCCGGACAGAGGGCGACAATCCACAACCAACATACAACGACGAACTTTGTCATCACTAACCTGATGTTCGCATCAGATGCAAGCAACGTTTCGGATACGTCAGCCACCAAATACGGAAAGCTTCCGGGCAACCTCGACGCGTAGCGGCCAGGTCTCACAAATCAAAAGCATAGCACAACAAACCTTAGCACTGAACACTGGTCTCTTAAGAGAGATTCGAATGTCAAGACGTTGCCAAAGGCGTTACAGGTTGGCGAAAGCTCATCTAGCTCTCGTTATTCGTGATGTCATCTCCCCACCAACACCACCCCCAGCTGTAATCAAACTTCTGAGATACTTTAAACTACGAACAACTTCTAGCCAATCATCACAAATGGTGATTGCAAGCACAGGCTCCTGCCATTCTTGCCAAAAAGCTTTACACTCTGGATGATCAAAGTGTATAACGTAAATACCACAATCGTCAAGCAGTTCACAGTATGCTGATCTGCCTGGGCCTGTCATTCAAAAAGACTACGTCAACTGCATATTCGAAGTCAAAAGTTGTCCTATGGGGAGTGTTCAACTCAAAGGCTGCGCGAAGGTACAGGAACACAATGATCGTTGGTTTTTGGAAAACAACCCTGGTCAAGCAGCTGTCGCGGGATGAACGTTTGATCTATGCATCCACGACTGATGCTAAACCCAGCTTGCTCCGTATAAGTCTGCTCTCCACTCATATGGTGCAGCCAGCGAGGTATGTCGGATGCTGGCAGCGCCAACACTATTAGGATAAGACTAATACCGGTATGGTTGGCGTGGCTGCTGTGCGAGCGCCTCTTGAAGATAAGAGCAACAACAGGCGCCACATTCTACAAGGAATTGCAGACCTTGGAGAACCGGATTTGCAGCTCTCTAACCAGCTCTATTACGTCATCGCCGAATAGGGCTGCGCGGAGGATAGTTGGAGTCCGGCGGTTTGTGACGTCCGACGGCTTGGATTTACTCATGGGTCTCGGCCCCAGTAAGTGGAACCGTCAAAACAGGCCACGGGACGTGTGCCAGAACAGTTGTGTGAAGCTGATGCTGGAGACCAGGGAAAGTGCCTTAAAGTGCTCCGCCCAGACTTCCAGATGCCACTGCTGTTTGTGAATTGGAGAACTGTCGGCTTCACAGATCATTTCACTAACACCTAGAGGTTTTCTACTGACGACTCGAATGAGAGGGAACGGCTTGCAGGAGTTACCCATGGGGGTAGCACATTCTATCTCTGATTCACATTGCAACCACCAGATAAGGCGGTCCCGGAGTAGCTTTGAATTGAGTTTATGTTCCGTCTTGAGCAGTATTACGCTCGCCTCCAGATGGGTTGACTGGAGTATGTAAAGACGTAGAGACTCAGCGAAAATCCAGGGTGCCACGGTGCAACAAGCCACAACTTACTAGGCCAGCGGAATGCACAGCATTCTTGATGAGCGATCAGTGCTGGTTGTTTTTTGTTTTTCAGCTAGCTCGCATGAAAGACGGATAGGCGGGATGGTATTCCTAATGAACAGGATGCCACCAAATGATCATTCTTCTGAGCGGCATTCCCTGGTAGGCGGTTGCATTTTATGATAGCGTCTACTGATGCCCATATTCAGTGCTTATCCAGAAATATCACATTTGAGGGTTTAACTTAAGCAGTCTCCACTGTGTCAGTAAAAACCCGTCTCGGTCGACTTCAGTGTGCTTCATCATATTAATTACAAAAGAAACATGAATGATTTCGGAAAGTAGTGAATAGACCTATGGTTTAGATCAAAACACGTAAAGTAGGCGTACATATGTTCTTGATGATTCATTTTCAAGCCATTACAATCACATTTATTTGTCCTGAGAAAACGGGGGGGGGGAGAGAGTCAGAGGATAGCCGGTAGGGCTATTGGTCGGTTTGTCATTCCTGCACCAGAGATGCCACTTATGTTGGTCTAACGACGAGGCATTTGTCGAAACGCATCGAAGAGCATCAACCACGCTGGCTTCAACGCACAGCGAGCGACACGATTTTCAGTTCAATGACTGCACACTTACTAGATTCAGGGCATCCGATCGGAGCGGAGAACGCACTCCGTGTTGTGTACAGAGTACCACATAAGGAATCTAAAGCGATCATGTAGAGCGCTAGCGACGGCCGAAGCGATTAGTACACGGATCCTTAAGCCTGAGCTATGCTCGCAGAAAAATTTAGCTCATGCGCTTGAACTTTCCTGGCCAAAGACCGATAACGTCACTCGCGAACGCATTGTCAATCCGGGTCAATAAGTGTTCACACGATAACACTCACCACATTCCCCTACATCTCTCCTCTATCAACTAATCGATTGGCCAACTAACCAATCGGATGACAAACCGACCGACAGACCTAACGACTATTCTCTCACTCCCCCCCCCCTTTTCTCAAGACAAATAAATGTGATTGTAATGGCTTAAAAATGAGTTATCCAAAAAATGTGTTCGCCTACAATACATGATTGATTGGGATTATTTTTTTATATTAAACCTGTCACTATCACTATGCACATGGGCGAATTTACAACACAAATCGGGAACGGTGTTTTTTGTCGTAAACCGGTTTGACCGAGCTGGCCAAGAAAAAGCCTCGCCTCTGAATGCATACCGTTAGAAATGTCATATCATCCGTGAGTTCCGGATCGTGACTGAAATCTTTCTGACTGAGCAACTCCAGCTGACGCAATACTTTGCACTGGACGAGACTGAGGCCGAAATTGCGCTGTTCTGTCGGAGTGGGTAATTTTTCCAATAGTGACTGCAAGAAGACAGAGAGGAAAAAACATACTTTATCATGATCATCATAAAGCGTTGCACAGCAGGGCGAGCCCCACTGACCACTGCCTTTCTCACCATGTTGCACGTAGGGTTAGAAAGTATGAATATACAAGATGGACAGGGAGTGGACCTACACGGATGGGAGAAGGAAAAAATGCCCTAGTAGCCAACACACGGAATACAGTCCAGCACACTGATCAAGCAATCTGATTCGACAGAAAGTGACGACACGATCGCCACTGTACACAGTTCGCAGCCATATCCTTCAGTCTCTCCATCCAACTGGTTGAGGGATCTTTTGGACCACTCATCACATACCCGGTTTTGTCGCACAGTGGCGGCTGATCACGATGTCAACCGTTTGTAATTTTTCTATTCCATGCATAAGTGCGAGGTTATCTATCATGCACCTGCCTCCTGCTTGGTTCTCACTACAAGGTCCGATTACATTAAAGTTAATCTGCAAGATAGATTTCGCTTCGTTTGCAAAATATTACTGTTAAACTGAATGAACTGAAACCCGCATAGAGCTCCCGAGAACTCTAAACCAGTACAGAATGCACCGTATTAATTCATACGTGCGAAATAGTTTTCCAACTTCCTGACTGACAAATAGCACCCTAGCAACTCGCATGACATTTGACCCACTCACACGAACAGAAAGTTCGATGGACGCGTGGATTGGAGTTAAAAATAGAGAACATCTGCACTTGTGTTAACTGCTTTATTGTCGGTCGGTAATCGGTGATTGAGAATCTGGTTCGATAAACACGATTACCATCGATTACCGACAAAATCTGGTCTTGGTCAATAGGAAGACAGCGCATCAACGTGGAATATCACGCACAACATCCGTTGATCTTTGACACTTAGCGACGACAGGCCGCGCTGGGTAAGTAGAACTGACAGACCTCTGGGTAGAGTGCATTGTTTTGTATCATAGTGAAATAAACAGTATTCTTTGTGCTTCGTATTCCAATTCGGTCAACGTACATCAAAATTGGAAGAACATTAGATCGTACGAATAAATCAAGTGAAGAACCTTGGAAAGTTTCCCGAGGAGAGGCTGACGATGAATACACACTTTTAATACTCCAATTTCCCATGAACATGCTGAGTTTGAAACAGTGACCACACTGGGAACAGCAGGTATTGTCGAAGCCGGCCCATTTCGATATCTTCCATTACCCTTAATGCCCAAGGGAACAGTTAAGTGTCTTACCGATTCCGTTAACCCTTTCTCTGAGAAAAAAACATCCCAGATTTAGTAGATGAGGCACAATAATGGTTGTCATCAAGCACTCCAATTAAAACACCAAACAAGAATCTCTCTAAAAAGTGACAATAAAAAATTGGCATTTACAGGTGAAAGGTGATTAGTGTGGTGGACTCCATCCGTTAAGGAGTACTCCAACCTGTATGACACAAGACCAGTCAGATATGCGTGTATGTCCAAGCACCTAATTTTCTTTCACCTCCATGTTCAGTAAATCATTAAGTCCTTTCAGTTGACAGGAAAGAGCTCCCTAATCGCCCAAAGATCTGGACCATTATGAGGCTAGCGCATAAACGGGATATTCAGATCATCTATGGTTTGGCAAACCTAAAATAACAATCACATTACCGACCTTCCTATAGAAAGTGAAGATAGGAAGTACTTCGTACTATTGCATGACGCGATTGGTTCGGTGACAGAGGTACCGGACACATTCCTCGAATGACTTTCACGAGCTGCTGAGATTTCTTTATTATTCAGTTGTCTTTTACAACACCCACTAGGCAATGAAGTTTATATTCCCTTCTAGCACATAATAAAACAGGACAAATGCTGCAATGCATGCGATGAACCCGACTGAATACGTCCACACAGATTATCTTTCGGTTCGCCTTCCTAAGTTCATCATACATCCAGCACTGGCCGACGGGTTAACACAGACACCAAACTGAAAAACGGCTTCATATGAATTCACGACCGGATAGTAGATTCAGCACAACCCACGGTACATTTCAAGAACTGTGACGATCGTGGATATCTGACCACGTCGTCCTATGCCTCCGATGTCAGGTTGGCAAATCAAATTAACTGTTTAGGATTTCCATACCTTTTCGTTGTATTATGGACCAACCACTTGGACCAATTCTCAAACCGTTATCCACCTCCGAGAACAATGTACGCCGAAGGAATCTATCGTGGGTATAGGTGACATGTCCCAACCACCCTAATCTGTCTATATTCTGCGCTTGTGCCGAAGACTGGCCCTTCGTCTGACTTAAGCACTGTTGATACAGTTCTCCCACTATAGTCAAACAATTCCGCGGTCTGTACCGTGAATGGTAAAAGAGCTGGAAGATAAGGATGAGAAGTGCAAAAGGATGAAAAAGGAAATAAGTGACTGTATCGTAATCAATATAGCATGATTAACACAGGAAAACTACCCGTACTCACGCGAAACAATGCCAATGAGATGCGTGTAATTTTCTCACGTTCCGCTTCACGCATTATGTCCGAAACAGTGGAAAGCAGATTTGGGCTTTGGCACATCAGTGTCGCATGATTTGTATCAAAACTCATGCACCACAAACAGAAAATGAGTTGATACTGCAATTGACGACTTGTATTTTTTTCTCCCAACACATCCACGATACTAAAGTAAATGTGCGCAAAACAAATAAACCGAAAGTAAAATAGTTAGTAGAAAACTTGACATGAAATAAAGCGCAGAAACTGCTTGGCGAATGAGAAATTCTGAAATACTGAACATCATCAAGTTGAGTTTGTAATTTCCGTAACCCTGCGTAGTCTATCTACCAGCTCAGCTTGGTGGTCACGATCAGTCGCATGCACCGTTTTGTAGTCCATGCTTACGCACAAATGCAGTGGAAGGGGCATACCTATAGCCTCAAAGGCGCATTGTGCTATTAAGAATAATCGGCAAACCTGACCCTGAGACCTGGAATGGAGCACCGTATGAGATCCTGATGGGTAGGCGTGATCACAAGAGCGAGGAGACAGCAAATTACTGTGTGACACTAACGTGATCGGCGATGGCGCGGTTCGGACCTCTTACCACTGCAAGGTGATAAGCGCTCAGATAACTCGATCAAGACCGCTTGTAATCGGTGAGATTAATACCACAACTTATAAACTTTCAACAATCACTAAGCACGCGAGCATACACATCAAATCAATAGCCGCTCAGTAAGTGTGACTCCGCCATAATCTTTCAAGATCAAACCCAGTGGGTTGGGTTTTGGATAATAAATCATCTGGTAAGTTTATCAGACAAGAGTTGCACACAAAGCAGAGATCTCAATGATCGCACACGACGTCAAACGAATCGGGTTATTTTCAATCTGTTCCAGTTTTTAGAAGACAGACTGACGAACAAGTTCGTTTACGGTGTTTCATTAACTAGCCACTTGCAGTACATTTGTACGGGTCAAATAAAATACAAGGAGATATTAAAGTCTCTGGGGTTGGGATATATTTGAAGAAAGGATGAGGTAGTGGATTAAACACAAATCCACATCCGCTGATTGATGTGCAATCAATTTATTCAACATACGATGATTCGACAAGTGTTATACCATCAGTCTGATCACAGAAGACCAAAGTAGGTCTAGAACTCCAACCGACTTTTCTGAATACAAAGAGGGTTCTTCAGCCGAATAGTAATCGCCTTGGCAGCGGATTATAGGTGGGCCTGTTTGTGAGTCCATCTTTTGATGCAATCTTCGAGGTATAGTACGGCATTCTTTCTGAGTGCCAAATTTTCTAGCTCTAGAATCTGCTTGCCTCATAAGTATGCCAACAAAGTACCGTTTTTCTGCATCATAAGCGGGGGAACAATGACAGACAATCTCCATGACTGCAGTCTATTTACTACGATGGCTAGTTGACTACACTGACCTTGAGACTGGGAGCGGTGGGCGACATGTTGAACCAATAAGCCAAGCGTTTTTCGGTACTCCCCAAAAACTAACCGACCTGATTAAAATGAATACTGCGTTCGGATACGTTTGCCAATTAAGTAATTCAGTGGCACATAAAACTCGCTTTACCGTCGAATTCCTGGGAATAATTGGTGAATTCTGTACATAATTTTACACATGAAGATGAATAAGCAATCTTTAAGTTCTGCTGCTGATATGAGTGCAAGAATAAGATTGCTAAAAGTGATCCGAATGGACGGTGGTAAATGAGAGCACAGCTAATTTGATTTCCACTGTGCAAGTTAGAAAATACGAACCTGGAAATCATATATCTGGTGAAAAAAGAAAGCTGTGAACAAGACAGTGCAAACGAGAATATTAATTGTCAAATACTTCATAAAACAAGAGGTTTAAGCGCCCGTAGGGGATTTGGCCGCTGGTAACTAGTGAAGATGATAGCTTAATTAATACAGTATACGTCAGTCAGTGGCGCGAATGCTGTACGGTCTGTCTCTCAAACTTTTGTGCCACATAAAAAATGTCATTCGGATACACAAAATGACAAAAAAAAACATCAAAAAATGTAAGGCGAAAAAGCAAATAAAAACCGCAACATATCATACCTTTTTTGTTAGCTACTTCCAATTCTTTATTGTGCTCCGCCCCCACTTAATCGTAATTTAATATAATCTGCTACCCATGTAATCTTAAACAGCTTGTACTCAACGCGTGAACAACAGACCCGAGTAGAACAGTCAAGGTTGTGTCACTACGGCAGATTTGTTGACTAAATATTCGTCATATAACAAAACGGATGGGGGTCGTGACAGATTTCTAATCAACGACGGTCATCTTGAATCTCAGAGATGCCTGTGATTACGCGGATAAGGAAGAACTATTAAAAATGTCGAAGCTGGTAGTGAATTCCTGATAGATTGCCGGACGCACCCATTCACCGCAACATCAGATGTTAGATCAAATGCAAGCATAGGGCTCATTATCACCTCTACCAATCACAAGAGGTGCCATTTCGGGCTGCTCACTTACTCCCTTCCCGGATAACTGTGTGATTGATAGTATCCCCATAAAGACTATGAAGTCTTTCTGGGGAAAGTTGGGGGGAGGGTTAGTGCTTTTTCGACGACAGAGTATTAGATTTGGAAAATGGGCACGACATGGCGTTAGGGGAACTTGAAACATCGTCCCCTTTAATAAGAACGGAAACAAAACATATTTCGAGAAGCAAGCATTTAGTCTACTTTTTCGACTGCACCCCAGGCATCAGCCAAACAACACCCAAGAATTGCTAACATAATAGTGATAAACATTTTCCGTATTTTTCCGCTGTGTATACCGTGTACTGTCATTTATGAATAGGCATATTCTACGTACGCCAAAGACGATAGTAAACGAAATGCTTGCATCTCGCAATAGTCTTCTTTCCGTTCTTATTAACATGACGTTAGTCTGAGACAATGACACGACCTCGCACTAACAGTCTCTTGGAAAAACAGCCTTTGGTTTCAAGCTTTAAGCGTAGCAGACGACCCGTAGTGCATATATCATCGACAGTGATGCTAGAATATGGCAGAAATTCAGTCTAGTTGAAATGATGTAAAAGAACTTGAAGTCCGACGTCCCACGCGGCTTTCCACAATTTCCCTCATTTGCGGAAACATCTAGGCACCCCTTCTGCGTCGAAGGAAATATTATATATCAATGCTGTATGAGGTTCTACTTACGCCTATATGATATGGTCTGCACGAGACAAATTTTGACCGAGGATGAAAGGAAGTAGCGTTGGAGTCAAACGATTAAGTGACACTGGTCGAACAAAGCGCTTACGTGGAGGTTTACCTCCGTCAGTTCACCACACGTGACTACAAAACCTGAAAGATAAAGCGGGGTTTTTTGAAGACAATAATATGGAATAGTAACCGATCAACAAGAAGTGGAGGAAACGATAAAGGAAGGCGATGACCGGCTCAAATCAATGAACCTCTTTGGAAAGATAGAGTTTAAAGTGTGACGCAAAACAAGAAACTCACGTACGTTGATATGCCGTTAACTTCTGCAAAACGAGCTCGATATTCGCGAATGCGCAACATCATTTGCAAATTCCTCGCAACTGTTTGATCGTATTCATTTTTCTATAAATGGGGGATATTTTGATATGTGAATTAACGTCAGATTAGTGAAGAGGTATGATCGAATTTTACAGTTAATGCATATAGCTGTACCATTGTAAATTACACGTGGATTACAAAATCGAAAATTCCTCTTTTGTTTGAAAGTTAAGAACAAACAAAAAGAACTTTCTTCTTAAGCAAGCCATCAATCCAACTCGAGCTCGACAGACCGGAGTGAATAATCAACACTCAGTAATTTATCGGATTAATGAAGGCGGAACCCATTTTGCCGATCGAGCAGTCATCTAAAGTCCGATGCGAATCGGGTCAACGGATCAATGATCAATCCGGCAAGTTTTATAAACCTGATCGACCTAACAAGGCTTGAGCTTAACTGGACGTTCGAGTTCGAGAACGTTCGATTTTCGCCTTAGGTATCACATAGTTATTTCTGTACACGGACATATTTTGTGGCGAGCTGAATTGTTGTCTACTGGTTTTCAACATCGGGCTGGAGCGATTGAAGTCGCAAGTTGAGATTGTTGCGCGCAGGTTTCCACACAGGCCGCAGAAAAAACCCGTGGGTCATAACACCCTTGTTCACGAGTGACTGGAATAAAGTACACTGAAAATCACTGTATGGCTGTACACATGATGAATACCCCGAAGGGAATGGAGCAGTGGATTAATATCTTCAGTCATCGGTGATGGGGTGTCTGACAGAAGTTGGCAGACTGTCGTGCCCCTGGGGTATCCGACATCTATTTGGTCTGCATCAGGTAAACAGCTCTCACCTGTGGCTCCACGAAGCCGAAGCACGCATCACCGGCACATCCCAGAAAATTGCTCGACAGGCGGCCTAAACCAGGTTGAGGGTAACCGAGGTATAAAATCCTCGGTTAGACGGTGTTTGACATGCAAGGACAGTTGCTTCTGAATGGCGGACGATCTTACCCGTATAGTCCGAAAACCGTGAAGGAAATGTGTCGAACTAATTGAACTGCATAGACTGTTGGCTTGGATTCAATTCAGTCGAACGGCGAAGCCCCCGGCACCCATGCTGCTGCTATGCAGTCCGCACTTGGTTGTGCAAAGACTACAGGTGCGCCCTCAAAAAAACCCGACTCGAGCTGAGGGTTGTCCCCTGTACCAGATACCCACGAAACTTCAGGATCATGTCATCTACAAACTGTTATCCATGCAACCGTTGCGCCTCACCGCGCTGCATGGGGCGCCGCGATCAGGGACATTCAAGCAGTTGGTTCATTCTGTCTAAGGAACCAGCTGCAGTATATATATATATATATATATATATATATATATATATATATATATATATATATATATATATATAATGTTTACCAACCTCTCATTACCTCCTCTATCTATCAGTCGGCGAAATTCGGGGAAGAATAATTGATCCAAGCAAATGGGCTCCCACTAAGCCATCCTTCTGCCTTGCGGATGCGTTCTTGTTAGACCTAAAGGCTGCGGATGAAGACCCTAATCGTCCTCCTGCTTTGCGGCTGGACACCCTAGCAGTACCCGTCCATCTTCCATGAACTGTATGACTATAAAAAGTCTATGCTGCATCGGTCGTCGCGCAGGATAATCAGGACCGCGCTGCCCATTGCATCGAGCGCGGTGGGTACTGAAAACTGGGCTACTGCTCAGATTACCCTCTCTTTTATTCAACCTTTGTCTTCTGTACCTAACCACGTCCTTTGCCCCCTCTATCCGCCCATAATGCTCCCACTGATAACACGGCCAATACTCGAAACGGCTCATTCTCAAATTGTGTCGTAAATAATCCACAATCACTTACCTCACATTTTCTCAACGCTTTTCAGCCTCGGGATCTCGGATCCCTCAGCGTGTGTACACTCATGCAGGCTGATCAGCAGGTGTGCAGAACACTTACAATGAACAATCCGAGGATTGATGTCTGCCGCGTAAGTAAAACGCGTAACCAGGATTAGAGCAATGTGACCCAGCTAACTGCTCTTGGTATCTCACCAAGGTATTTTCTGCGCACTTCAGGAGACGAAGTAGCTAGAGCTGTGGGTCAACGTCGTGTAGGAATAGTCTTGACTGACAAGGCTGAGGCTGCCCTCTTAGACTGGATCCCTGTTAACAGTCGCTTATGTGCTGTGAGACTAGAGGGGTCAGTTGGTGTTTGAGAGGACAATTGTGTTAAGCGCAATTTGTTTGTAATCTCGGCATACGCTCCAACGGACCGCAGCTCTGACACAGAAGGATGAGTTATATGATGAACTCACCACTCTTGTTCGCAACAGCAAAGGCTCTGACATCGTAGTGCCAGCTGGTGATTTTATTGCACAAGTTGGCAATCTTAACGAGGCATAAGTTTATTTGGATGGGTGTTGTGCCTAACTCGCTCAGTGCACAGATAACGGAGATAGACTTCTCCAGTTTTGTACAGACAATCGATTATTCTATCCTAGTACGAATTTCGGACACAGCTCGCGTCGCACGGCGACGTGGCGCTCTAACTCTACAGGTATTTTGATCCAGATCGATCATATCACACCTCTGTAAGTTTACTTCCTGTCCATCTTGAATATTCATTCTTTCTAATTCAACATGCACCATGGTTAGAAAGGCAGTGGTCAGTGGGGCTCGCCCCTCTGTTTAATGCTGCACGATGGTGATGATATTCCCCAATATCCCAGTACATTGTACAAAGTTGAGGCGAAACGCAGAACATGAATATTCATGGAGAGCAGGTGAGCTGGGTACCATTCGGCTGCCCAGACCGAAGCAGGGACTGGTTATAGGAAGCGCCATCTCCAAAGCCGTTGTTCAGGGGTCTTCCCACAAGGTACCGGGGTGAAATGTGGAGATCGCGTCCGTTGGAAACCGGTGATGACAGGGTGGGTTCATACACCATTCTGAGTGGATCCAGGGCCTCCAACGCAACTTTATATCACAGAAAAACTGATGACCGGTAGCATCGTTCATATACCTCTTCTAAAAAATCATGTCAAATACATGGAACACGGCCCTGGACAGTGATCTTTTTAGGTAGCGAGTCACACCCGGCACGTCGCAGTGTCGCCCAAGGATTTACGTACAGTTTGTGTAGGAAAGCGCTTGCCAGGCAGAAAACTAATTACATCTTCAAGCACTGTCGCCGATCGTCCACGACAGCTTTTTTGGTGAGTCCATCTTATTCGCGACCTGGTTGGATGATGTAAATCTGAGGTTCGAGTCTCGCCACCGCTGATCAACTCTGATGTTAGACAGCTTCTCATCGGTTGCCCGACTGCTTATTACACCTTATCAGACGGGAATCTGTGTGGTAATCTACACCAGCTTTTTAAAGTACCATTTGATAAAGCAACGGACCCTTATGGCTGCAAGGTGCACTCCTTCCATAGCAAATACATGCGCGCATGAAATGAAAATACATTTTTAGGTGAAGCTGGGAGCCAGTTGATAATTCAATTGATAGGTGTCGATTGGGAAAAATATTTCAACATTGCAGCCTACCTGTCATAATACCAAAGTGCAAATCTGGTGTCCTAAAGTCAAAGTCCGAAATCTGACGCGAGTTAGGGATATCAATGACGTATTGGTGATCTGAAATTCCGTTCCCATTATTCACAAGCATTGGAAGATAATTTAAAACAGAAAACTTAATTTGGGAAGGAGTGAAAACATTTTGTAAACGCTAGGTTTTGCCGTTGCGCAACCATAATTAGTTGATGAAATACTCACTGAAGTTCAAAATCCTTTATAAGGATGTCGTGCCCCTAGACGTTCATAAGCGTGAAACCATCATCGCGTCAACCACTACAATATCACTTCACAAAGTAAATCACGACTGAGGAATCACAAAACGGAATTAAATATCATGAAGTAAGCATACCGGCACTTTGAGTTGATCACGAAGCCAATTAAGAAAGTACATCAAATCTTTTTCTTCCATCAGTTGAGAAGACCAACAGGCAAACTTGGCAATTATCCGCGAAGCCTGGAACATGCAGAACGGATCGCCGCGCTGGAAGAAGCTAAAGAAGTGGGACCATAAAGATTCTTTTGAATTCTGGAAGTAGTCTCGGAAGATTTCCACTCTGACTTTATCTTCCTGCGGAATGTACTGAGGTTTGTTAATACATCATACTTGAAGTAGATCATCCAGTAGGGTCAAAATATATTGTAATGTTTGCTCCTTGGAGATGCGATTCAGTATGAAGATAAACACACGAGCAGTCTCAATAGAGCATAGGGTTAACTCTAATGAAATGCTAAACATACCAGTTGAGGATCCTCTTTGACTACGTGGTCACGAGCTTCGGCATTTGGAGCGTTATCCAATTTGGTCATAAAATTGAATTGTTCTGCATTGATAATCTGTCCTCTAGAAATACAATACCGATTAGAGCGGGGAAAAATCCACCAACTGGACGTAGGACTGCCAATTGACCCGAGTCAATCGGATCTCCGCTGCAGTAGTCTGCAGAAAACTAGAGGTTGTGCCAACTGGAAGGTGATAAATCTGTTCGATATGGTAACGATAACTTACTGGACGTAATATCTTCAATGTTTCCGACGCGAGCATATTCCAGTGACATGATAGACAAAGATATCGAGGCTGTGCAAATAAATATGGAAGCAATGAATACTGGTGTCAAGTCGGAACGTTGTTACACTTTCCACCCACCCAGCCCGCTTTGCAAAGTCCGAAGGAATGAACGTGTCTGTGGATCTCTGCCTCACTGAGTGATCTCTCAAAACAGACCATGGGACGAGTACCCGAACAGCTGTGTAGAGCTGACACAGGCTAGCTAAACTAGTGCACGATCGGAGTCGACAGAGTGCATCAGTACGCTCGGCAGCCTTGCATACAATCCCGCTATTTGTGGTTTATCATGATATAATCAGTCTGGGTCCAATGCCGACTTAAACAAAGCACGCGCCAAGTGCCGTGCTGGCGACTGGAGCGTCTGAAGTCCGCACTGATGAGAAACAGCTGATGAGCACAGCACAGAGCCATCGAGGCATATGCCCCGATAAATTTATTTTTGATTAATCCTGTAAGGATAGAAGGAAACATCCGATGCGAGCATCTTCACACAGACTCCGTGGGTCCCGGCCCAAAAGACGTTTCTCCAAATTGCCTCCAAGTGTATATCGAGACGTCGTTTGAGCGGAGCGTCGTCCTCCTCTTTCACCACTGCCGCCGCTAAAGTGTACCAAAGACTACCCACCCTCTGCGAAAGATGATAAGCCAATGGTAAACCACCCGACTGGTCCTTCTGCAGCGTTAGGAAATGGCCACGCATCCGATCGTTCATCCAAATAGGAAACTCCGTTTGCAATTTTGAACCAGTCGCCACGAATGGTCTTCCTCAGACTGATTGTCACCACGAATTCACAGACGGCATTCGGGGAAAATGCTCAAGAGACCTCAGACGGTTCACATAGCTGATCCAACGTCAGCCGTTGATGAGTCTCGTTGAGAAGCGTTTCATCTTTTCCAGTTTCCCCATCTTGCCGATAGTGTAAGGTTAAGTAAACGCATGTCCATATTCAGGTTTCGGCGCGTTATGTTCGCTGAAGCGGGTAATGACAGGAAGATGAGTGAGGGTGGCCAGTCCACAACGTGGAAGAAAGGAATGAAAAGCCTAACTAGTGGACTTGGCCATATAGGGCGTGTTAAACTTCCTGGATGGGGTTCAAGAGACCCTCCTACTCTATGGTTAAATGCATTGAAGGATATGGCTAAGTTTCGCGATCAGTGACGCCCCTATATCCACAAACTTTCTCTATCGACTTGATACCAATATTTGAAATCCTTCTATTTCTCCTTTCGTATTTCTGTTCTTTCTTATTATTTCCGACTGAGGTTGTCGCTAGGAGATAGCAACCAAAGCCACCGCACTCAGTGGATGGTTAATGGCTGCATGAACTTAACTGACACAACGACATAGTTTTCGAACGAACAGGTCGTGCCTAACTAACTTACCAATTGCATGTGAACGCTGGTCCATTGCCAAGGCCGAAGAATATGAAACGGGTTTTATCTTTGTGAAGTTCAGTAAGGCTGTCGACAAAGCATCCTATGAGCAACTACTGTCGAAACTCCGGACTTTCGGTACCGTCGGGTTCATGTTTCACTGGATTGAGGACTTCTTAACCGGGAGAAACTTGTCCGCCAGAGTAGCACACCCTGCCTGAGCAGCATTCTGTCACCACAAGGTTGGGTTCTGCAACCACTGTTACTCCTGCTCCCGTATAAGACCTTCCGCAAACATTGCAGTCCCAGTGCCACGTTTATGCCGATGATGTAAAGACCTGGTGCACCATTCTGTCAGCAGATCGTGAAATACTTCAGTTGAATTCACATGCACTGGTACAATGGTCCATTGGGGCCTGCCGATGAACCTCGGGAAACGCGTTTGAATTAAAATTGGTAAAGAGGACGCGGAAGTATATTACCGAATTGGAAATACCGTTCGTCAGCGAACGATTAAGGGAAGAGACCGTGGTGTCACTGTAACTAATAATCTGAAGATTGGTATCCACAGACAGAAAACTTGCGCTTCCGCGTAGAGAATGTGCGTCGCCATTCTCCGTTCGTTCGGACACCTTTCCATCGACGCTTTCGGACTAATATACGCTTCTCACGTTCACACTCGACTGGAATATGGCGGTCTTGTTGTCCATCCATGTACGGTTGTTGAAGTAGCCAAACTGTAGACAACTTAGCGGGCTATCACACACCACATCCCTGGACTCAGTTCAGCTTAGTTCATACAGCCATTAACCATCCACTGAGTGCGGTGGCTTTGGTTGCTATCTCCTAGCGACAACCTCAGTCGGAAATAATAAGAAAGAACAGAAATACGAAAGGAGAAATAGAAGGATTTCAAATATTGGTATCAAGTCGATAGAGAAAGTTTGTGGATATAGGGGCGTCACTGATCGCGAAACTTAGCCATATCCTTCAATGCATTTAACCATAGAGTAGGAGGGTCTCTTGAACCCCATCCAGGAAGTTTAACACGCCCTATATGGCCAAGTCCACTAGTTAGGCTTTTCATTCCTTTCTTCCATGTTGTGGACTGGCCACCCTCACTCATCTTCCTGTCATTACCCGCTTCAGGGAATATAACGCGCCGAGGAATCCCGTCAAGGGACATGAACAACACATCCCAACCATCTTAGCCTGATGAGCTTAAGTGCTCCATACAATGATTTGATCCGCGAGCCCAAGGCTGTCCGCCGAACTTTAGCGTTGCTTATACGATGTTTCCACTAGATTCGAGCGTTACGAAAACATCGATGTTCAAATACCGACATTCTTTGTACATCTTCCGCCCGTAGCGGCCATGTCTCCCAACCAAACAAAAGCACGGGCCTACTGCTGCAGCGCACACTCGATCGGTGATAAATAATAGGATGTCATATCAACGCCACAGATGACTCAGGTTGGTAAACGTCAAATGAGCCTTCTGTATACGCAAAGATACCTGGTCCGATATCCGACCTCCGGGTGAAATGCACCTGCCCAGATGACAGAACTTGCCTATCTGGTTTATGGTCTTCCCAAATACTGAAAGGTTTGGCGTTGCATCAACCCAATCTTGCAACAGCATCTGGCACTTCGAAGATGCAAAACACATACTGAACGGAGGCAATCCATCCAGTTCTGCAGCCTTATGTCGTTTACGGTGGCCTATCTCACGGAAAATCTTCACTTCTGACGGAGGAACGATATCTACAATCCGAGCTGTAATCATCACGCTACTTGGCGAACCTGTCATGGACAAAGGTCAGCTACACTTTTTTTCGAAATGCTCCACCCAACGAACTAGGCGACGCTCCTGAGTTTGAATCTGTGAGCCGTTCGCTTCTTTCACCAACTCGCTAACACCTGGTTTTTGTGGACCGGTATTTCTAGTTGGACGGAAAAGGCTACAGCTGGTGCCAATCGCAGCAACTTTTCCATCTCCCTACACTTCGCAATCCACACTGCTTGCAGTCGTTCCTCGGGCTTCGAATCAGTTGGCGATTAAGGCATCTCGGTGTATCATCATATCTGGAGTCCGAAGGAGTTGATCTGGAAGCATTTAACAGCGCAACTGAAGATGCAGATACCCATCGTTTCAGTGCCTGGTCGTTGGACCTTGGGCAGCATCGGCAGCCACAAACAGTTTTCTTGATCTCTGTCCATCACTATTCTGGATCCTGGGCATTTGACCTCATCCATAACCTGGTGACTAGTTCTGCTTGGAATGAAGATCGATGGTCATCGTCCAGTAGCAACTTCGGGGGCGATTGGTTTTGGAGTTGTTTCGGCCACCGACGAGACGTAGACTGAAACGCGCACGGACAAGAGCATGATCCGTGGCTGCAGACGTGGGCCAAAATGATTGCCAGACTTGAGTTGATCCGCTCCAGCTGTAATCCATAGCAATGTGGTCCACCAGGGTCCAACACTGTGAAGCCGCAGGAGGACGCCAGGTTGGTCGGTGCCGCTTTTTGTGCAAGAAGTTTGTACTGGCTAGGAACAGTCTAAGGTTGGAACAGAGTTGGATGAGTCGGTTAAAGTTATCGGTTTGACCGGCATCCTGGGTGCCCAGTAAACCCCTCCGCCGCAGATGCCGGTAAGCATAGTTTTGTACGTCTCATACGTTACCCGTAGTTGGTTTGGAATCACGGTTAAGCCATCTCCCTAAAGCTGACTCCCAGTCAATCAACCCGGTGGAAAGCACCGGGTATTCGCTTTCGCCCTCTCACTTTAGTGGAAACACTTCCGCCACGGGAAGGCAGTGAGTAGGGCTTCCTCAGCAGAGGCTGTAACAGACGCATGGTCATTTGGGGGCACTTTGAGAGGTGTTCAGACACCATCTCCTGTGGTAAGTGATTACAAAGCGAGATTATTCTGTCAGTAAAAAAGTTCTCACGAACATTTGTACGAGGGCGAGGCTTGGATATTTTCCTAGCGTGCCCTTTGAGGGTGTCCAGGCTGGATCACAAGGAAAAGTGATTTGCAAGCTCTGTAGTGAAAAGGTTGTACATTAAGAATAGATCTCTAATTCTTCGAGTCTCTAAAGGATACCATTTTAGGTCGATCAGTCGTTGAGAATGAGAGGTGCGAGAAAGCCGCAAACTAGTTTCCTGGCTTTCCTCTTCACACGTTTTAATGTTTCGGTCCCTGATCAGGCTTAAATGTATTATCTGATTGCCGTATTCTAAAAGAGGTCGAATATAAGTCCCATAAAAGATCTGCAGGACATCATTCGAAATTGTAGAAAATTTTCGTCTCATTATGTTAAGGACGCGAAAGGCGGACTTATTGGCTACATTACGGGGACGAGAGAAAGACAGCGACTCGTTTAACCAAAAGCCCAAGACCCTGTGCTGCTCCACATGCCGTATTGGTGTGGCGTTGCTCGTCCAAAGAAGTTGAGCAGGAGCGTTACCAAATGACATGCTTACATATTTGTCGTCATTAATTGGTAGGCTCCAATCGGAAGACAGTTGTTCGGTGTGGTCCACCGCCGACTGCACCGCTGCCCCAGATGGTAACATATTCAGCTTACATTGCAATGTTCACGGCGGGTCATTTACGTAAATCAGAAATAATAAGGGACTTAGCATCTATCCTTGGGGGAACTCCAGGGTGAATAGATGGTTCAGAACGACAAGAACCCGTTCTAACAGTGAATGAGCGATCTGTAAGGAAGATACGAAGAAGAGTGAACACGTTGCCGGAACGTTCGTAACTTCGTCTAACTTGTGCATAAGAATGTTAGGCACCCTATCAAAAGCTTTCGCGAAATCGATGAAGATTGCTTTTTGAATCACGCCTTCATCGTAGGCTTGAGTGAGACTGCCCATGACGCAAAGCATTCAGTGACACATGACTTTCCCGGTAAGAAGCAATGCTGAACAGAAGAGATAAAACCATTGCACAGGTGGGGCAATATGACACATTTCAGCATGCGTTCAAAGATCTCCCTGGGAATTCTAGTTAGGCTAATGGGTCAGCAGCTCACCGGTTGATGGCGATCGCCTTTTTGATTGCAGCGCTGATAGTTCATTCCTTCCCGGAGACTGGGAAGGTGACACGGACTAAACATCGCTCAAAGAGATCCGCGTAGATTTCCGTCAGTGTAACGAACGTTTCCTTAAGAATTCGAGAGTGGATCGCATCGGGGCCCATCGAACTAAATCATCATCATCGTACAGCGTCAGACAGTAGAGCAAGCCCCACTGATCACTGCCTTTCTCTCCATGTTGCACGTTGAATTAGGAAGAATGAATATACAAGATGGAAAGGAAGTGGACTTACAAAAATGTGAAAAGGAATCAACGCCCTAGTAACCAACACACGGAACACACAGTCTAACTGTACCAACGCATATTGATCAATCATTCTGATGCGACGAAAGTGACACGATCGTCACTGTTCACAGTTCGCTGCCACATAGTTCAGTGTCTCCAGTCAACTGGTTGACGGATCCTTTTGACCCCAACCACGAAGGCGTGAGGCACCTACTTTTCCCAAGTTCATCGTACACTTTCTTATTTCCCGCTGCCAAGCCATCTGTCGACCTCCACGTGGTTTCTTCTACTCCCTAGAAGGAACGGAAAACAGGGCACGGTAAGGTAGACGTGTCTGCCATACGTAACACGTGTCCCAACCAACGAAGTCTACTAATCTGGATACGCTCTGGTAGAACGTTCCTTGAATTGGTACCCAATACTCGATTTCTGACCTCAGCATTGCTCACTCGTTCATTTCATCCAATCGTAGCGATACTATGCAAACATCAGTGGTCGAAAATCTCAAGACGACGAATATCTTCCGCAAACAGAACCCAAGTCTCGCAACTATACAACAGAACTGAATGCACTCCAACACAATACACACGACCTTTCAACTTCAGTGAAATATCAGGTCGACGCCACAAGTGCTTCAGTCCAGCGTACGTCGCTCGAGCATTGGATATCCACGTGCTCACTTCTACTAATATGCTCCCATCCGTCGTCACGCTGCTTCCGAAGTAGGTGAAGTTCTCGACAGCTGCCAGCCCATCTCCATCGAGCATCAAGCTCGGAACCGTTGATGTCCAGTCTTGTAACATCACTTTACACTTTGAAGGTGCAAAACGCATGCCGAATGGAGTTACAGCTCTTGAGAGTCTACTTAGTGCACGTTGAGCATGTTCCGCGCATTCGAACAAGCAGACAAAGTCGTCGGTGTAATCTAGGTCACATAACATCTTACCATTTCCTAGTTCCAGGCCGAGATCCTGAAGATTTTGCAACGCACCCTCCATTATTTCGTCCACGACGAATTTGAACAAAAACGTAGAAATGGGACACCCTTGTCGAACATCGCTATCTGTTTCGAATGGACTAGATAATTAACCATAAACCCTTACGTCGCCAGAAGTACGAGAGCACAATGACCCCACTAGATTCACGAACTTCTGGGGCATACCTTTCCGCTGAAGAGCACTGGGTAGCGTTGTCCGTTCAACTGAATCGAAGGCGCCTTTCAAGCCTAAGACAACCATTATTGACGGTCGATAGCGCGTGTGACGCGCCTCAAGTATCTGACGAGGAGCAAAAAATCTGGTCGACGCATCCTCGACTTGGGCGGAATCTAGCCTGCTGTTCGCGGGTGTTCCTCTCGTGAGCCGGTGTAAGACGACGCAGCAAAATCGAGGTTAATACTTTGGTGACTATCGGGATTAAGCTAATCCCACGATGATTACTACAGTTATTGCGTATTCCCTTCTTGAAGATGGGAACAGTCAACGACTCGTTCCATATTGACGGAATATACTTCTCATTCCAAATGTCACGGAGCAAGATTGTAAGCGATTTTGTCAAAGCATTTCCACCCAGTTTGAAAAAAATTGGTGTAGCTCGTCAGAACCGGCTGCTTTCCCACGTTTTGGTAATCAAATACATGACTCCATTTCCACTCCCGATGGGGGCTAAAGTGATACCACCCAAGGAATCGCAGTTGTTGACACAGGAGTAACTACGCTAGAGTGCGGCCAGTTAAACTGCTTCTTCAAGTATTCGGCCCAACGGTCTTGCCTTTGCTCTCTGCCATGAAAAGGCTCTCCGTTTCTGTCGAATATTGTTTCACTGCCCGGAGTTCGCCGTCCACCGGTGTCGTGAATAAGTTTGAACAGTCTTTGGCTGTTACCTGAGGTAGCTGCTATTTCCATTTCTTCGGCTTCCTTGACCCACCAATTTTCGCGATCATTCTTAAGGCTTTTTGTAACTTGCTTTTGTAGATTTCTCCGCATCTTATTCATCTCGGTACAGTTTGACAGCTGACGTTTTTGCCCAATTAGACTGACCGACTTTTGGGAAATCTAGTGTCTTTGATGGACATCGGATCTAGGACCACAGGCAAAACCTCCTGCAACTTGCATCGCCTGTTTGATATAGGCCCAATGCTCATCTACATTACTGTTCGTCGTAGATCCTAGCTCATGTGGTAACTTCTGTTCATAACGCGTGCTGACCTCTAGATCATACATACGTTGCATGGCTAACCGGGTTTGTGATGATGACCATGGAGGTAGAGCGCAAATCGCATTAAAACTAATGCATGGTCCGACTCTACATACGTAGACCAGTAGGATCTACAGTTCTGAACAGAACTGCGCCACCGGTAGATCACCGCGATATGATCAATCAGACTCAGAGTATATGAAGATTTAGAGCGCCATGTCGCCGTGCGACGCGAGCTGTGTCCGAAATTCGTACTAGGATAGAATAATCGATTGTCTGTACAAAACTGGAGAAGTCTATCTCCGTTATCTGTGCACTGAGCGAGTTAGGCACAACACCCATCCAAATAAACTTATGCCTCGTTAAGATTGCCAACTTGTGCATTAAAATCACCAGCTGGCACTACGATGTCAGAGCCTTTGCTGTTGCGAACAAGAGTGGTGAGTTCATCATATAACTCATCCTTCTGTGTCAGAGCTGCGGTCCGTTGGAGCGTATGCCGAGATTACAAACAAATTGCGCTTAACACAATTGTCCTCTCAAACACCAACTGACCCCTCTAGTCTCACAGCACATAAGCGACTGTTAACAGGGATCCAGTCTAAGAGGGCAGCCTCAGCCTTGTCAGTCAAGACTATTCCTACACGACGTTGACCCACAGCTCTAGCTACTTCGTCTCCTGAAGTGCGCAGAAAATACCTTGGTGAGATACCAAGAGCAGTTAGTGAAATCACACTGGTAGCTAAATGGGTTAGGTTGGTAGAGATGGCTCTCCACCTGCTTGCACACGAGTGCAGTGGCACGGATATATATCACAGCTGCAGACGCCCAGTGCACTATTAGGGATAACCAGCAAAAGGATCCTGTGTAACAGTCGACAAAAATACGATTCTTAGCAGGAGTCTTGGAGGAAAGATAACTCCAAGTTAGGCTTTAATCACAATGTAACAAGGCAATAGCTGAAACATCAATATACAGGAGTTACTGAACATCGTCCTATACGAGAACAAGCAACGGACAAGAGCAAATGTACAAAGCAGTTTCAATCTCACCACATTCACCCCACTCATGAAGATCTCAAGCGCGGCGATTAAAACTAACGCATCGATGAATGTTTGTTGCGCGCACATTGAAGTGATTGACATGCGAGTGTATGCATCAAGGAAGAGGAGTTAGAGCATGCTCATGGAAATATGTATGATTCACGCATCTCGGTTTCTCAGGTAGAAAGGGTGAACTCTTTGCTGCAGCCTGTGGATTTCACCCAGTGAAGGTTGTTGAATCGTACCTCCGACTCTTTGTGCAACATCTGAATTGAGAGACAGGTCTGATTCCAGTGTAACAGAGAAAGGTTCATTAACGAAATCGCGAACCAGACGTTGTTCCGCTTCACTCTGTAATATTCGGAGTTGGTTTTGGATAAGTCATACAGCAGCTGGTGCTAGATGTTTGCGGAATACAGCATCTTCTTGACCGTTAGTGAAACGGATTGGGGGATACCTGGGATCGCACTCCAAAAGTTCAACTTTCTGGACTAATGGATCGAATTAGTAGGACCCGTTCGTTCTACAAAGAAGTTCCTCATCTGAGTTCATCAACCATCTAGGAAGTGACGTGTCAGCTGTGGCCTGGCGGTTGTTGGAACATTCCCTCATAAGTGGAGTTTGTCGTCGTGCAGGGCAGGGAATGAAGTGGATGCTGAGTATCAAGAAGGACAACTTTCCACTGCCAAACGGCTTGATTTTCAGATCGGAGTGTTAAGGTAATGGCCTTCCAAATACCGCAGTTTATGCGTTTGATTTCACCATTACACTGTCAGTTGGAAAGAGTAGAACGGTTAGTGGCAATGCCTTCATTGTGAAGAACGTTTCTGAGGTCGTCGGACACGAACGAAGAGCCGGGGTCGCAATTCATGTAGGAAGTAAGGTGAGATTGAAACTGCTTTGTACATTTGCTCTTGCCCGTTCCTTGTTCTCGTACATAACGATGTTCCAACTATGGGCTTGTTAAAAGCTGAATAAAGCCTGACTTCGAGTTATCTATATGTATCAAGACTCCTGCTAACAACCGTGTGTTCAATTACAATTTAACCAGTTTGTGTAACATGGAGCGAATCATACTACCAGACGGTTTAGACGCAGATCCCCACTCGCCGAATGCGGCAGACAAAGTGATCCACTGACAGAAGACGGTCAACTATTTCCTGGCTTCCGTCGACTCTCAATGTCGACAACCTCGCTACTCCAACAAACTACGTTACTTCATCAGTTTACAGATAGCCCATTGCACAGATTGATACCGCTATCATGGCTCTTCAAAACTTATATATTCAACCAAAAGACGCAATTTTTACACGATACGTACTATCCACTACCAGACAAAAACACTGACAGACGCTGGACTAATTCTCCCAGAAACTTAAATCCCTTTCTATCGATTGTGACTTCAAAACAGAAACTACTGAGGAATACTGCAACGAATTCATTTGAGACTTATTCATTCGTGGGTTGTCTTCTTGTCAAACCAGGCAACGGTTGTCAGAAGAGAAAAAAACTTGACCTCGTGTCCGCTTAGCTAGGCCTAGCCAGGCAAATCGAAATTGCCTAAAAGCAATCGATATGAAACAGCGTCAATCCGTAGAAGTCTTGCTCACTGTCTACGAAAACCTGGCTTCTGAAACTCCGGCTGATTCACACGGTACCGGAAGTCCCGTTCCAACTATTAGTACTACTTCTGCGGATTAAATCGACATTCGCTAACCAAATGCCCAGAAAGAGAATTTTCATGCAAAGGTTATGGAAAAGGGTATATCCTGAGAGTCTGTCGAGTTTCCGACGCCGGAAAGCCTTTACTCTCTCGACACATTGCGTCATCCACAGATTCCGTGCTTTCTTCCGTCATCGATGCGGCCGCTCTCCATTGGCTCTCGAGTACCGTCATTCGTACGGGATCACGGTACATGCGCTTATTGATACCGGTGGTTCAAAGAGCTATATTTCAAAGACTGTGATCGATAAGTACGTACGTCAACACATCACAACAAAGAATCTCCATGGCGTCCACCAGCTTGTCAATTCCCACTCACGGTCATTTCTTCGTATCTATTCAGTTCAAAGGCACTTCTTATGAACGTATCAAGCTTTCTATTCTACCGAATTTACGCACCGATTACATAAACGTGTCGAAATTACATTTTCTGGTTCTAAACCCACATTTTTTCTGTGACCTACTTGCGGCTAGAAGTGAACCACATCATCATCATCATCGTACAGCGTTAAACAGTAGGGCAAGCCCCACTGACCACTGCCTTTCTCACCATGTTGCACGTTGAATTAAAAAGTATTAATATACAAGATGGAGAGGGAGTGGACCTACATGGGTGGGAAAAGAAAAGAATGCCCTAGTAGCCAACACATGGAATACACAGTCTAACTGTACAAACGTACACCGATCAAACATTCTGATTCGATAGAAAGTGACAACACGATCGCCACTGTTCGCGGTTCGCAGCCATATCCTTCAGTGTCTCCAGCCAACTGGTAGACGGATCTTTTGGACCCCAACCACGAAGACGTGAAGCACCTACTTTTCCTAAGTCTGCTGTACATTTTCTCATTCCTCGTTGCCACGTCATCTGTTGACCTCCACGTGGTCTCTTCCACTCCCTAGGAGGGGCGGAGAATAGGACACGGTACGGTAGACGTGTGTTTGCCATACGTAACACGTGTCCCAACCAACGAAGTCTACTAAGTTGGATACGCTGTGACAAAACGTTCTCTGAATTAGTACCCAATACTCGCTTTCTTACCTCATCGTTGCTTACTCGGCTATTCCACCCAATCCTAGCGATACTACGTAAACATCGATGGTCGAAAACCTCAAGACGACGAATATCTTCAGCACGCAGACTCCAAGTTTCGCAACCGTACAACAAAACTGAACGCACAGTGGCACAGTATACACGACCTTTCAACTTCAGAGAAATATCGGATCGGCGCCACAAGTGCTTCAGTCCAGCGTACGCCGCTCGAGCTTTGGATATCCGCGTACTCACCTCTACTACTGTGCTCCCATCCGTCGTCACGCAGCTACCGAGGTAGGTGAAGTGGTCGACAACTGACAGCACCTCCCCATCGAGCATCAAGCTCGGAATTGTTGACGTCCAGTCTTGTAACATCACCTTGCACTTTGAAGGTGCAAATCGCATGCCGAATGGAGCTACAGCTCTTGCGAGATTATCTAGTGCACGCTGAGCATGTTCCGTGGATTCGAACAAGCAGACAACGTCGTCTGCGTAATCTAAGTCACATAGCTTTTCACTATCTCCTAGTTCGACCCCTACATCCTGAAGATTTTGCAGCCCACTCTCCATTATTTCGTCCATGACGAAGTTAAAAAGGAATGGAGACAAAGGGCATCCCTGCCGAACACCACTGGTCGTTTCGAACCGACCGGATAGTTCGCCGTAAACCCTTACGCAGCCAGAAGTATGAGAATACAGTGATCTCAGTAGGTTCACGAACTTCTGGGGCATACCTTTTCGATGAAGAACACTGAAAAGCGCTGTTCGATCAACTGAATCGAAGGCGCCTTTCAGGTCTAAGAAAAGCATTATTGTTGGTCGGCGGTGCGTGTGACGCGTTTCAAGAAGTCGGCGAAGAGTAAAAATCTGGTCGATGCATCCTCGACCTGGGCGGAATCCAGCCTGCTGTTCGCGGACATTCCTCTCGCGAGCCGGTGTAAGACGGTGCAGCAAAATCGAAGCTAATACTTTGGTGACTATCGGGATTAAGCTAATCTCACGATGATTACTGCAGTCATTGCGTATTCCCTTCTTGAAGATGGGAACAATCAATGACTCGCTCCATATTAACGGAATACGCTCCTCCTTCCAAATGTCACGGAGCAAGGCGGTTAGTGATTTTATCAACGCCTCACCACCCAGTTTGAAAAGAACTGGGGGAAGTTCGTCGGGACCTGCCGCTTTCCCCCGCCTTAGTAATCGAATACATGACTCTACTTCTACTTCTGATGGGGGCTCAAGTGATACCACCCAAGGAGTCACAGTTGTTGACACGGGAGTAACTACACTAGCGTGCGGCCAGCTAAACTGTTCCTTGAAGTACTCGGCCCATCGGTCAAGCCTTTGCTGTTTGTTATGGATGGGTTCTCCATTCCTACTGCAAATCGCTTCACTGACCTGAGTTCGCCGTCCACTGGTGTCACGAATAAGTTTGAACAGTCTTTGACTGTTACCTGAAGCAGCTGCCACTTCCATTTCTTCGGCTACATTGACCCACCAATTTTCGCGATCCTTCTTAAGGCTTCGCGTAACTTGTCTTTGCAGCTTTCTCCGCATCTTATTCATCTCCTTACGGTTCGAAAGCTGACGCTTTTGCTCCATTATACTCAGCGACTCTTGCGAGATCCAGTGTCTTTGATGGACAACGGATCCAGGACCACAGGCAAAACCTGCTGCAACTTGCATCGCCTGTTTGATATGAGACCAATGCTCATCTACATTACTGTTCTCCGTGGATCCTAGCTCATGTGCTAACTTCTGCTCATAACGGGTGCGTATTTCTGGATCACACAAACGTTGCACGGCTAATCGGGTTTGCGGTTTGCGACGATGGCCATGGAGCTGGAGAAATAATCGCATTAAAACTAAGGCATGGTCCGACTCTACGTACGTGGACCAGTAAGATCTACAGTTCTGAACAGAACTGCGCCACCGGTAGCTTACGGCGATATGGTCAATTTGACTAAAAGTACCTGTAGAGTTAGAGCGCCATGTCGCTGTGCGACGCGAGCTGTGTCGGAAATTTGTGCTAGACAGGAACAATCGATTGTCTGCACAAAATTGGAGAAGCCTATCCCCGTTATCTGTGCGCTCAGCGGGTAAAGCACAACGCCCACCTAAACAGGCTTCTGACATACTGAGTTTGCCAACTTGTGCATTGAAGTCACCAGCTAGCACTACAATGTCGGAACCTTTACTGCTGCGAACGAGAGTGGCGAGGGCATCATAGAACTCATCTTTCTGCAAGTCTGAGCTGCAGTCCGTTGGGGCGTACGCCGAGATCACGAACAAATTGCGCTTAACACAACTATCCTTTCGAACGCCGACTGACCCTTGGAGTCTCACAGCACATAAACGATTGTTAACAGGGATCCAGTCTAATAGGGCAGCCTCAGCCTTGTCAGTCAAGACAATTCCTACACCACGTTGACCCACAGCTCTAGCTGCTTCGTCTCCTGAGGTGCGTAGAATATACCTCGATGAGATACCTGGAGCAGTTAGCTGAATTACATTGCTCGAATCCTGGATACGCGTTTCGCTTAAGCAGCAAACATCAATCTTCAGAGAGTTCATTGTGAGGGCTAGGCACGCCTGCTGACCGGCCTGCATGAGTGTACGCACGTTGAAGGAGCCGAGATTCAGAGGCTGACGGGGCTTGAGAAAATGTGAGTTACCAGTCAGAGGATTATTCCCGACACTATTTGACAGTGAATCGTTGCGAGTATCGACCGTGTTACCAATGGGAGCATTATGGGTGGATAGATGGGGCAAAGAGGGATGGTTAGGGACAGAAGACAAAGGTGCTTCTGTCTCGTAATTTGTTTCTATTTCGTTTGCATCATCTGACATTTTTCTTGTCTTCTTTTAGCTCATATGCCTCGTTTTTTGGTTGATTGAAGCCTATCCATCAGGCGTTGTCTTCTGAACTCATTCTGTTAACCGATCACACGTTACAATACAATGTTTATAGGGTGTGAGATCCAAAATTTGTTACTTTCGGGCATTATAGAACCGTCGAAGTCCCCTCGGAGAGCCCAAGCTCTTATTGTTACGAATGAACGTTACAGCAGAAGACTAGTGACTGACTATAGTCAGACAATTAACCGCTTCACACGTTTAGACGCATATCCTCTTCCACGTATACATGAACTGATAGATAAGATCTCGCGATATGCCGTGTACATCACACTCGACTTGAAGAGTGCCTATCATCGAGACCAATCAATGCAAGTGAAAGATATTACACCGCATTCGAAGCTCGTGGCAAACTCTAAGAGTTCTGTCGTATTCCATTCGATGTGACAAGCGGAATCGCTTGCCTTCAATGAGCAACTGATGAGATTATCATTAAGGAACGACTTCACGGTACGTTCGTTTACGTGGACAACCTGGCCATCTGCGGCACCACAGAGGAACATGAAAAGAATCAACAACAAAAATTTCTAGCGGTTGCCAACAAGTATGGCACCGTGCCAACGAAACAACAACAGAAAAATGGTAAAGCCGGTGGGTATTAAGAGTCAACATAAGGATTCCAACAAGTACAAGCACTTTTTTAGTGTTTACCATGCAAGCTTCGTAAATTTTTCTCTTTTTCAATTGTTTATGGAGAACGAAAAGTTGACTGACAGGCCATACAGTATTCAGGTCACCGGATTCGGTTCCCAGTCATATCCCTCAGTGTTTCTAACCAACGGCAATCCTCATCTCTTGGGCCTGAACCAGGAAGGCGGGGAGGACCAGCGGAAGCCAACTTCCTTTTAACTAATTCAAAAGCACCATACGTAGGCGGCGGCTCAAAATTTCTTGGGTTCGAAGTACCTAGAAATGTCATCAGACCTGGTCCAGGGGGGTTAAAACCTCCCAAAGAACTGCCTGCACCACATAACACGAGGGCGCAAGAATACGTAGTAGGATTGTCCGTATACTACTCTTAGTGGATATCACATTTTCCTGGCAAAACCAGTCCACTGCTGCGAAATCGAACTTTCACTCTACCAAGTGACGTCCCAATGTCGTTCGAAAATCTGAAGCACGAACTAGAAAATTCAGTCTCCACTACCATCAAACCTGGTATCGCTATCGTAGTAGAAACCGAAGCATTCAATATAGGCATTGCGGCCTCACTGAACCAAAATGGTGGATCACTGGCATTCTCCAGGACTTTGTTCCCGACAGAAAAACGGCGTTCTTCGGCAGAAAAAGAAGCTTATGCCATTGTGGAAGCTTCGGAACGAAAACACCCCCGTGTGGGAAACCACTTCAAGTTGGTGACTGGTCAGAAGTCGGTGATGTTTGTGTTCGACAGTTCACCTAGAGGCAAAATACGGAACGATAAGATTCAGCGCTGGCGGATCGAACGTTCCGACTTCTATTATGACATCGTGTACCGCCCCGGACGAGAAAATTGTGTTGCTGACACACTATCTCGAGGCTTCTGTAGACCCATCTCCCATTCTGATCTAAAGGAACTCAATGAATCTTTGTATCACCCCGGCGTAACCAGAATAATACATTTTTGTAGGATTAGGAACATATCGTTTCCAACTCACGACGTGAAATCAGTCACTGCCCGATGCCCCACATGTGCCGAAATTAAACCCTGTTTTTACAATCTACCACACGTTCTCTAATCAAAGCTACACAACCACTTGAGCGCTTAAGCATGGATTCTAAAGGACCTTTTCCATCTGGCTCTAAGAATAAATTTCTCCTTACAATCATTGGTGACATTTCTCGCTTTCATTTTGCTTATGTTTGTCCGGACACATCCACTGCCGCGGTATTCAGATACTTTTCTAACTTGTTTTCTATTTTTGGCATGCCACCCTACATACAATCTGAGAGTGCTCTTCATTCATGTCCGACGAGCTCAGAAACGTTCTTCACAGTAAAGGCATTATCACTAGACGCACTACTCTTTTCAACTCAAACTGTAATGATCAAGCCGAACGCCTTAACGGCAGCATTTGGAAGGTCATAACTTTAGCACTCCAATCTGAAAATCAAGCTGTTTGGCAATAATCTGTGCAATGGGCTATCTGTAAACTGATGAAGTAACGTAGTTTGTTGGAGTAGCGAGGTTGTCGACATTGAGAGTCGACGGAAGCCAGGAAATAGTTGACCGTCTTCTGTCAGTGGATCACTTTGTCTGCCGCATTCGGCGAGTGGGGATCTGCGTCTAAACCGTCTGGTAGTATGATTCGCTCCATGTTACACAAACTGGTTAAATTGTAATTGAACACACGGTTGTTAGCAGGAGTCTTGATACATAGAGATAACTCGAAGTCAGGCTTTATTCAACTTTTAACAAGCCCATAGTTGGAACATCGTTATGTACGAGAACAAGGAACGGGCAAGAGCAAATGTACAAAGCAGTTTCAATCTCACCTTACTTCCTACATGAATTGCGATACCGGCTCTTCAATGGATCTCTAGATGTTACGCCTTCAATGTATCGTTTAATCGTGCGCATTTCTTATTCCTACTGAGTGTAACATCTATGTCGCATTACTGGCAGCTAGAAGACCATTGTCTGCGCTACCACTTGCCACACATGGCCCTGGTAGTCGTCCCGTCGCCCAGCTCTCTCGATTTCAGCGAAGCGATTACTACAGAAGAGATATCACAGGAACTGGAGACGTTCGAGCACCACCCTCCAACCATGCACTACTTCAAGACCTCAAGGATGTCACAACAATCGAACAAGTTGGCTGCCTTTAACTTGCTCACTTTACAGTTCGTACTAAAACGTACCGCCGAGGCCAATATTATATCAGCGAAACGGCACCTGGTCTAGGCAACAGTCGAAAAATTTTCCCGCACTGTACGACTGGTCATTCATGAGTAAAATTCTACTTCCCTGCGATGCCCACACCTGTAGTGTGCTCAATACAGTGCCTTCCGTGGGGGGTGCATGTGCACAACCTGCAGCGGCAGGAACTAAGCT
The DNA here is from genome assembly GCA_948099385.1 of Fasciola hepatica. Taxonomy (NCBI): domain Eukaryota; kingdom Metazoa; phylum Platyhelminthes; class Trematoda; order Plagiorchiida; family Fasciolidae; genus Fasciola; species Fasciola hepatica. The sequence continues at coordinate 2,062,440 of CANUEZ040000087.1, read as the reverse complement.
TGATGAGCCGTAGCTCAGTATCTGTGTAAACAAACACGGACACTTACACCGACAAGGATGGGCGTGACGATCCGTCTGAGTACGTCACACACAAAGCAGATACCGAACCGGCCGGTGTAACGCAGTCTTCAGTCTTCACGTAAAGGGCAGTAGGAAGTCATCCCATATTCAGTTCAGTTCAGTTCAGTTCAGTTCAGTTTGCACAGGACTTGGTGTGGCTAGAGCCAATCGTGTGTCCAGATAGTTGTGTTGTCGGCGCGTTTCCGTAGCTCCCAACACTGCGTGATTTTCTTTTTCTGAAAGGCAGAAATTTTGTGCAGTATCAGCCCTGGCAGAGTAAGGTGGAAACAATAAGTAAATTGCATCTGACCCTAAAAGCTGCTTAGCATAACTCGGGGTATACCGCCACCCAACATAGGTCTAGTACTTTCTTAAAGGCCTTCACTGTTGTGGTATTTATGACCTCTTCCGGGAGCTTATTCCAATAGGGTACCACTCTATTTGAGAAGTACTTCGCCCTAATTTGGAGCCTCGAATGCTTCCTTTGTAATCTAAGGCTATGCCCCCTTGTGCCTCTCTCAGGGATCAACGAAAAAAGGTCTTCTCGACTTACTCCTGACAGTCCTTTCATTACCTTGAAGGTTTCTATCAAATCCCCGCGAATGCGCCGTCTTCCCATCGAGAATAGGTCTAGGGCACGAAGACGCTCTGTGTAGTTAAACCCCCTTTGCCCAGCCACCATTCTAGTGGCTAGCCCTTGCACTTTCTCCAGACAGTCGATATCTTTCTGGTAGTACGGTGCCCAGGCCTGCACGCAGTACTCCATATGCGGCCTAACTATGGCCTGATATATCGGAACGAATATCTCCGGATCTCTACACGACATAATGGATCTAACTCGAAAGAGTTCCCTCCTGGCCGTATTGGCTGCTGAGGTGCACTGCTTTGACGGCTTAAAGCTGTTGTCCATTATAACGCCCAAGTCTTTGACCTGCGAGACCACTTGCAACGAACCCACACTATTCTCACTAGCCCCTGTATTTGTGGTCAAGCATTGACACTTGGTGGGGTTTAGTGGAAGGTCCCATTTGCGTGCCCAGTTTTGTACTGCTAACACGTCAAGCTCTATATCTACTCCAGCTATCTTGACGTCATCGGAAAACATAAAGGTGGGGTTTGTAAGCCCACGTGCTAGGTCGTTGATGAAGATGAGGAAGAGCAGAGGGCCGAGCACCGAGCCCTGTGGCACCCCACTCGTTACACCTTCCGGTTTTGAAACATGGTTCCCCACCTTAACACTAAAGGTTCGCCCTGCTAAGAAACTACTTATCCATTGTCTGGCCTTTCCAACAATTCCCATGGACTGCAGTTTGACGCCCAGAAATCTGTGGTTCACGGAATCAAATGCCTTACTGAAGTCCAAGTAACAGACCGCAATCGATTGCCCTTCGTCCAGACGCTTGGTTACCTCATCGAGGAACAGCAGGAAATTCGTCAGACAGGATCGCCCTGCCACAAACCCATGCTGAGCATTTGATATGAGGTTGTGTTGAACCAAATGCCTAGAGATCTGCTTCCTGACTATTCGCTCCAGGCACTTACACAGTACCGAAGTCAAGCTAACCGGCCGGTAATTTTCCGCCTTTTGCCGGGGCCCACTCTTGTAAATGCCTACCACTGTTGCTCTCCTCCAGTCTCCCGGCACAGTTCCCTCTCTAAGTGACGTTTCATACAGCTTCGTCACCGGAGCCTTCAGGACCTCGGCCAGAGGCTGAACGATTGCTGGATTAATCCCGTCTGGACCTGCTGCTTTGTTCCTGTTCAAAGTTTGCAACTCCGCGTACACTTCTTCTTCTCCTACAGTAAGTTCGGGTATTGAAGGCGCCTGTGGGCCCTCCATTCTTTCCTCCAAACTATTTTCTGGTCGATATATGCTCTTGAAGAATTCCAAGAGCGTGTCAGCCTTGTCTTCGTCGTTTAGAGCTAGTCGTCCCTGTGCTCCTTCCAAAGTTGCTACACTCTCTCTCATACGTTTGTGAGATTGCACGTAGGCGTAGAATCGCTTTGGGTTTGTGCGGACCGACGCCGCTAACCGACGCTCGAAAGCATATTTCTCCACTCTTTGGATCTCTTGAGCCCTGTTCCTAGCCATCTTATAGCTATTCCATGCCCCCTGAGTTCTGTACAGCTTGTACGCCGCCCATCGTTGCCTACGAATAACTATGGCCTTGCGGACCTTCGACTTCCACCATGGGGGTAGACTTCTACTGCTTGCCACCATCAGGGGTGCGAACTCATCTGTAAGTTCGAGTAGCCCCATCTTGATGGTCTCCCAACGTTCCTCTACGGAGGCATTTGTGTGTCTCGGTGTCCACTGAATTTCCTCCGCCGCCTTCTTCAGTTCACCTATGTTGATTCTCCCATAGCGCCGACGTAACGCGATCTCCTTCGGCGCCTTGCTTAGTCTTAGTGTGACCCTTAGGACTACATGATCACTTTTTCCAAGTGGCTCTTCCCACTTAATTTCCTTAACGTCCTGATGGTGCCGCGTTATGATTAAGTCAAGGAGAGACGGGTGCTGTCCACCTCTGTGTCTAGTGGCCTGTGTCACATGCTGCGTAAGTGCATGTAACTGGACCCACTGCAGAAATTTGTCGCCCGTTGATCCCCTTGGTGCGATCCCGTTTTCCCAGTTAATTTCGGGTAGATTGAGATCCCCTAATAAGATGAACTCCTTTGTCTGTGCCAGCACCGCATCCAGCATTTGGAAAAGCTCAACATCTTCCTCATCTGTGGCTAGCGGTGCCCTGTAGATACAGATAATGCATACTGTACGCCCCTCGATCCTAATAAAGCAGGATCTGACCTGTACATTACCGGAGACTAAGTTGAACGGAGCCTCCCAATGGCCTATGTCGGTCCGTATTAGAAGTGCCACTCCGCCCCCCTGCCTTCCATCTGTTCTATCCTGTCTGTAGGCAGCGTATCCCTGGAAGCGCATGTCAGTATATGGCTTTATCCAAGTTTCCGTCAACGCAACGACCTCAGACTCTGCGTTCCTAGCCGTCAACTCCCCTCTTTTTCCCGGGAGACTGCAGGTGTTGGTGTACCATATTGACGGTTCCCTGGTCCTCGTTACTGACTTCATTGCTAATTCTAGGGCTAGGGTATCCTCGGGCGCAATCTCCGAGGTGATGCCCCGTTTTTTGCCTCTAAGGGTGTCGGTGGTGCAGCATCTTGCATATCGAGTGAGACTCTGAGTGTCGTGGCTTTTTCTTTTCCACCCGTCGCCCCAGTGTCAGGCTCGACATGCACAAAGGACGTTACCCCCTTTTGAGTCGCCGTACCGATGGGCCGGGATGGTCTTGCGACCACCCCAGCCCAACTGGTTTCCTCGGCTTTTCCCTCTGATACCTCCAACTTCGCTGGGTGCACCAGAGAGGACTTCTTGGGGGTATCCTTTAGAATCGGGCTGGCTGGCTGCACGTTCTCAACACCAACCGGACTAAATGCCCTGTGAGTCCCCTTCTTTTTGGTCTTTCGAACTTTCTGATCTTTGGCTTTTTGTATACCGGATCCTGAAGCCACCTTTGGTATCTGGATTACTCCTTGGGCCTTAGGTGTTGACTTCCCAAGAGGAGTCATCTCCAGTTTCGCTATATGTAGCTTCGGCCTCTTAAGATCAGGTGTGCCCGTTCTCAGCGAGACTATGGCATTAGCCGGTTTCACAAATGCTGGGCTGTCAGGTGTTACCCTAACCATTCCCTGCGTGTTGCCCTCAACTGCTCCCGCCCTGGACAGCAGCATATCCCTCCAGCAGACACTGTGGAATACAACTACCAGGGGTCGTGGCGGCGCTGGTTGTGCTCCACGCCATAGTCCTATTCGATGGCACTTGACTATTGGTGTCGTGGGAGGTAGGCCAGCCATCCTAAGAACCTCAGTCACATGCCGGCGGTTTTCCTCCTTCCTGATTCTACCGTCTTTTACAATGTTCTCCCTAAGGTTATGAAGTAGCAGTCTTCTACTTCTGTCTGCCATGACCTCAGTGTCACGCTTCATGCGCTGCACCTCAGCATCTAGGCGTTTGACCTGCTCCTTGAGGGCTTCCACTTCCGTCAGGAGGCTTTTCCCCACGCTGGTGAATCCTGCTACCTCTTTTCCTTCTTTGCCCTTTGGCTTGGGTTGCCTTTTTTATTTTTGCGCTCTGGCACCCGGTTTTCCTTTCCCTCTAGGCTATGGATCGAAACGGCTCTCTCTAGTCTTGGTTCCATCTCCACGTTTGTGTCCCCTTTCCCCAGCTCGCCTCGAATTATACGCGAGCACTCCCTTGCAAACGCAAAGCAATGGGCGCATATCCACTTGAGCGATGGGTACTTGATGTGCAGCTCGAAGTCTTTCTCTTCCAGCTTGGAGCACTTTTGATGAAACCAAATGCAACACTGGTCGCATTGAATTCCCTCATCTTGCACTAGGTCCGTGCATTCCTTGTTCCCACAGCTTACTGCCTGACTAATGGGATCACCCTTTGTCCCATTCATTACGTTTCGAACACCCGTGGGACAATAACACAACTTTTGAACAGACACAAAAGGTACACTAAGGCAGGTGCAGTAAACCCGCACACTAAAAAGTTCCACAAAAACAGTACACTAGAAAAAGCGCCACAAAAAGATGTTAGCCGGTATCAGTTGCACTGACACCAACAAAAAACACCAAAAAGGACATCAAAAGGTATACTCAGTTTTTGAAGAGAATAAACTCTTCTGAAGAGAGTGAACTCTTCAAAAAGTACGCGTACCGAAATACTAATTACGATACGTTAGTTTGGCGAAATAACGTGTGTTATTCCACCAATCAATGCAAAAATGCTTAACGCTGAGAGCAATTCGAAAATTCAAACCACGCGGCAACTCACAACAGAATTTGTTCAGTTCAGTTCAGTCTGCACATGACAGGTAATGGCCACGGCCAATCGAGCGTCCAGAGTTCCTTCGATGGTATGCACGCCAGTAATGCACCCACCACTGCCGAGTGTATTTGATCGAATCCCCGCTAAAACTGAGAGGGAAACGGAAAACCTCATCGCACATCAACTGCGAGAGACATTATGCATCGTGAGCGTTCACTGAGACAGTATGCAATGAGGGAAAAAGTCTGCTGAAACATACTCCAGAAGGACCACAGTGCTACCCGTCATCCATCTAGTTGGTATACTCAAGGCTCACTACAAGGAAAGATCTCGTACCACTTGTGATCTAGGGCACCTTTGAAGGATTGGACTGTCTGCAGATCAACCATTCCACCAGGCAGACCGTTCCAACTGTTCACAACCCTGTTGCTGAAGAAGTGCGATCTAGCCATCAACCTAGATCGGGCTTTTATCAACTTCTTTTCATGTCTCCTTGTTCTGGAGTCTACGGCCACTTGTAATAAACTATCTGGTCTAAGGCCAGAAAAGCCCTTCATTACCTTGAACGTTTCTATGAGATCCCCTCGACGTCTCCTCCCTTCCAACGAGACGAGATTCAGGTCACAGAGTCTCTGCTCGTAAGTCTTTTTCCTCTGCCCTTCAGCCATTCGCGTGGCGAGACGTTGGACTTTCTCGAGGCAGGCGGCGCCCTTTTTGTAGAAGAGTGACCAAGCCTGCACGCTACCTTCTAAGCGAGGTCTTACTATAGCCATGTAAATCGGCACGAATAACTCCGGCTTCTGGCAAGACAAAACTGATCGCAGTCTAAAGAGCTCCCCACGAGCCTTATACGCGGCAGCGTTGCACTGCTCCGACCATTTGAAGTCACTTTTCATGATGATCTCCAGGTCTTTAACCCTACTGGCTGCCTCTACGGTGAACAGCCCTTGATCATGAGCGACAGTTAGGCTCTCTGTTGACCTTGACAACAAATGGCTTTTTGAGCGTTTAGGGGTAAGTCCCATTTGTATGCCCAGTTCAGGACGGTACCTATTTCCCTGCCCAAGTCCGCCCTACCCTCAGATCCAACAATCTTCACATCATCCGCAAAAATAAAGCTGGGCGATTGAAGAATGGATGCTAGGTCATTAATAAATAACAAGAATAGGACCGGGCCTAGGACGGATCCCTGAGGTAAACCACTGGTGACGTTCACCAAACTGCAGCACCTGTCCCCCACTTTGACGTAAAACGTCCTGTGGGAGAGGAAATCCGCCAGCCACCTATATACTGGCCCACCTATACCGAAAGTCTCCATCTTGCGTAGCAAAAGACGATGATTAACGGAGTCGAACGCCTTGCTAAAGTCGAGGTAGCATACCTCAACTTGCTTACCTTCGTCCAGTCGTCGAGTTACTTCATCTAAGAAGCACAGGAGATTGGTCAGGCAAGATCTGTTTTTCAGGAATCCATGCTGCGCCGGGCTTAGCATGGAGTGCTGCAGTAAGTGCTGGCAGATATGGGCACGGATGATCTTCTCGAGGACTTTACGGAGAATGCTAGTTAGGCTTACCGGCCTGTAGTTCTGCACATCCGACTTAGGCCCATTTTTCTGTATTGCCACGACTGCCGCAAATTTCCAGTCCTGAGGTAGCTTACCCTGGTCCAACGTGGCTCTGTACAGTCTGCATACCGATGGAGCTATGATATCCGCCAACGGCTTGATGATAGCTGGATGAATGCCATCTGGGCCCGCTGACTTGTGGCTGTTTAACTCCTGTAGGTACTTACGCACGCATTCCTCTGAGAGGTCTAGCTCGTTTAACTGAGGGGGATGCACCAGAGCCAGATCTACTCGTACCCCACTATCTATCCTATGTACACTACCAAAGTATTCCCCCAGGACATCTGCTTTGCCCTGGTCATCAGTGACAATACCATAGTCTCTAGTGGATAGCGGACCTACGGCATTTCTTGTCGAGCCTTTAGACTGTACATAGCGGTAGAACTTCTTCGGCTGTTGTCTTACAGACTGGGCCAATTTGAGCTCAAATTCCCGCTTAGAAGTTCTCAAAAGGCTTCCAGTCTCGTTTCTCAGCTTCGTATAGCGGTTCCAGGCTAGCCGACTGCCGGAAGCTTTGTACTGGTTCCAAGAGCGGTTTCTACGTCTGATGGCCTTGGCTATTGCAGCCTTCCACCACATGGGTTTGCCCTCCCCATTCCCTCTTTTTAAGGGTGCGAACTCTTCCTGTAGGGCAGTCAGGGATCCCTTTATGGCCTGCTGGCGCTCCTCGACAGTAGCCTCCTCTGGCGCGTCCCAGGTCAAACCCATCGCCCTATTACGAAGCCTATCTATGTCCACACTACCGAAATTCCTAATCAGCCTTGAGGGTACCTTCGGTTGTCGCATGCATAGAACTATTTCGACACACACGTGGTCACTCTTTCCCAGCGGTGCACAATAATGCAGTCCAGCCACATCGTTGGGGAAGTTCGTTATAGCTAGATCCAGCAAGGATGGAAAGCATCCAGTCCTATATCTGGTATTCTCCTTAATATGCTGATGCAACGCATTATCATGCAGCCATTCTAGGTAGGTTTGCTCCTCCGATCCCGGCACGCAGACCTCAGCCACCCAGTCGATGTGCGGAAGATTGAAGTCACCCACTATGAGGGTCTTTTTTGCGTCCTTAACTAGTTCAGTCGAAGTCCGCAGCAAACAAACGTCCTCTTCGTGGTTAGTGCTTGGTGCCCTGTAGACACAGACGACGTTAACCCTTCTGCCTGGAAGGATGATCGTAACGGCGCATAGCTGGATATTGCGAGTGCACATCTTGGTCTGGGACTCAAGGTGGTTTGCACCTGACCTAACGAGGATGGCCACTCCACCACCAAGGCTATCTTGTTCCCGATCCTGCCTGTAGACTGAAAAACCGTTACTTATTAGGCCTGGCACATGGTCTTCTTCAGAAAGCCACGTTTCCGTGACGGCCCCATCGCATCGTACTCTATTGACTCGGCTAGAAGTCGGCGCTCCGCTAATAATCCTCCAGGTTCTGATCCAATTTCCTCTTTACCAGTGCGTCGGCTTCCTATTCCGTCATTTCGGCCGGTAGCACTTCCCAGAGATTGGTCACTCTACTTGACGATCGATAGATAACCAGCGAGCTGGTAGAATACACCTTACGAAGCGTCAGGACTTGTCCTCTGGTAGAATCATTATTCGCAAGCAGGAACTCCGACTGTAGTTTCCTGCCCAACTCACCACGGATTTTTCACCCGGCATAGATGAGGTTGTAAGGTTGGTTAGACCTTACTTCGCGGTTTCCTTAGTATACGCGTGCTTCGATCCTCTGTACTGCGAGGACCACTTGCACATTACTCTAATGCTCGGCACTATACGAATATGTTAACCGGAACGGTATTCTCCACGACCCTTTAGAACGAGAAGGCCATTGGAAGATACAGTGGTTAGCGTGTATTTGGGAGCATGCGTGAGAGAGTGCGCAAGAGCAACGGTCAAATGGCAACCGGGCTTCGCAGTCAGCGTTCAGTCAAACAATTAACATGGTAAAAGTATGAACGAAGTTGGCCACCGCTACAAGGTCACCTCGAAGATGTCGATAAGCAATGGGAAACAACTCGGTGACTTCCGGGGGTTCCTCACAGCTGAACCCACGCTGTACGGCCACGAGGACAGTGGTAGAACGTTCCATTTTGGCTACTTCCGCCGCCACGCACCGGTAGACAGCCGGACCGCCATATTACATTCTAGTTCGTTCATGCGAGACATACGGCAGTCGGAAGGTGTCCATGGGCGGGTGCCCAACTGAACAGCGAATGGGGCCAAGTATCCTTCGCGCTGAGGCGCACGCGCCCTCAGTGTGTGCTGTTGTCTTCAGATTGTTGGTGACAACAACTCCGAGGTTCTTTTCCCTCTGCTTGTAACGGAGTACGATACTCTCAAATCAGTAGCCCGAAGTACCATTTGTAACGACTAGACGTGGAAAATCCCCCTAAAACCGCTGCAGTTCCATGTTTTTCTTAACTTCTCTCACTTTCTCACACTATTGACGTGTCTTTATGCACTGTTTGTTTTTATGGACCAATTGTTGTTTGTTCGCGCCAAGAGCGCTACTTTGTCATGTCCTTGTTCTGGACCTGCGTGACGCACGTTCTCCTCGCTCGCACGCCGCAACTCGGTTTCTCGTTTGCTGAGTCCTAATGATTAAAAATTGAGTTTTGTACCTGTTTGGTGTCATTGTTCGGTCAATAATCTAGTATAGTAGAATATCACGGATAATCGCCTTTTGATTTCGGGATCCGTTTTGCATTTGGATACGCGTTGCTCAAACATGTGTTACACCATTGGGGCCACCAATCCTTATGGTCACCCATTTGCCCACTTTTATCGGTGGACCTCAGATAATCGACCAGCTGACCGGAGCCAGAAGATCCTCCTGTAGTATCTCACGATCCTCGGCCGATTGAATGTCGCGCCAGATCTCTAGGACTTCAGAGTAGATAGGGCATTGGGATCGAAGGGCAGGTCGTTCACTCGCACTAGAAACAGCAGAGGTCCTAGCACGGAGCCTTGCGGCATGCCTTTGCTAACTGGATACCACGTGGACTGGGACTGTGCCACTCTCACAAAAAGTTCCCTCGACTAAGAAATCCTAAATCCAGTGAAGCATGGACCCGAAGATGCCGATAGTCCGGAGTTTCAGCAACAGCCCATTGGGAGGAATCTTATCAAACCCCTTACTAAAGTCCACAAAGGTGACGTCCGTGACATGTTTCTCGGCCTTAGCCTTCGATTAACTTTTACGAGCAGTAAACTGGTTTGACGGACATGACCCTTTTCCCCGAAAGCCCTACTGCTCTGCGCATTGCAGTTGGCAGGGCTCCAGATATTCTCGTACGCGAGCCGCCCCCAGCATTTCCACGACCTTTCCCGCCACTGAAGTGGGGCTTACTAAGTGGAAGTCAGGCCGGTGTGGGCTCTGTCTCACCTCTGTGCGGCGGAACAACCACTGCTTTTTCACACCCGAGGCAGACTGCCAGGGGACAACGATAAACTGGACAACCGAGACAGTGGTGTAGTTAGTTCGTCCGCCAACTTCTTTAGCACCAACTGATGCACATCGTCCGGTCCCGGTGACTTGTGGGTTTTGATGGATTTGAGCGTGTCATTCCGGTTCCCGAAAACCATGCATAGAAAACAACGGCGAGCCATTCACCATCAGGATTGGTGCGCCCTCCTCCACTGAATGCACTGATAGATAATGCTGGGCTAACGTCTTGGCCTTTCGGTCATCTATTGCAGCCATTACCTCGTTTTCCATCGGCGCAGGGGTACTTACCCTCGTTCTGGTGTGGCGCTTTAGGCGTGCAAACGGGCGCTTGTGTGCTTGCACCGCATCAACGGCAGGGGCCTCCTCGAGCGCCATCAGCTTTATCCGTTTTTGCTCGGAACATTGGTTAGGAATACTGCTATAGAGATCATCATCCTCACCTGTAGATCGGAACAACTGCCAGGCCCGATTTCGCCGTTTGAGTGGGCGTCTGATCTCCGGATCAAACCACGGCGGTCCCTTCACCCGTGGTCTGCGTCGGTTGAGGGGGGACTGGGTATTCATAAGGTACATGATACTGCCACGAATAAACGTCCAAGCTTCGTTCCTATAGCGGTGGACATCTGAACCCGTGGGAAACCAATTGACGTCTAAGGCCGCTCTCCGGACATCTTCGAATAGTGTGCGCCTAAATTTACGTCCGATGTGTGGTCTAGGGGATGGACAAGAACCACTTTGCGAGGGAATTTCTAGCACCAAGTGGTCACTGCTGCCAAGTAGAGGGGAATGTTCAACCTCAACGACGTCCGTGCTGTGGCGACCGTTAGTGGAATATCCCCAAAAAACCACTGCAGTTCCCCGTTCCCTTAACATCACTCGTTTTTTACACTATTGACTTGTTTTGTGCACGGTTTGTTTCTATGAACCAAAGCTTGTTTGTTCGCAGCCAGCACGCTGTTCTGTCTTATCCTTGTTCCGGACCTGCTTGATGCACGTGCTCCTTTCTCACACGCAGCAATTGGGTTCTCGTTTTCTGAGTCCTTGCCATCGCATAATTGAGGTTTGTGTCTGTTTCTTGTCATTGTTCATTTGACAATCTAGTATCGTAGAACTTCACGGATGATCTCGTTCCGATTCCGGGATCCTTTGCGATTTTGGCTACGCATTGCTCAAACGTGTCTCACTCAAGCTCCTGGGAGAAATCGCCAGATCTAGGATGGAGCCTTGACTGGATTGCCCCCGGGTTGATTCTTGAACATGTTGGTGTATTGCCAATGCTTGGACCGTTGTTACTAACTCCCGAGAGAAAAGATCTACCCCGGCCGCCGTCCTGCCTGATGTCCAGTCAATATGCTGGGCTCTGAAGTCGTCAAGGATGAGGCAGTGGCCGTCGCAAGCCCACTTCAATAAATTCATCATATCCAGACGGGTGGCAGCAGGTGTCTTGAAGATGACCTCCGGTTCTAAGTTCGACGCGGCAGCAATTATCTTCACCGAATCCTTGTGGATCAGCAAACGCCTTTAACTGCGCAGTTGGAACGTCTGATCGGGCGAACAATGTTACACCTCCACCAACTGTGATGAAGTTCTCATCGACTCGGAATAGGGTGTGGCCAGGGAGGGAAATCTCCGGGTCTAGGACATTGTTACTGAGCCGTCAGTGCTATCGCAGTAGGTGGGCTGGACTGCAGAAAGTGTTCCAGGTGACTTCTCTTGTTCAGCAGACCACGGAAGTTAGACAACAGGATGACGGCGCTGTCTCGGCCTGCTGCCACTTCCGTTTGTTCATGGCGTCCCAGCTTGAGGGGGGACTGAAGGGACACTAAAGTTGGCGGCCTCTATCAGAAGTGAGGACATCGTCTTTGCGCCTGAAACTTCCCGAATAATCAGGTCCGTTTCTCTTTGCTCTATACTTTCACGCCGTTCAATCAAAGGATTTTTATATTTCTTACGATCCGTAGGGTCCAGAACCCGGAGCAATCTTACTTGCTCGCCATTCACCCGGTAGGATTTTCTTACCAAGGAAGCCGCGGCTTACTCAGAGCCTAGGACTACTTTCTGCGCAGGGGGACGCTCAGCTTCACAGGCTTTGCCAATTTGGAGGGCTTCTTTCCCCCGCGATTTTTACGCAGCCTCCTCCACCGCGGGGATAACGAGTTTTGCTAATATGTGTATTTTGTTTTTGTTTCCGCCCGTTCTCCCGCTTTCGCCTACTTTCACTCTCGTTTAAGCTCGGTGAATCCGACAGAAGATCGAAGGTTTCCTCGAGAACCGGGACAACTGGGCTCAAAGCCTCGAACCCGTGCAGTACTTCAAGACCTCAAGACTACTCCGGAGACCAGCCGTATCGTAATCCAGAGGTGCCTATGACGTGGTCTCATTTGCTTCCGGCAAGCTAACTATCAGGAAACGTAGCTTCCCCGACGGTGGCGCTCTTCGTGGACGATCTGCTGTTGTTATCCAGCTCCGCCTACTTTCATCCACTGTGGTGCTCCGCTGGCTGGGTATTGTAGCCACGACACCGTCCTTTGCCTGAGGGGCCACATCACTGCCAACCAGGTCCACATCTTGAGGTGCAGGTTTAGGTAGCTTCTGGCTTTAGCGGCATTTTTTCCGGTTGGCCCAGTGACAAATGTTGGCGTCATCTCCGCATATGTGGCACAGTCTAGAATATATACCTTAGAGAAATTTTCTCCTTCCAAAGGCGATGATGATGGTGACAGCAATGACTTTGACGAAGGAAAAGACGATGATGATGCCGCTGATTCTGTTGTTGTTGATGGTGATGAACAGATTGATGGTGCTGCTGCTGATGACGACGAAAATGACGATGCCGCCGTATCTGTGACAGGAAGCCCCATCTTCGCTGGCTGCTTTGCCGGCCACACAAGTGTTGATGGCTCCGTGCATTTGATGCACAGCACTTTGGGCAACTTCACACGACATTTGTCCGGGGCTTCATAAATATCGCCACTTATTTCGGAAACTCCAAGATGAACCCAGCCGTCACAACCATCACAACCATCACACTGAAGAGCTCTGGCGATCGAGCGAACAACTTTTGAACAAGCTAGACACTTGGATGCAACATTTTTGACTATTTTGGAGGCTTTATGGTCAAATTATAGTCCGTAGATTGACAAAGTCGCAGGAAGCACAGTTCCAAGTATCACGTCGAAAGACTTGTTGGTGTAGGGCGGACAGCTCGGCTGAAGTCTTGAAGTACTACTTGGGTTTGAGGCTTTAAGCCCAACTATCCCGGTTCTTGAGGGAACCTTTGATCATTTGTCGGATTCACCGGGCTGCCCAAGCATATTTATTCCTTACCCAGGAGGTCCCGATCCTTGGACAAGAGTTTCGTTTCATCAGTTGCAAGCTGCAGGTTTTCTACACTTGAACTCCAGGGGGTTGCATCGTCTGCACACATAGCAATGCCCACAGGAAGGGCCGATGGAAGATCATTTGTGTAGATCACGAACGGAAGGGGAACTAAGACCGATCCTTGTGGGACCCCAGTTGCTACTGGTGAAGGCTGAGACAAAGCGATTCCCACCTTAGCCACAGAAGTACGGTCGGTTTTCACGGGACTCATTGGCCGATACTAGTGGTGCTTCCAAATCGCTGTGTTGTCGGCGAGCTTCCGTGGCTCACAACACGCTCTAAATGTTTTGTCTCAAGGACAGAATACCAGGGGCTCATAGCCTCTCTCCTCGTTCACGCATCCAGTTCCGGTAACGCTGTGTTCTCGCGTGAATCTAGGGCATTCATGAAGCTTGGTACATGAATTAATCCGACAGCCTCCCCTGGCAGTCGGTTCCACATAGGTGCAATCCCATGAGTGTAAAATTTAGCCCATACGTCCAGACTTGATTAGGTTCTCCGTAGCTTGAGACTGTGTCCCCTGGTGCCGCACCCAGAAACGTATAATTCATCCATGTTTGTACCCAACGGACCCCTCATGATCTTGACCGCTTCTATTTTGTCACTTTGGCCTCTGCGTTGCTCTAAAGAGACGAGACTAAGCTCATTAGAAGCTGAGAGCAAAATCCCCCCCTGACCGGAGGTCATTCTAGTTGCCAGTTGTTGCATCCCCTCCAAGTTTTCCACATCCCAGCGATAAAAGAGAGCCCATGCCTGCACAAAATACTCCAGAAAATGCCGCAAAAAAATCTTGTAAAACGGAATGAAATCTGGTTTTTCCATGTAGTAGTATTGCACAGCGTAGTCATTAAGTCTCTGGTCGTACTTGCGGCTCTCTGGCACTGCCTTGAGGGCTTGAGGTCTTCCGTGACTACCTCTGTTGGGTCTTCTAACTCCAACACCGTTTGGAACGGAATAATGCTACTTTTGTCTGCGTTCAGTTCGGATCAGTTCAGTTTGCACAGGATAGGTATTGGCCACGGTCAATCGAGCGTCCAGAATTCCTCCGGTGGTTTGCGCACCAGTTATGTACTCACCACCGCGCAGGGTATTTCGTCCAATCCCCACTAAAAATGAGGGGAAAACTGAAAACCTCATCGCACACCAAATGCGAGAGGCATTGTGCACCGTGAGCGTTTGTTGAGGCAGTATGCGGTAGGCGAAAAATCGATTGAAACATTACAAACAGACCACAGTGCTACCCATCATCCATCCAGTTACCACACTCAACACACGCTGCAAGGAAATGTCTCCTACCATCTGCAATCCAGGGCACCTTTGAAGGTCTGGACGGTCTGCAGGTTTAGCATTCCACCAGGCAGACAGTTCCAACCGTTCACTGCCCTGTTGCTGAAGAAGTGCGACCTAGTCAACAACTCAGCCCGAACTTTCGTCAGTTTCTTCTCGTGTCCCCTTGTTCCGGAATCTCAGGCCACATGAAATAGACCATCCAATATAAGGCCAGAAAGACCCTTCATTACTTTGAAAGTTTCTACAAGATCCCCTCGACGTCTTCTTTCCAGCGAGAAAGGATTCAGATCACAGAGTCTCTGCTCGTACATCTAACCCCTCTGCCCTCCAACCATCCGCGTGGAGAAATGTCGATTTTTCTCTAGGCGGGCAGCATCCTTTCTGTTGGAGGGTGACCAAGCCTACAAGCTGTCTTCTAAGTGAGGTCGTACTATAGCCATGTGAATAAGAACCAATATTTGCGGCGGTCGGCAAGACATTGCTGATCGCAATCTGAAGAGCTCTTCATGGGCCTTTTGTGCGGCAGCTTTGCACTGCTCCGACTATTTAAATTCGCTGTTCATGGTGACCCAAAGTCCCCTGACCCTACTGGCGGCTCCTGTGGTGAACAGCCCTTGGTCATGAGCGACAGTTGGGCTTAATGTTGACGTTGACAACAAGTGGCTTCTTCTCGGCTTTCGTGAGTAAATCCCACGTGTATGCCCAGTCCAGGACGATTCCTGTATCCCAGCCCGAGTCCACCCTACTTTGAGATCCAACAGTCATCACATCATCCGCAAAAATAAAGTTAGGAGATTGAAGGGCCGACCCGAGGTCGTTCTTAAATAAAAAGGATGGGTCCCGTCATAGGACGGATCCCTGTGGCACACCGCTGGTGACATTCGCCGAAGTGGAGCACAAGCCCCTCTCTTTGACGTAAAATGTCATGTGGGAGTGAAAGTCCGCCAACCGCCCATATACTAGCCCAATTATATCGAGCTTCTCCGCCCCGCATGGCAAAAGACTGTGATTAACGGAGTCGAACGCCTTGCTGAAGTCCAGGTGGCTTACCTCAACTTGGTCACCTTTGTCCGTTAGTGGAATTACTTCATCTAAGAAGCACAAGAGATTGGTAAGACAAGATCTATTCTTCCGGAATCCGTGCTGGACGGGACTCAGCATGGAGCTCTTCAGTAAGTTCTGACAGATGTGTATAAGGATGATCCCCTCAAGGACTCTACATAGGTTGCTAGTTAGGCCTGCCGGCTTGTAGTTGTGCACAGCCGACTTAGGTCCGCTGCTGTGTTGCCACCATGGTCGCGAATTTTCATTCCTGAGGCAGCTTACTCTGACCCATCGTGGACCTGTACGGCCTGCATACCGATGGAGCTATGATATCCGCCAACTGCTTGAAGGTAGCTGGGTGGGTGCCGTCTGGACCCTCTGACTTGCGATTTTTTAATTCCTGTAGGTACTTACGCACGTTTTCCTCAGAGAGACTTGGCTCGTTTAACTGCGGAGGGGGGGGAGTGCACCAGAGCCAGATCGGCTCTTATCCCACTATCTATCCTATGTGCGCTACCTAGGTTTTTTGGTGGCCGGGGTGTGGCATTTGGCGAGGTTGCATGGCATAACCCATAGTTCCGCTCATCTGAGCGCGGTATTTATTTCTCGAGCCTAATCGCCGCCTGCTACCTCCACATCATCCGCAAAGGCGGAACACGGGTCGGGCCAGATCAGGTCGCAGGACTAGCAGCTTGAGCCAGTAGACGTCCAGTTTCTTACACTGCTAGCCTAAGGAGTTCCCCCGTGCTGCCAATTCCAGGTATCCAATATATTTCGGTATTTTTAGTAGCTGGGGGAAGGAGAAGAAACACTCCCCCTCAGGAACAGCAACCTCACTCTAATGTCAGCTTGATGCCCTAACTCATTGCTGCCCCCATATGAGACACACCCCGAGTCCTCCAGCAATGTAAAGACAGTAATACGGGGTAATGATGAGCAGGATGATATTAAAGACGTCATAGAGATAGGTACAGTAGGGAAGCAGGGGAGCGATGAGATGCTGTGTAAGACAGTTAGACGTGGAGGGCGAAAAGGACGGACGATAAGAATAAAATCAAAGCTTTCTAGGATAGGTAGCAATAGTCTCGGATTATATTTGCCCAGCAGGTATCCAGTTCGTGCCTAAAGGCAATGACCGAGGTTGTTGTCACCACTTGTGGGGGTTACTTGTTCCGTTTCATTATGACGTGGTGGAAAAAACATGACATTATGCTCTTGCTCGCTCCTGGCTTGCCCAATTTATGCTCGTCTCGCCTGGGTGCAAGGTTGTGACGGCAAGCCAGTAATGGTGTGTCGATCGTAGTAACTTCCTTATGAAACTTATAGCGCTCTACCAGATCTCTCCTCAGCCTACCTCGATCAGGGGAGGATAGATGTGGGGCTTTTAGTCTTCCCTGTTATGACTTCCCTTGCGTCCTATTTATCATCCGAGTAAACCTCATTTGAACTTCTTCCAGCACCATTTTACCTCTCACTAGGCTTGGTGCACGTGCTTGAACAAAAGTCTCCAATTGATTCCTCACGGCCATCTTGTATATGGGAATAATTACTCCGATCTCCCTAGACACCAAAGTTCTTCTTAAGTTGAAAAGCGTTCTGTTTGCCCTGGCCGCTACTGACGTGCACTGTTCGGCGGGTTTGAAGCTGTCACGCTCAAGCACGCCGAGGGCTCTTCCAACACAGCTGACTCAATCCTGACTGGGGTGGACGGTCCTACTTACCTGTCTTCATTGCTTCCTCTGCGAGCCAGAATGTGTTTGCTTTTGGCTGCTTTCATTCGAAACTCCCACTTATCAACCCACGAACTAATCCTGTTTAAGTCGGCCTGCAATTGCCTTAAGGTCAGTTCACCTACTATTTTGATATCATCTGCGGACAGGAACCCCCGGGCAGTCCAGAGTATTAACCGGATCATTTGCGCATACCGGAAACAACGGTGGTCCCGGCGCGGAACCTTGAGGGACACTACAGCGTGCCTGGGCCAGAGTAGATCTGGTGTCCTCGGCCTGTACAAAGAAATCTCGGTTACTTCGGTAACTCTCGATCCACTCCACAATCCTCCCGGCCACCCCAAGTGCCTTCAGTTTACCCAGCAAGAAACGGTGGTTTGCGGAATCAAGGGCTTTTTGAAAGTCCATGTAGCATACCTCCACTCGCCTCCTGGCCTACTCTGCTAGTTACCGCGTCGAAAAATGACAGCAGGTTAGTGAGGCAGGATCCTTCTTGTACGAAACCCGTGTTGCCGACTGGAAATCAGCTGGTGAGTCTGTAGATGTTCTCTTAGTCGCTCTCAGACCCGTTCCCCTAGCACTTTGACGGCAATAGGTAGTAAGCTTACGGGACGGCGGTTAGAGGGCACCTCCCGTTTGCCTCGTTTGTTAATGGGGACAACTTGGGTCCATCCCCAATAGTTCGGTTGCAGCCCAACGTCTAGAGACGCACTTAACAGCCGTGTGGGTGGTTCAATCGGCACACTGGCTTGGGATTTTAGAATGGCAAGACGGACACCATCCGGCCCCGCAATCTAATCTTGAAGTCTTCAAGCCAAATCAAGTCAGAGCACGGGACTGTCGGCTGACGCCACTAGCAGTCCAGTTACTTGCCCCTGTGGGCCCCAGCACCATGCAGGGCTTCGACTTCTTTGACTCCTCCTCTGCTTGTGGATTAGAATTCAGTAACTTGACGCATGTCGGGCCGCCTTCGGAAAGGGTAGCAAAAGCAACATTTCAATGGGGTAAGGCCTACGCATTCAGCACTTTCACTCGTCATGCAAAAGTTAGTCACCCAATAATCAGCTCCCTTTTAAAATAAGAAGAGTAAGGGGTCCAAGAGACATTAAGGAGGCGTGCGTGGATGTTGAGGAAAAGAAAAATAAATAGATAAACAACTAAAAGAAAGACAAAAGCAATAATAATAATAGTACTAATAATGAGGAGAAGGTGGAAGGAAAAACCGTCGAAATGGAAGTTTTATTAGTGCTATCTGCCGTCCCATCGCCACTCCGGAAGTACTTGTGCCCAGGCAAGTTCCAGCTTCCTTTTTAAACCGATGACAGTATCTGCTATCACGACATCCGCAGGGAACTAACTTTAGTCCTTTGTTACTCTGCGTGAGAAGAAACGAGCTCTGATATCTTTGTTGGCTTGTGGCTTAACAGGTTTCCCTTGGCGCCTCAACGAGAGTGGAGTTTCTGCCTCGGGTAAACAAGGGCTGGTTTGTTCTAGAAAACCCTCGAGCGTCTGCGCGTGAGCGAGAACAAGTATAGCGGCTTCAATCTATCCTCGTATTCTAGTTCCCCCTAGACCGAAGGTAGTTCAAGTGACCCTTTTTTTGGATAGTCTCCAGCATGTGTGTCCCTAACTAACTGGAGAGCTCATGCTCTGGCTATGCATTCTAGGTGGAGTCTCCTCAATGCGGGGTAAAGGGGTAGCAAAACCCTATGGTCCCTTGGAATTACAGTTCGCACTTGGTTCATGAATCTGTCCACCTTGTTGGCTGCTAAAAAGGACTGCGCCGGTGGCTTAAGTCTCTTGTTACGACTACCACCAAGTCCTGGTTCTCTGTGTTCTGGGCCTTTGGTTCTGAGTTGTCCGGGCCCAGGTAGCTGGTCCCCCTGGTCCGCCTCCCAGCGGCAGTGCACAATTCCCTGTATTCATGGGTAGGTCCCGGGCTACTTTTCGGCTATGGACAATATCCAAAGCTTCCTGAATCTGGGTGGATTGAGGAGATTCCACAATTTTCACTTCATCTGCTAACATCAAGCATGGTGACCTGCGAAAACTCGGTAGGTCGTTTACCTATTCCAGGAGAAGTACAGGTCCCGTCACTGATCCCTGCCCTACTCCACTGGTTACGGTCACCATTGCGACTTAGTGTCCCCGACTTCGACGTAGAAGCTTCTACCTCGCAGGTAGGCTTTTAACCATTCCTTTGCCTCGTTAGCTACATTTATCCCTCCCAGTTTATGCAGCAGCCGTCTGTGTTTCCCACCATCAAAATCTTTGCGAAAGGCGAGATAGAATACCTCAACATTTTTGACTTTGTCCAGTCTCCGATTTGCCTCGTCAAGAAATGTCAGAAGATTGCTGGTGCAGGACTTGTCTTTTGTCAATCCGCGCTGTCCCTTTGCAGCTAGGTTATTCATCTCCAGGTGGCTTGTCAGTGCGTTTCTTATCACCCTCGCCATCGCCTTTGGTACCACCGGTGTTAGACTGACAGGCCGATAGATCTCCACCTCACCCCAACCAACCTTGTGTGTCGGCAAAACTCCTGCGGTTTTCCGTTCGACAGGCAATAGTGCCTCTGAGGGATTTGTTGAACAGCTTATCCAAAGGCGCTGCGAGTATCCCGGCCAGCAGCTTAAGGATTGTGAGCTGTATGCCATCTGGTCCTGAAGATTTTCCCTATCACGTGCTTTTGATGCCAGCAGAACGTCTTCCGGTGCCATCCCAGGCTCCTTCATCTGCCTAGGTCTGGAGTCCCCTAGAGGCGGCGTGGACCACTTTGGTCTACCCTGTGGACCCCCCGGAAGCACTCCCTAGGTACTTCTGCCCTTTGCTTGTTGTCTTCAGCTGAGTCCCTGCCCAATCCTCATCCCATACACTGCAACCCTCATGGCCGCTATTGTCCACACGTATTTGTAAAATGCTTTTTGGTGTTTTTTTGCCAGCCTGGCGATTCCCATTCTGTGTGTTAGTTTCTTGGACCTCTGATGGTCTATTGCCTGCTTGCTTGTTCATTTGTACTTGATAAAGCACCCATGTCCATCAGTTTTCTGAAATCGTCGCCATGCCAGGTACTTGAGCTTGAGAGCCCGGAACGCACAGCCTCTCTGCCACGATAGAAAGCCTCTTCTCCGGACCCTGCTAAGCTGAGATTTTCGTCCGTCACACGTAGTTAGTTGTCTCTTATAACCCCCAAACTTCTTCTACCTCGCCCTCAATATCTTAGACTAGTAACTCTGCCATTTCTATCAGGCCTCCTTTGTCCCATTTCCTGAAGGTTCTACGCCACCCATTTGATAGGGCCTCCTTGCGGCCAAGGACCCTGAACCTGGAGGTTTAGCGGTCACTTCTCCTTAGGGGGCACAAATACGGATTTCGTCTACTTCCGCGAAAAATTTGTATATGACCGGATCCAATACCTCCGGCCTATGAACCCCTCTACTCATGGTGTGTCAGTGGAGACTCTGTATTAGCTCTCTGTCCCCCATGTGATCGAGAAACCCCTGGACGAAGTACCTCGCCGGCCCCCAATTTGTTTGCCAGTCCATCTCAGGTGTCGTAAAATCCTCAGGGAATAAACACATTTTCCGAATTTCTGGATGATAGTGCGGGGTATTCTAGCAGACCAGCATCTTTCTACGCGTAAGAGGATGGGCTACAGTATACATACACTAGAGCCAACCACTTACTCCGAATGTTTGTTTCCCCACCACCGCCAGTGTAGTGGGTGCAATTTATTTATTACTCTCCTCTTGAATGATATGTTGGGCCACTTGCGACAGTACTCCTCCCCACGTTCTTCCATCCCCAAGGTCAGCTCCGTGCACACTCAGTCCCTCCGGACTCGCTGGACCTAATTAATCGCCCCCTCTCAGCCATTTTCGGCGAAAACTATGCGTTTTATTCCATTCGACCCGACCACGAGTTCCCCCGTTTATTGTTTGTATTGCAAGCAATACACCGCATCATCTCTAGTCCTCCCCTTTCCCTGTCGTCCCTGAGCACCGATGCATTTATTTCGCACCCAGGCTCAGGGCTCTGGTGCCCCCTACGACTTTTGCTTGACTCGGGCTTCTGATTTGTGATTCGTTCCGCCCTGCGAGGCACTTTCCAGCACCCAATTTATTCTTGCGGTCTTAGTCTCATATGCGACTATTAGTGTGGGAAGCAATATAGGAGGCGACGAATGGGATGGCCGCATCTCTTGCACTAGTTGGGTTGGTTAGGCTGTTTTTGTTTCTCGTGAAGCTGTTGTAACCTTCCAAAGCCCTGAGTTATCCGGTTTTATCCTAATACATCCCCTGGAATCATACTGACTCTGTTCGCCTTGGCAGGGAAAGCATCGCGGTGTTTGGGGTTCCCGAACTCCACCAGGGTTGGTCTCCCTGGTGGTTGCACTTCACCGTTTAGTTTCCATCTCCCCAGGTGTAATACCCTCTTAATAAAGGCGTGCGATGGCACTCCAACTTGTTTTAGTACGTCAGTGACCACTTGTCGCAGATGCTGGTTCCTCTATCATGTCTCCCTACAAAAAGGCTCGTTTAGTCTCTTTATAACCACTTTCTTGTGGAGTTCCAGGTCTATCACCGCGCTTGCCTGTGTCCTCCTTATTACGTTTGTCATAGAAGCCGCCTGAGCGCGAAGAGTTTCCATTTGGGTAGTCTGAAGTTTACCCATATCGGGTGAGCTTGGCACCTCTAGTTCAACCCAGTCTTGAAAGGCTTTAGGTGATTTCTTGTTTGGTAGACTTCTCCCTCCTCTTCAGCAGTGTACGTCAGTTGCCTCACCTGCCAGCAGCAGGAATGAGGTCTCCGTTGTGTCCTTCTGAGGTACTGAGCTCGCTCCTTCCTCGAGCACACCTACGCATGAGGTGCTTTTCTGGTGCTCTTCTGCCAAATTTTCTCTCACACCCGGAGATCCCCAATCCAGATAATCATGCCTCTCACAGAGCATCAATACCGTTCTTGCATTCTGCCACATCCCCAGTGGAACCAAAATGAGCATTTGTCAGAGCACATGCCTTCGCGTACGTTTAAGGTACATCTCTGACCACGCGGAAACTCCACTTTGACCTTATGCTGTGAAGCTTTTGGAGACCCTGCTAGTGACTTCTCGGTGATGAGCCCGCCTGTATTCACGCTTTCGGGAGTGCCTCTTGGCTGGTGCAATTAGTAGGGCAGGGACCACCGGTTACTCGGCCGTGGAAGTACTACGTCAAAGTAAGAGCACTAGAAAAGGTTCCACTAGATATCAGCGAGAGCTTCTGAAGACAGACCCAAAATTTATGGCAGCGCAAGCTGGCTAGCACGTTGGCTCATCTTTCTTTAGTGTCACAGGTCAATTGCCCACTCGTTGAGCTAACTGTCAATATTCCCGTTTGCTTTGGCTCCTTGTGCTGAACTGAGTTGTGGAAATCGGCCGCTTCCTTGCACCCGAGTCGGATCTTCAAAGGGCGAAGGTGGATGGATAATGTGGTGGCTCGATTTCTGTTGTTTTGGGCTATGACTCGGCGATCAGGTATTTTCCCCTCCGCCTATCGAACCGGCGAATTTTTGCGGTTCTGTCGCTGGGCGCAAAGCTTTACGGTTGCTTGTTCCTTTTTTAACGCCTCGTAGTTCGTATTCTATGTTTCTCTTGATTTAGCTTGCTTTTCTTTTTGAAGTATTGAAGCTGTACTCGGGCTAGAGGCTGAGGCCCGATTGTCTCCGGATTTTGTGGCTATTTTATCATCTGAATGCTTCAGGTGAGCTGAAAGATAGTTTGCTGGATAATTGGCCAGAGGGACAAGGGGAAAGGACTGACAAGGTTTTGCATCAGGTGTTCCCAGTAAACGGAAAGATAGATTACTTGACAATACTGAGGGGTTCAGGATAATTGGCTCGACGTCTTCTTGCGTCTTGTATTGCCAGAGATCTGGAAGGTAAATCTTTAGGCAACTGCAGGGGGTTCAGCTCCATGATGTTCCATTTAGCCTAAGAGGCGCAGACGGTTCCTTCTGGTAAATTCATAGAACGTCAAAAAGGGTGTAATGGTCGCTAGCGGCGGAAGCCACATGACGAAAACGACCATCACCGCGACGGTTGGACACGCGGCCACGCCATATTTGTGTTGGATTCGGTGCTCTTCTGCGAAGTCGCACCGGTACGACCTCCGAGGTCAGAGGGGTGAAAGGCGATGAACCGCGCCGCTCGCTGCATGGTCAGTTCAGACCTTGAAGTTCTCGAGAATCCACGGGGACTGACGAACTTGGTAATCGTGGTTTTCTAGTGGCCCGGGTCCTGTTGTCATGCTGAGTATTGGGCGAGGGTCCTCGAAAGATGCTGTGTATCCTCGATTTATGGTGCAAATTCAATACCCCCTGGTATCCATTTTTGGCTGAGACTTCTTAGTCTTCTGTTGCATTCTTATAAATCTATAGAGGAAACGGGGCCGGGAAGATCAATGAGGACTCAGCTTTCTGGTACACGGTGCGGTTATTCGGTGAGACCCTACCCAGCAGCTGGAAAAAAGCAGTGATCGCACCCATCTATAACAAGGGTAGTAGACGTTTTGCCTCTAGCCACAGACCCATGTGCCCCACTAGCGTCACCAGCAAAATTTTTGAGGGAATTCCTAAGAGTGAGGTTCCTTCCCATCTGCATAGAAATGAAATCCTCTCCGGGTACCAACATGGGCTTCTTCCCGGCAGATCATGCATCACCAATATGCCTACTGTCATGGATAGTCTAACGAAAGCCTATGATGATGGCCAGCTCTCACACGCTGTATTCATCGACTTTGCTAAGGCCTTCGACAAGGTCCCTCATGCTCCTGTTCCTTATAAGCCGCGGACATACGGAATCACAGGCTCCATGTTGTCCATCCTACCCAGCCTCCTCACCAACGGCACCTTTGTGGTTAAAGTCGGGAATGTTTTGTCTCAACCCTCTCCAGTAACAACTGGGGTCCCTCGAGGGTCGGTTTTAGGTCCTCTTCTTTTCTTGATCTATATATACGATCTTCGGACAGCCCTTCCTGCGAACATTGCCACGTACGCAGACGATGTAACCCTATTGAGTTCAAGCTTTGAAGACCTGAAAATTGCAGTTTATGAAACGAAACGCTGGTCCGAGGATTGGGACCTCCCAGTTAATGATGACAAATGCGTGAGCATGTCTTTCGGCAGAGAGACTGGTCACACGTTTTCCATTAATGGAGCAGCCACTCTGCCAAGGGTTGACCGACACAAGGTGCTCGGTTTCTGGTTAGATTGTAACTTATCCTTCTCTCATCATCACGAACTTGCGAGCAAGTCTGCCTTTCGAGTTCTAAACATGATTCGAAGGTCCTTCCCGCGCATATTTAAGGATGATTTCCCCATAATTTTCGGCACTTATATCCGACCTCTGCTGGAGTACGGTAGTCAGATAGTGCACTCTGGTCTTGTCCGAGACCGTGAGATCCTAGAAAGAGTTCAGCGGGCCTCCACCAAGGCAGTAAGTGGTCTATCCCATCTACCTTATCCCGTCCGCCTGTCACTCCTCAACCTCTATCCTCTTGACGTAAGACGCGTAAGAGGTGATCTGTTTATGATGTTCCACCTTTTTGAATCAGGTCAAAGCGATTGCTTCTTCTCCGTCTGTCCAGCCTTTTCTCCCCGTGGTCACAGCAGAAAGGTTTTCGAACCAAGGCCACGCACTTCACTAAGGATTAACTTTTTTAGCTATAGGGTTATTACTCTGTGGAATGCACTTCCGGAAGATATTGTTCCCTCGCAGAACAAAGCTATCTTCAAGAAAAAGCTAGACCTCTACCTGGGTCCCTCCCAATAATTCCTTGTCAAAAAGCAAAATAGATGTCTTTCAACACATATATGTTCATGAATGTAGCACCTCCACTCCCCTTAAGGCGCTGTCCACAGTGAGACACTGCATGATGTTATGAGTATCTTGTTTTCGCTGCCACCCCCGCCCCCCCCCCGCTTCTTTTTATTCTCGTTTCAGCTCGGTGAATCCGACAGAAAATCAAAGATTTCCTAAAGAATCGGGACAATTGGGCTCAAAGCCTCGAACCCGTGTAGTACTTCAAGACTCAAGGCTACCCAATTCCAGCTCCCTTTTTGGGAGGGGATGACATCCAAGTGCACACACGGTGATTAATATCAGTTCTCCGTGCCGCTAATGTGCCTCTTTCTAGCACTGGTCCCACAGCTTGGCCGGAATGCCTTTCATTCCATGCCAAAGATTGGGACACTTTGCACAGAATCCTCTCTTGGACGTCATTCAAAGACAGAAAGTAATGGAGTCCGACATGCTCCGCTTCGCACAACTTGTCTTTTACTTGGCTATCCACCGTTAACCATCAAGTTTGGAACAAGTAGAATGTTAGAATGCTTTATGTTACTGGCCTGTGGGTGTGCGTAGGGAAGGTGCCCGTCGATTGATGCTGGGAAAGTGGAATCCCCTGTCTAGTGACTTCTGACAATTTTTCTTCCTTTCTCATTTGATGGGTCCACTAAGCCCCTTGTCAACTGTTAATCCCGGTATCAGTAGTCCGCAAAGAACACTTAATAATGCCGTGTCACGCTGTATGCCCGGGGCCCTCTTAGAAAAGCCATCTTCCGAGAAGAAAACGCTCGGTCTAACCTGGTGTCCCATTTCCCGCCCAACTTTTCACCTTTCAGGTACCGTTCTTCCCCTCCTGGAATACAATTTCAAGGGATGACCCTAGCGTACCAAACACCGGCTACTCTGAAACTACCTCTTACCAATTCCCTCCACCATGTTCATTGGCAGATACTCATCCAATCATGCTTAGTGTTTCGTCTCCTAACCCCATCCTCTCCTACTCTGCACCCTCGACTAGGCCCCTTTTCTCTGTCACAGCCTACTAGCTTAATTATTTTTCACTCTGGCTTAGTTATCCGGCTGCCCTAAAGACCACTACGCTATCTCCGCCAGTTAGTTCCTCATAGATCTGTCCACTGCCGTCAGTTGACAAAATTAGTTAACAAAACCATAGTTGTCAGATGTCTACTAAAAAGGGAGATCAAGACCCACAGCCGGAACATCCTCTAGATTATCACACCCCTGATCTCCTTCAGATCATGCTGGTTTCCTGGAAGGCCATCGGCCAACTCGGCTTTATTACCCGTGTATCGTGCGGCTTTAACGACTTTATCGATTGGCTTGGACTACTTCCCACCTTGGACGGCAGTGGTTTATAACCGTACTCATGCCGGCCGGTGCCATGTAAAGTGCCTTATATCGCTGAACATTGTGATCACAGTCCTATTACCAGGGTTTCGTTCTATAATAACGATCTCACGGGACGATCTTGCGGAGTCCTGACACAATCCAGTACACCAGTTTGCCCCAACATCCACTTCCAGTATTCCTTTCAAATGGTTTGGCTCACTCCGCGTTGCAGTGACGAACTGAGTGACCGGAATCTAGCCCTTAGCACGACATCCTCAACCCAGTCTCCCCGTCTTCTCAACTAAAGCTATCCTAGCCCCTTTTTGCTTGCTACCCTCGTCATTTACTACCTGACGTTAGTGGCAACCAAGATCATCGTGAAGCAAATTGCTAACCAGCTGTAGTCAGTCTGAACTTGGTCTTTCATTTTTTTTATCGCTTACACAGGAAAGCTCATTCTGACACTCACCTTAATTCTTTTGTCCACTTGGACCTGGAGCTCTTCAAATTACTGCCTTTTCTCTCGCTCGTCATCATCCCTGCATGTTTGTTTGGTTGCACCTGGAGAGTCTTCCTTCTTCAGTGGGCTGCTTCTTCCGGGATTCCCCTCTGGACTTCTTTGCCATATGTCCATATACCATTCATGCTGTTCAGATGCGCCGCACTTCTGGTAATGTTTTGCCCTCATGTTCACCTTCATGTGGAACCCCGTGGCTCTCTGAAAATAACCCACACAAAAAAGTGAACCTTTTTATCATATCTGACTCGCTTGCATTCATATCAAGAGTTGCCTCCTTAATTAGTTATTCAGTGTCGGAAATAATCTTCTCTTTATGCCACTGGAGTCATTGATTTCACTGTGATAATCCCCTGTTGGCTTTATTTTCAACCATGTCTTGTGGTGACACTCTCCATCGGTTTCTCGACGCTGATCCCTCATATATAGCAGTAATAATATTACCAGTTATGATGCTAATGGTTAGTTCTTGACCGTAGTCAAGATGCACACAGAAGGCATGATCAGAAAGCACCGCAATACAAAGCAATGTAAGGTATTCATAATCGTGAAGTTTAAGGTTCACGCAATTGCGGTAGTAAAATAATAAGGCCGGGTAGCGTTTGAGTGGTCTTAAGTGGAAACGGTTAACTCGGCAGATGTAAATCGGTTTTAATTTCGGGAGAAGAACTTTGAGGGTAGCTGGTCAAAGGTGGAAATGCAGATAAAAGCGATTCTGAAGGATGCTAAAGGTGCAGCGTTTGCAAGAACCAATGAAGCAACAGGCTTCGGATGGTACGACACGGGCAAGGAGGCAAGGCAGAAATAAAACACTATTTACTAAATGGAGCACCGAAAGCTGGCTGCAATGGGTCCCGTGGTCGAGGCTGTATCACGCCGATCCATGGAGTTTGGCGTACGGCCGATTAGTATGAAAACAGATGTAGGGAGAGGAAGGGGGAGAAAGGGAGAGTGAAATAGAGATTCGAAGAAGAATAGGGACGCGTAGATAGAGACGCCAGGTTCAATCAAATGGATTTTTGAAGAATCATTGCCGAGAAAATGGGTGGAAGTGTTACCACCTGACACGGTTAAAGATGAAGTCCACATCGGGTTAGCAAAGTTCAGTCAGAGATGCCGGTGGGATACAGAGAAGATTGATCAAACATAGGGAAACTAGATGTGGAGGGGGCTTGCTACTTGAATGCAAATGTGTCGCATGTCATGATAGGATTAACCTCTTTTGTACACATAACCTCAGTGCCCCGTGAAAATTCACATAAAAGCAAAAACTACATCGGGATATCAGTGTGGAGATGAAGAGCGCAAATGACATTTGGACGCAGAACAGAGGATTTCAAAGAGGAGCTTCTGAAGAAATAGCCTGAAGCTGAGGGGAGTTGCTGCTGATGTTACCAATGAAATATGTGGAGAAAATTACGGGGGGAGGGAAACAGCGGTGGCTGGGAGAAGGTCAAACCCGAAGTGGAGGAGGAACTTAGGAGGACGCAACGATAAGTTTTTCTGTACGCGTGATAAAAGAATAAATAACCAAGTTGTGATTGACTACAGGCAGTTGGTGTTTAGTTTCAAAAAGACCTTGGCTGCTGTTGATATCAAGCTGTGAGTGATGAGTGATGATGATGAGCAAAAAGGGCCACGTTGACTTTGGTTGAAAAAATGAGGAGATTAGGTTAGGAACTCAACGGCGAGGGCTAGATTCTGGTCATCTTTTTCGGCACCGCAGAGCAGAATGAATGAAACTTCTTGTATGGAGTAAGGGAATTAGAAGCTTAGGGTGTGGGGCGACTGCTGATGTCAGGAATCCACTCTGCGGTCCGGTGAGACTATTGCGATGGAGTGTACCCTCGGTTGAAGGATTATGGTCACAGGTCAGTCATGTAAGGTACCTCACATAGCGTCAGTAGAGGTGAGTGCAGGTTTAGACCATGTCCATTCCGATCGAACAGTTCTGCAATTCGGGGGTAATTTTGAGTTAGCTGACGGCCACCCAGGTAACCAGCATGATCTGAAAGAGGACATGGGTGTGGCGGTCTGGAGGTTGTTTCGGCTGGGGGCTGAGGATAACGTTTTATTAGAAATTAGATAATGTTAATTTTGTTACCTAGCTGCCAGTGGGCTGATCAATTGGGGATTAAAGGTCGGAGACTGTGGTGATTTTGTGGGGTAGTTGGGTGGAGATGGAGTCATAGGGAGCAGATAGGCACTGCCTTAACCAGAGGTCAAAACACTCAGGTTAGTAGGTGGTAGAAGCGAGGAGGGACCCATTAGATTACGAAGAATAAAACAATAGAAGGTACGGGGATCAGAAAGGACCTGAAAGAGAAATAAGGGAACAAGAATATGGCAGTCTGGTCTTTGTACCCGCCGTGGTGAGGGCGGCAAAACAGTGAGGCGAAAAGAAGTACTTGGAACCAGTGTGAAGCCTCGTTATGTAGATACGAAAGCGCCGGTTTTACTTGGGGGCCATAGGAAATCGGAAGCATATGCAAGCCCGATGTAATGGGGCCCCAACGTACTACAAACATATGGGCTGATCGGTGGGTAATGGTTATGGAAGAATAGCAGTCTGCGTTGTAAGACTTGGGCTTACGAGAAAGTGTAAGAAAAAAGGACAATGAGACTGCCGATTTATAGCCCGGGACACTTTAGTCTACCGACGACCGCCAATATTTCTTCTTCCCCCCATGTTATCTTTGCCGGCTCCTAGTCTCCATTCACTTCGTATCATCCTTCGCTCATAGAGCTCACTGGTCGCATTATTACGCCTCACTGTCTACCGCTCTATCAAATCCTCCCTCGTTCTCCCTCCTCATGCTTAATACCATTACGCACCAGTCCCACCCGCACCCATGACCAATTCCCATATTAGAACTCGCCTTTCCAAGCTTTGCATCTCACAGCCACATCTATTGTCTAATGGCCACCAATTTATTTTCCTTGCATAACTCTGCGATCCCTCTGAAGGTCGTTCTATTTGGCAGTGCCCCGATTGGCATCGTCCAGTTGCATCCACCTGGAAAATTGCCTGCGGGCTGCTCTCCAATTCCGTGTCTTCAACTCCGACGCGCATTTACTCCACGTACGCTGTGTTCATCCACCGGTTTGTCTGTCCCGGTGCTTTTTCTTCTCAGCCGTTTTTGTGTTTCGCCTGTAGCAGGACGATCTTACTGGTTACGTCTCACCTGTCTTTTCGGTCCATGCTCCCATCTCCTGTTTCGCATGTTGACTACCACAGGCCTTTTCTGTGCGCGTTTCAGGCTGTTCCGCCTTTTTACTTTCCACCTAAAGTGAAACCATTGTTACATCATGATTTTCACCCACAGTTCCATTTCTTCTGATCTGGCATTACTCGATTCGTTTGGTACTCCTTTTGTTCACTTCTCTCTCACACTGTTCTTCGTCACTGCTGCTGCATTTTTGCCCCGCAAACTATCTCACCCTCCAGGCACCCTTCTCCACTTAGTATCTTCATTCGCCCTGCGCTGCTTTGCCATCTTCATCACCATCATCTTCCTGTTGAATAATGTGAATCCATTAATCATTGCTTCTCCCATTCTCGGCCGTCAACACCTCTCACCTACATCAATCAGGTTATGAGGTCCATTCTTACCTGTTCTCTTCGATACTTTTCTTCACCTTCCCTCTTTTAGAGACTGCTCCTCACAATCGTCGTTCCGCATTATTTTGTTGCTCTCTCTTTGTTAAGCCGCCATATCTACCTATCATTAAGATAACTCACCACGATATTCCGAGGTTAATTCTACAACCATTCGATCTAACCTTCCCTGCCCATCGTAATGGTTGATAATTTCTTTCTAGGACTTTATTGTTATTGCTCCTGCTCTTCTCTTATATGTATATATATACGTGCACGTAAATGAGTATATACATTCGCTTTGCGTTGTGCAGTACTTCACAGGCCACTTCTCTTCCTATCACCCCGCTTACCGTCATGATATGCTTCCATTCCTCCTACATCCGTGCCCCACTTCTACCGCATCAAGTCCCTCCGAATCATTTCTCTCATCTGATCCACCCTTTATGACTTGCACTGCTCGATTTCCGTTTTAAAGTGAGTTTTATGCCCTGCCCGCGGACCATCTGTTGCAGAGTAGCAATGCCTCACTGCCGTTTAATCCATTCCATTGTCGCTACGGCAGTTTCACATGCCGATTTCTAACCTTCCTCATGTATATCAGTCGACTTTCAGATGTCCTCACTCTGACCAGTCAGTCTCCTTATTTGATCTTGACTTCCAAGCTCACTAGGTATCCATTTGAATTTGATCTCGGGTACATTTGAACTCCCTACATTTTCTTTTGGGTGCCTACTATTATCATACTTTCATCCCACTGAAGCCCCTTTTCTGAGCTTTTTTGTACTACTTTTCAATGATAATCTCTACATCTTCACCAATTTTGACCGTCCTTTTCACTGCTTGTAAAAATTTGATCATGCACCCACGTGCTTCGGGCTCCTCTAAAATAAACCATTACCATTTTTATCGATATTATTATTATAAATATTTTTATTACCCCAAAAGCTTGGGGTTTTCCATGTGTAGGGTCGGGTATAGGCTGTCATCAGAAATCCATGTGGCACTGAATGGAGCCGAGAGAATTAGCTAAAGACCCTCCCAGCCAGGAGTGTATTTTTCATTTTTTAAAGAGAAGAGGGAGAGCGGCATTTACTCCGTGAGGCAAACCTGCCATTCTCCCGTGGCCCGACTTTCTTTACACGTGGTCTGTTGGGTCCGAGACCAGTGGTGGTGGCCTTTTCCTCTTATTATGAGACGGCCACAGGCCAGGAGCCATAGCCCTTGGGGGCCTTGCGGCAGCAAGCTGTGGAAGAAGGGGCAGAAGTTGCCACAAACGTTCGGATAATGGAAACACTCTTGGGGCCATCTTTTTACCGCCTGCTTCTGCCAATAACAGTGTCGGAAGGAGTTCCATTATATACTCGATCCATCTGATGGCTTCATCGCCGATCATGATGTACAGAGTAATTTCACGGCCATGACGACGTTGGTGGAAATGTACCATCAATGGGTTTGCAGAGGATGATCCCCAACCGGTATTGTGGCATTGGGCGACTGGCGCCGAAAAAACGATGGGTTTTGGCCTAAAGTAGCACGCTGAAAACGAAAACCGATGAATTTCAAAGATCTTAGGATTCAGCGCAACGATAATTGATAAATGAAGCTGGGAATTCTTCCCGCAGAAAGTTTGGTTAAGGAGCTCGATGAAACAGCTTCCTAATCGGTTTCCGGTGAGTGTTATGTAGAAAAAAGAAGTGTTTTATGGAGAACAGATTGATGGTAAAGAACTGATTCAAGACCACGAGCCTCACGCGTAGCCGTGAGTTAAAGTCAGGCGACCTCCAAAGGATTGGCCTCCTTCTGATGCAGTTTTGAACTGGTGCTTCACTGATTCTCATGTACACCGCACCTTGGCCTTCTTCAATATCACTTTTGCCGGGGTTCGCTCGACGTCCTTAGCTGGATTCAAAACTGATTTGTAATTGCCGCGTTTGCCATCCGCACTTTAGTTCACCCGATTACTGTCAAGCTTAACTGTCTTACTACTGCAACTGTGCGAATCCTACTTTTCAAATTTATAAATACCTTATATAGCTGTGTGACAGTTTATTCATGTTTCTTTCTCTTCGGTCGGCTGCTGTACACCAGGGCGAGGTTTTTGCAGAATTCGCCAATTTTTCTTATAAGTTATTCCAGGAATATCTCTCCAGCAACCTGTATAAAACTTTTCACTGTTGTGATTTATTGAATCCCCCTCTCATCTAAACTAATAGTCCCTCATAATTCTTGTGAGCGATCCAAAGTTAGCTACAAAAAAACTGCAGTAGCCATACTTACCCGCCACTGGGTTGTCTATTCGTTAGTAATCATCATAGATCATTTCGCTCACCCTCAAAATTCTGTAATAAGAAATGGCAAGGACAACGAGTAAACGGTCTCAACCAGTGGCTTTTCGCTGTACAGAAAATCAGAAACCCAAAGGACCTGGACACAAAGATACCCCCAATATGATAGAAATATTTGGGGAGGCCAGTAGAAGGGCCAGTGCCATTGAAAGTAACTTGTCAAGTATGTCTACCCAGATCGTGTCGGTTGATAAAATATTATCAAAACCAACACCACTAAGCCAACTCCTTGAGCTCTTGGCAGTCCCCGGTCCCCAGAACCTAATAGCAGTCAGTCAGTTTCCTAATTCAGTGGAATCGGAAATCCTAGGAAAGCTGCAGAATGCAAAAAAGCAGTTGTATACAACATCCCTCATCGGCTAGAAATCGCACCGGTTGAACCAACTATCCTTCAAGCTGCGGGAACGACCCAATTTTTATGTCACTGCAGAAGACTGAGGAAAAGGTCACAAAAGCACTCTTATCCCCTTCTTTTTCAATTTCCTGACGAAAACACCGCTAGAGAATTCATCACCAAACAGCGCATGGTCGCAACCGATTAACAGTTTCAATTATTCAAGAAACAAGCTGATCGAATGCCACTGCAAACAGAAGTGCTAAGATGTGCCGCTAAAAATTTCAATCGCATTCACATTAAGATTCAGAAGTCACCCAATTCCCCATACACTTTACCAAGGATCGACACAACCCCTCACACTTCTCCCCCCAGAAGATCCATAAGGTTAGTTTACCTAGACGAATCTTTCCCCACCTCCCCACAGCTATCCCAGCCAAAACGACAACATATGTTAACAACAACTACGGGCTCGTCCCAGGAGGGTCCTCATATTACGCCTCCAGCTTCGGACGACCGCTCCACGGGACTTCAAGTTCTCAATGGAATTAAACCCGCAGCACTAATATCTGTCCCCATAGGCCCCTGTTTAGAACCTACTGAAAACCCAGATGTGCCACTCGCATGCCACGTATATCTCTGACAATAAATAACCGTCCGGAAGAGAGGGTCAACGAGAGGTTAGTTGCCAATGCTAAGTCTTCGTTCGGGCAAAAGTTACGGGAATGCATGAACAAGGACAATGATAGTTCCGTGCTCTGGACCAGATTAGTCGCCGACCGACTTCCCCATCGGGGATACCCTCGTATCTCTCAGCATATGAGACAAAATAGCACTTCCAAGATGACGATACAACAAGAATGGGACCATACTCGTAATAAAAATAGATGGTATGATGAGCGAACTGCGTTCATACCCAACTCCGGACCAGTGGAAACTTCCCATCAGCCTAATCTCCCATTATTTCCACCTTTCCTACCTCCCCCTCCGTTAAACTATTCCAGTGCATCGCATATCCTCCCATCTACCAGCCAGCACCCCATATCTAGCCAGAGTGCCTATTTTTTCATACGTACCGTGGGCACAACATGGCCCCATAACCTAGATATGCCTCATATGAACCGTTCCAATCAGCCGTATGGTGGTGTAATACTTAATACCCTGTCATAATATTCCGCATGCAGACCTAAGTCCTCCCCTTGCGAATGACAACTTAAACGGGCTTGCATCCTGCGCTATGATTCTTTTCGGGTTAAGGGCAGCGGTCAACGAACGGTAAGTACTAATATCAGTGATGACGTCAGAAGCACTGAAATTTTCACGTTGCTATTGGTCAATGCACGCTCTATTACAAACAAAATCTAATACACACGATCAGCTACATTACCAGTTGGCTATAACTTTATTTTGGTGCACCAGAAATATGCTGGACATCACTCACAGCACTATGCCACTAACTACATTTTTTGAATGCAATTCACCCAGGAGGATGGAAGCAGATAGTCACATCCCCAACCAGGCGCGACCGCCCTCTTGACCTAATCTTGCCACTAGGATTAACCCAGATTATAACAAAAGTTCAGAATAACATACCCGGGAGTGATCACGCAACTGTCCACTGCTGCTTCACAGCGCCCATAGAGGATAAACAGCCGACAACCCCGCATAAACCATATAATAAGGCCAATTGGAATATACTGCCCTCTGTGGTTCGCAGCAAAAATTGGGACACCTTTTTAAAAACAGATCCCCAGCTGGTGGCAGATCAACTCAGCTCTATCTTTGAACAATGCCTCAATCGAATAACCCCGTCAAAAGGATCGTCAATCCACCCCAAAGACAATAAATTGTCTCGTCTCAACTTGAAGTTAGGTAGACTCCAACGCGTTTATCTTAAAGCAAGGGACTTTTCACTGTTCATACAGTTAAATCGTTTGGCCGAAGTGATAAAACTGTACTCCGGGGGTGAAGTAATACAACAGGAACACAGGGCCTTATGTGATTCCAAGAAAGTCGAGATCCTTGCAAAATTGATGAAGTCAAGGGACCTCAAATCAATGTAATCTATCTCTTCTATGTCTTTCAATAACATGTGCCTCGATAAAACCGCTGGATGTAGGAGAAGCGCTCAACGCTCTTTTTACTTCCTCCTTAACTAGTGACACAGCACCATCTTTCTACAATCCACCAGTATCATCATATGAGCCACTTCCTTTTGTAACTCCCTGCCCTCCGAAATCGAGCCTTTGATTTCAAATACAAAAATGTCTCTCCACCCCGGATCGCACTCGTCACCATCGGCCATCTTTAAACTGGGCGGCCCAGCTATCCCAATTCTTTTATCGGACTTATTCAATCCATCTATGCGGTTTAATTGTTATCTTATACAGTGGAGAGCTTCGGATATTATTCCAATTCATAAGAAGGGAGCACGGGAGGACCCGGCCAACTACCAGCCTGTGAATCATACCCCAGTATATCGGGGATTATTAAAGGGTTAATTAAAGTTAAACTAACGGATCACCCCCTAAAAATCACTTTACAAGTGAAGATCAGCACGGTTTCCTAAAACATCGATCTTGCGCAACTTGTATGACTGACTTTCTGAACCTTATTACGGTGGCTGCCAATGACGGTAAGGCAGTGATTTCAGTCCTTTTTTACATCTCTAAAGCCTTCGACCGGGTGTCTTATATTCGTTTGTCGTCAAAGGTTAAGACATACGGCATTGTTGACCCACTATATACCCGGCTAGAATCGCACTTGTCCTCGCGTAGTCAAGTGGTAAACGTCGATGGCACAGTTTCCACACCCGATCCATGTAACCAGCGGTGTGATCCAAGGTATTGTACTGGGCCCGTTGTTGTTTCTCATGTACATAAATGATATATTTACCGTGGTCCGCCATGGAACTCTGTTTTTATTTGCTGATGATGTAAAGTTGCTGTACACCTTCGACCGTGATTCGTTGGGTAATGCTACAGCGAAAATATCGGAGGACTTGCGGATGCTCAATTCGTGGTGCACCGATTGGGCAATGAAGTTCTTGGCGGACAAAAGCTGCATTCTTACATACAAGTGTCATGTCCCTCCCGAAAAGTTCAGTATAGGTAGTCATCTGATCCCCAACAAATCATCAGTACGTGACCTGGGCATGCACTACTCCTGTTCGTTCAACTTCTCGGAGCAAACAGACACTCAAATTGCCGGGTCTCGCAGGTTAATAGGACCTGTTCACAAAACATTCCGCTTGTGTAAAAGTGAGCTCAGTGTCTGTACAACACACGTTGGACCATTGCTAGAGTATAGTTCAATAGTTGGCTCCAACATGCGCCAGATTGATAGGATCGCCATCGAAAATGTTCAGCGCACCCTCACTAAACAAATAGTTGGCTATTCGCCTAGTCTCAACCATGAACAGCGCTGTGACTTGCTACACCTTGAACTTCTTTGGCTCCGACGGATAAAGAACAACTTGTCATTTTTCCACTCACTATCAAAGTATAGATCCTGCAAAGCCTCCCATGTGGTACGAGACCCATTAAGATTGAGGTATTCGTTAAGACACAGCAGTCATTTGGTCATTGTGCCGTCCTCGAGAACCAGCCTACGGTCCAATTTCTTTGTTGTTAAATATTCACAAATGTGGAATAAACTTCCACCGAATGTCCGTGCAATAAGCCGCTTGCCGAGATTTAAAGAGGAATTAAACAAATGGCTTGACGTCCTGACACTCGCACCAAACAATGATCCATACACTTCGGAGGAGCGAGCGTACGAAGTTGGTTTGGGTTACTGGCACGCGGGTCTGGGCCGGGGGCCACGAGACCCATGTACCAGAAAAGTCGCCGTATATAACACGCAACTTTTATTGATCTTTCGCGTACAACCTTGTGTTTTGCAAAGTCGAACCGTTCACCAAGTAGTTCCAATTTCTGGATACTAGGGGTTTCCCTTTACCACTGACCGTCGATCCTCAGCTGGGAGCACCCCAGACTGCGTTTTTCCTTTTTTTACCTTTCCAGACAACCACTGATGGTGCCTTCCCTTCTATGGCTCGGCATAATACCTGGCCCACATTTACCGCTGAAAATTCGATACCTGCTCGTCATTTCGTCAATGAGTAATGTAGGGAGTTTAGGTGAACCTGGGGATGGATTCAGATATGGGCCCGGTGAATTTGAGGGTCAAGGTCAGATGGAGCAGCTGGCTGAGCCCAGTGGGAGAGATCGGATCCTTGGAGTTTTACAGGAGGGGGACTGAAAATTGACATGAGAAACTATCGTTACTAGAAACGACGAGGGGAAAAAAGGAAGACGAATGAGAAGAAAAGCACAAAAAATTGAGTTGTATGGCTGGGGACTGAGTAGCCATGAAATATGCTCCATTGCAATAAACGGACGGTGTCAGTTTAAAAGCAGGGAGCTGGCAATTCAAGACGTTAAGAGCGAGTCAGATGGCATCAATGCCGCGGAAGGATCGAGACACGGTAAATGTGAGGCAAAGTTATGGACAAAATGGACGGATATCATGAGGGGCCGTGGCAAAAGAACTAAATGGAGCAGAGAAAATATGTGGATAAACAAATATATGTGTATGTACATATATCAGAGCAGGAGCAAATAACAGTAAACAGACGGAACACGGAAGTAGCAATGGTTGGACGAAGCAGGTGAGGTTGCCTCAAATGGTGCGGAATTAACTTGGATAAACCCTGATGAATTTTTTGTGACAGATGAACATAGGGGATCAACAGCAAAACAGAATCAACTTAGGAAGCCCAGAAGTGATGGCTGTGAGCAGAAGTTGATAAGCAAGGGAATGTGGGGAAAAAGATCGACGAAAGCAGGTAAGAGTGAATCCAACAGTGCGACTATTTTAGGCGTGACGTGTGGTGAAGGTGAAACATGGGTGGAGCCTTCTCAAATGGAGGTACATTATGCAGCAACAAGACGGCCGTAAAAATGGCTGGAGAAAGCAGAGCAACTGGAAGTGCGGGGTGGTTGGAGAGGTGTAAAAGATCACTGGGGAATGGTAACTTGTATGTCAGAACTGCGGTGAAAAAATGCATCAGTTGTAACAGCGAATAACATGGAAGAGGGATAAGGAAGTGGAGGATCAGGAAGCTCAGGTAATGACGGATCACATGGTTTGAAACTGTAGGTGAGATTGATGACGCTAAGGAGACATTACACTGAGTGGAGCGCGGAAAACCGGCGCAGCCTGAAAAGCACGACGGAGATGCCTGTGGCGAGCAATGCAAGAAGCAGACGCGAGTTTTGACCGAAGGAAATCAGGTAAGTGATGATGAATCACATTGTTTCACTGCAGACGATACAGGATGAAAATCGAGAAAAAGAAGAGAATCCGGGCGGGGAAGCCTGTGATAGAACAAAAATGCGCGAAAAATGATTGTGCCTCGGAGTTCGGAAAATGGATTTGGATAGTTGCGTGCTTACAATCCATTACACCAAGGGATTTGGCCAGAAGTTGCTAATCGGTTCACTGTCTAAGAGGACGATCCACAGAAGAATTACGGATTCAAACATGAAAAATATAATAGTGGCAAAAAGATAATACATTTTGTCGTAAAAAATGCAAAAGTTGGAAAGACGAGTTCTTATATGGGGATTGGTCATGGTTACGGGTGTGTCTGAAGGGTATAAGGTGGACAAAAAAGGATATCGCAAAGTGGTGGCTAGTGAGTTATGCGATCAATGGGCTTTGTAAACATATGACGGCACCAAGTAAAGTACTGATTCGGAGCCGACAGGGGTGAAATGGGTGGAAAAGAACATATTTCGGGCTTGAGCAGAGTGAAATGGATAGGGTGAGAGTGAAATCATGCAGTGAGGGTTGTCATTGTGAAACAGGATGGGAACAAAAAAAGAAAGGATTGGTGTGCATACAAAGGTAGAACGACAAGGAAGGGAAGTGATAAGAGTGCTGACAGGAACGATAGATTAGCGGAACATGGCGGAAGAATGGTAGAAGCAAGCGGTTTGCAACGGACAGTGATAAATGCGGTATGGCGAGGAAAGTTGGAGCGTGTAATCCTCAACCGTTGCTAGAGGGTGAGGCTGACCGCGCGCTGGACACCGAACCTGAAAAACACTTCGCAAAGTGAACACAGGATGTGTGATCCACTGACCTAATTGCGCTCGCACATCGTTGCAGACGGCCAGCACGCCCGGTGTGCTCCGGCCAAAGCGGTGGATCTGACCGCGCCCCGCACCGTTGGAGTTGGCGTGAGCGTTCACTGGTAGTTGTACAGAGGGCTGAGCACCCACGATGAGGGTATATGGTCCAGGACCAACTGGGCAGATCGCAGAACTTGGACAACAGGGCCAACGGGAACAGCGATCGACAGACGGCCATACAGCCTTGTCATCCGGGCGCACCACCTAGCAAGGTGGTCACTGTAGTGCCCGAGGTGGTTGACAGGCATTAAGAATAACTGGAAATGGAAATGAGATAGAGGAACACAGTCTGGGTATAGCTCAGCTGAGGGTCAACGGTTAACGGAAAGAAGAACAAAAGTGAAGCACCGGCTCATAAATGCAGTGGATCCCTAAGACAAATTGAGACCATGAAACGTGAGGCTAAAAAAGGAAAAGCATAAGTGGGGGCCAAAACTTCAATGGAGAGGTGAATATTTCACCTATACTAGTCACTCAGCAGAAGAAAAGTCTAAGTTCTGCGTGAAATTCTGGAAGAAACTTAGCTTAGAAAAAGAATGGGGGCAGAGTTGTTGACGTCATAACTGGATGTTGACTTCAACTGGTGAGCCACGAATTTTATCTCGGGGATTGGTTAAGTTTGCGAATGGGGCAAGCGGGTGGTTTGGCACGAATCCTCGGAAAAATGGATCATGAACGGTAAGCCGAGTACGGAAACGGTCTTTTTACCCCGCGATAATGACGTGCTAGTGAAATCAGATTCTGCCGGGCGTAAGAAGCGGTACGTTAAGATGGCGAAGATGGAGACGAGTAAGATGAAAAATAGGCGATAACTGGGGAGATAGTGACGAATTTGCAGCATTCCGGTTGTGTAAATGTTTTTCTTTTGCGGCAACCGATGCTGGTGGGTGGGGCTGACCATGCGCTGAACACAACCTGAAAACCATTTTTAGTGACAGGAGGTGCAACCCGCCATCCTAGCTGCGCCCGCACATCGTTGCAGACGTCTCGCACACCCGACGTGCGCCGGCCAAAGCGGTGGATCTGACCGCGCCCCGCACCGGCGGGCTTCGCTTGAGTGTTGTTGGCGTTTTCACATAGAGATCTAATAGTCCAGAAGCTTGCGACCATGTTGCGAGGAGTCCTGTAGAGCGGGGTCTATGTAGTAGTGACGAAATGACGAACAGGTATCGAATTTTCAGCGGTAAATGTGGGCCAGGTATTATGCCGAGCCATAGAAGGGAAGGCACCATCAGTGGTTGTCTGGAAAGGTAAAAAAAGGAAAAACGCAGTCTGGGGTGCTCCCAGCTGAGGATCAACGGTCAGTGGTAAAGGGAAAGCTCTAGTATCTAGAAGTTGGAACTACTTGGTGGATGGTCCGATTTTGCAAAACACAAGGTTGCGCACGAAAGATTATTAAAACTTGAGTGATATATACGGCGACTTTTCTGGTACATGGGTCTCGTGGCCCCCGGCCCAGACC
The DNA here is from genome assembly GCA_948099385.1 of Fasciola hepatica. Lineage (NCBI taxonomy): Eukaryota > Metazoa > Platyhelminthes > Trematoda > Plagiorchiida > Fasciolidae > Fasciola > Fasciola hepatica. The sequence goes on along the minus strand of CANUEZ040000087.1, from coordinate 2,021,379 downwards.
CGCGTGCCAGTAACCCAAACCAACTTCGTACGCTCGCTCCTCCGAAGTGTATGGATCATTGTTTGGTGCGAGTGTCAGGACGTCAAGCCATTTGTTTAATTCCTCTTTAAATCTCGGCAAGCGGCTTATTGCACGGACATTCGGTGGAAGTTTATTCCACATTTGTGAATATTTAACAACAAAGAAATTGGACCGTAGGCTGGTTCTCGAGGACGGCACAATGACCAAATGACTGCTGTGTCTTAACGAATACCTCAATCTTAATGGGTCTCGTACCACATGGGAGGCTTTGCAGGATCTATACTTTGATAGTGAGTGGAAAAATGACAAGTTGTTCTTTATCCGTCGGAGCCAAAGAAGTTCAAGGTGTAGCAAGTCACAGCGCTGTTCATGGTTGAGACTGGGCGAATAGCCAACTATTTGTTTAGTGAGGGTGCGCTGAACATTTTCGATGGCGATCCTATCAATCTGGCGCATGTTGGAGCCAACTATTGAACTATACTCTAGCAATGGTCCAACGTGTGTTGTACAGACACTGAGCTCACTTTTACACAAGCGGAATGTTTTGTGAACAGGTCCTATTAACCTGCGAGACCCGGCAATTTGAGTGTCTGTTTGCTCCGAGAAGTTGAACGAACAGGAGTAGTGCATGCCCAGGTCACGTACTGATGATTTGTTGGGGATCAGATGACTACCTATACTGAACTTTTCGGGAGGGACATGACACTTGTATGTAAGAATGCAGCTTTTGTCCGCCAAGAACTTCATTGCCCAATCGGTGCACCACGAATTGAGCATCCGCAAGTCCTCCGATATTTTCGCTGTAGCATTACCCAACGAATCACGGTCGAAGGTGTACAGCAACTTTACATCATCAGCAAATAAAAACAGAGTTCCATGGCGGACCACGGTAAATATATCATTTATGTACATGAGAAACAACAACGGGCCCAGTACAATACCTTGGATCACACCGCTGGTTACATGGATCGGGTGTGGAAACTGTGCCATCGACGTTTACCACTTGACTACGCGAGGACAAGTGCGATTCTAGCCGGGTATATAGTGGGTCAACAATGCCGTATGTCTTAACCTTTGACGACAAACGAATATAAGACACCCGGTCGAAGGCTTTAGAGATGTAAAAAAGGACTGAAATCACTGCCTTACCGTCATTGGCAGCCACCGTAATAAGGTTCAGAAAGTCAGTCATACAAGTTGCGCAAGATCGATGTTTTAGGAAACCGTGCTGATCTTCACTTGTAAAGTGATTTTTAGGGGGTGATCCGTTAGTTTAACTTTAATTAACCCTTTAATAATCCCCGATATACTGGGGTATGATTCACAGGCTGGTAGTTGGCCGGGTCCTCCCGTGCTCCCTTCTTATGAATTGGAATAATATCCGAAGCTCTCCACTGTATAAGATAACAATTAAACCGCATAGATGGATTGAATAAGTCCGATAAAAGAATTGGGATAGCTGGGCCGCCCAGTTTAAAGATGGCCGATGGTGACGAGTGCGATCCGGGGTGGAGAGACATTTTTGTATTTGAAATCAAAGGCTCGATTTCGGAGGGCAGGGAGTTACAAAAGGAAGTGGCTCATATGATGATACTGGTGGATTGTAGAAAGATGGTGCTGTGTCACTAGTTAAGGAGGAAGTAAAAAGAGCGTTGAGCGCTTCTCCTACATCCAGCGGTTTTATCGAGGCACATGTTATTGAAAGACATAGAAGAGATAGATTACATTGATTTGAGGTCCCTTGACTTCATCAATTTTGCAAGGATCTCGACTTTCTTGGAATCACATAAGGCCCTGTGTTCCTGTTGTATTACTTCACCCCCGGAGTACAGTTTTATCACTTCGGCCAAACGATTTAACTGTATGAACAGTGAAAAGTCCCTTGCTTTAAGATAAACGCGTTAGAGTCTACCTAACTTCAAGTTGAGACGAGACAATTTATTGTCTTTGGGGTGGATTGACGATCCTTTTGACGGGGTTATTCGATTGAGGCATTGTTCAAAGATAGAGCTGAGTTGATCTGCCACCAGCTGGGGATCTGTTTTTAAAAAGGTGTCCCAATTTTTGCTGCGAACCACAGAGGGCAGTATATTCCAATTGGCCTTATTATATGGTTTATGCGGGGTTGTCGGCTGTTTATCCTCTATGGGCGCTGTGAAGCAGCAGTGGACAGTTGCGTGATCACTCCCGGGTATGTTATTCTGAACTTTTGTTATAATCTGGGTTAATCCTAGTGGCAAGATTAGGTCAAGAGGGCGGTCGCGCCTGGTTGGGGATGTGACTATCTGCTTCCATCCTCCTGGGTGAATTGCATTCAAAAAATGTAGTTAGTGGCATAGTGCTGTGAGTGATGTCCAGCATATTTCTGGTGCACCAAAATAAAGTTATAGCCAACTGGTAATGTAGCTGATCGTGTGTATTAGATTTTGTTTGTAATAGAGCGTGCATTGACCAATAGCAACGTGAAAATTTCAGTGCTTCTGACGTCATCACTGATATTAGTACTTACCGTTCGTTGACCGCTGCCCTTAACCCGAAAAGAATCATAGCGCAGGATGCAAGCCCGTTTAAGTTGTCATTCGCAAGGGGAGGACTTAGGTCTGCATGCGGAATATTATGACAGGGTATTAAGTATTACACCACCATACGGCTGATTGGAACGGTTCATATGAGGCATATCTAGGTTATGGGGCCATGTTGTGCCCACGGTACGTATGAAAAAATAGGCACTCTGGCTAGATATGGGGTGCTGGCTGGTAGATGGGAGGATATGCGATGCACTGGAATAGTTTAACGGAGGGGGAGGTAGGAAAGGTGGAAATAATGGGAGATTAGGCTGATGGGAAGTTTCCACTGGTCCGGAGTTGGGTATGAACGCAGTTCGCTCATCATACCATCTATTTTTATTACGAGTATGGTCCCATTCTTGTTGTATCGTCATCTTGGAAGTGCTATTTTGTCTCATATGCTGAGAGATACGAGGGTATCCCCGATGGGGAAGTCGGTCGGCGACTAATCTGGTCCAGAGCACGGAACTATCATTGTCCTTGTTCATGCATTCCCGTAACTTTTGCCCGAACGAAGACTTAGCATTGGCAACTAACCTCTCGTTGACCCTCTCTTCCGGACGGTTATTTATTGTCAGAGATATACGTGGCATGCGAGTGGCACATCTGGGTTTTCAGTAGGTTCTAAACAGGGGCCTATGGGGACAGATATTAGTGCTGCGGGTTTAATTCCATTGAGAACTTGAAGTCCCGTGGAGCGGTCGTCCGAAGCTGGAGGCGTAATATGAGGACCCTCCTGGGACGAGCCCGTAGTTGTTGTTAACATATGTTGTCGTTTTGGCTGGGATAGCTGTGGGGAGGTGGGGAAAGATTCGTCTAGGTAAACTAACCTTATGGATCTTCTGGGGGGAGAAGTGTGAGGGGTTGTGTCGATCCTTGGTAAAGTGTATGGGGAATTGGGTGACTTCTGAATCTTAATGTGAATGCGATTGAAATTTTTAGCGGCATTTTAGTGTGAGTGTTCTTGTAATTGGGTATGTGAGGAAACCTTGAATATTACTACTTACGGAAATTTTTCCGCAAATTCATTAACAAGACACGACTTGATTCGTGATGCCGAGCTCATCGTTGTTTTCGGAGCGGATGTTGCACATCCTGCTCCGGCCCAGACACATTACGATCGTCACTGTATTTCTGTCATCTTAGGGAGTATAGGCCCTGACTTGATGTGCTGCGCAAGCCATTACCGAACGAGGAAGCAACGCGGGAGCTAGAGAGACTATGCCGTTTCTCAATGGATGCTTAGCGCGGACTGCTCCGCATGATATTGTGCGCGTGATTGTGGGTATCAGTGGATTTCTATGTGTGAGGGCAACAATTACAATTCGTGTGACCGCCTAGTGTGTGGCACATTGTGGCCGGGCCCTGAGGGCAATATAATGACCTACTGAAATTTGGCGACAGAAGCCCCAGTCTCTCATGGTGTGTTCGTTAATCACTGCGGATGTTTGTGCACATGCACAGGGAACTGTTAATACAAAAATGTTTGCTATGATCAAATTGCGTGAGTTCGTGTCCCTTGTCTAAAACTTGCAGATGAAAGCAATTGGGCGACTGAACCCATGGCGTCGATCGATCTGTCTTCTCCTTCCAGAAGACCGGGGTTGAGCCTCCGTGAGTCAACGTTCTCTTAGCGGTCCTAACCTTCACCGTTCTTATCAGCACTTCGGAACTACTCATTACTTCCGTGACAACACCCAAGGGCTACTCTTTAAAGTGAACACGTTCGTTGGAGACCATGACTAAATCACCAAATTTGAATGGTCTTTCTTAGGTGAGCCACTTTTGTCGGGTTTTCAGGAATGATAGATATTCCAGCAGCCATCGCTTCTAAAACACCCTGGCCAAGTAATTCTTCTGTTTCTACTCGTGCAGGTAACTACCACCGAGGCTCGCCGGCCCTTGGATTCCAACGTTTGGCCCTAAAGCCAGCAGATCATTCGGGGATATGTGCCAGATGAGCGGGGTCGCTGGAAGGTAGTGGTACTACAGGGTGATTGTTCAAGATTCTCTTGTCCCCCGTCATCACGGTGCTCAGTCTCATAGCCTGGCAGTTGTTGTCCAACTAGCGGAAGCAACATTCTTCTAGTGCACCTAATCAACCGTTCTCGTGCTCCGCCGCCGTGGTTGGCCTGCTGACGGTCGGAGTTCCATCGGATGCCATATGCCATGGTTTTGGTTACGCAGCTTATCTTGGTTTACATTTTGGTGTCAGCGCTGCAATCCTCGTTCAGCTTCCGAGAAATTCCACTTACTATCAGAAGAGGCATCCGATGGTCCGCCTCTCTTGTCGGTAAAGAACTGCAGGGCCCGGAGGAAAGGGTCAGTGGTCATCGAGTGGGCAAATTCCATGTGTACTGCCTGGGATTTCATGCACCCCATGACGCACTCGTGTCTCTTTGTACATTTCTTTCCCGCACGTGACCCATAAGGGGCCGACATAATCCAATCCGGTATCATTCAATGGCCACTGCCTCGGGGTCACTGTACACTCCGGCTTTAAAACCATATATCACCTGTCCGCGACAGCCGTGTGTCTTCTACTTTGCACACAAAGTCGGATTACACGCCTCACACTTGCCCTTTCACTCAGTATCCAAAACCGCTTCCCGATACCACTTATCACGTGGCTTTCTCTGGCGTGTCCCTCCAAGGCGTGTATAGGATGAACCAGCAATTCAGTCACGGGTTTCCCGCCAGCTTATAATACGGGATGCTTTGAGTCAAAACTCAGGTGAGAGTTCGTCGGCCTAACCTTGAGTGTTTGGTTTGAAGACTTCAAACTGATCTTTAGGGACGATATCCTTTCGTCCCTTGACCCCGTTCCCTAATCATTCTCAAATTCTTGAAGGAATGACTTGTCCTGAACCATTCTGAATAGATCATACTCTGTATGCTTAGCTCATTGGGATTTATTGGACCCACATGTGCATGACCGGAAAGAAGGATGGATTGCTTTCATGATCGACAAATATCTCCCAAACCTGGCCAACCACACCAGTGATAGAAGAGCCCTTATCCAAGAGTAAAATTCAATCAGCCGTGTCAAGATGGCCGTCGGTTCGGCGGCTACTGTCTTTGCAATGCCTTTGATTTCCATTTCTCACTCAAGAGGTGACTTCAGTTCATAAAGGGGCCAGTCCTGTTCAGGCACTTACAGGAATTTCGGCCCTTTGCCCAGGTGTCCAACCGCAGAAAGTTGATCGCACCTGGGGAACACAAATCGGCTGGGTTGTCGACGGACTTACCGTTCTACCGCTGACTTACGGGGGTTTTGTGGTGTGATTAGGGGCCGATTGGCAATGAAAGTATTGTAACGGCTGCTGACGTTTTCCAAGTCTGATTGTTACGAACGTTTGAGCAATGCGTAGCCAAATTCGCAACGGATCCCGAAATCAGAAGGCGATTATCCGTGATAATTCTACGATACTAGATTATTAAAATAAACAATGACATAAACAATATACAAACCTCAATAATACGATCACAAAGACTCAACAACGAGAAACCGAATGGCAGCGTGTGAGCAGACAGCACGTGCGTCACGCAGGTCCTGAGCAAGGATGTGCCAAAATAGCGCTCTGGGCGCGAACAAACAACAATTGGTCCAGAAAAACAACCAGTTCGTAAAGACAAGTCAATAGTGTATGGAAATGAGTGATGTTGGGAAAAAACACTGAATCGCGAGGGAAAAAGGGGGATTTTCCACGACCGGCTGTTACACCGCCCACCAAAATCCTCCTGGATCCTTAGCAAAGTCAAAGGTTCGCTATAAAGGTACTGATTCTTCCTACCTGCCTAGGCCCTGCTGTCAGTGCGCGCGTCTAATGCTCGTCGTCAACGTTCTACTACTGGTCGCACCTAATCCACTGGATACATAGACGTGAGGCTAGTCTACATCTTCCACAAGACCAAATGACCGATGGCGGGCGTGAATGGTCACATAGACGTTGTCCTCGTAAGGGGCCGTCTGGTCCTGGATGTACGTGCTTGAGTGTGTGTGTGTGTGTGCGTGTGTGTGTGTGCCGGGGTTACAATGAAATCACAGGTATGACTACACATCAAAGGAGGACTTTCTGCAATGTCAACAAAAGACCGCGTGGCAAGAAAACGAGTAAATGTAGCATGTATGTGTGACCTGAGCTCCGCTACTTCCACATATGCAAGGGGCATTCGTTAGCGTCAACAAAAGGCAAACAAAGAACACTGTCACATGTATGATGGGTTTACGGGATGTAGAGTGCGTCGTGCATGCGTGTATGTATCGGGATGTATAATGGAATCGCACTCATCACCACATATCGGAAAGAACCTTCTGTAATGTTAACGAAAGGACCGCGAGCACCTTAACGTGTTTGACGGAGATTGTGTGGTATATATGGTGTTTCTTTATCCACCTCGATTACTGGCGTGAAGAAGGTTTACTAGGCCTCAGGGTTATCAGCTTCTCCGTCTTCGCTCTCGAGTAGGTTAATACTGCGTATGTCACGAATGAGCACTCCGTTAGCTGTCTTCACCTTCACTGTTCTTATCATTCCGTCAGTGCTTTTGATGGTTTCCGTAACTACTCCCAAAGACCAAGCGCTGAAATGTGCGCGTTCGTCGGCGATCATAACCACGTCCCCAACTTTGAATGGTCTTGTTTTGGCCATCCACTTCTGTCGAGTCTGCAAAGCCGGTAGGTACTCCCGTAGCCATCGCCTCCAGAAGACCTTGGCCAGATAGTTCGCTTGCTTCCACCCGTGGAGGTAGCTCCCACGAAGGTTTACCGGCCCTTGGAAACCCTCGTTCGACCTTAACGTCAATAAGTCGTTCGGGGTGAGCGCCAGGTGGGTGGGGTCGCCGTTCAATACTGGAACCAGGGGGCGGTTGTTCAGGATTCGCTCCACCTCAGTCATGACGGTGTTCAGGGTCTCGTCGTCGGGCGGCTGCTGCTCCATGATTGACAGCAATATCCGTCTGGCGGACCGGATCATGCGTTCCCATATGCCGCCTCGGTGACTGGCCTGTGGGGGGTTGAAATGCCATCGTATGCCGTAGGCCACGGTTCGATTCTGCAGTTCGTCCCTGTTTATGTTCTTGTGCCAACGCTGCAATTCCCGTTGAGCGCCCACAAAGTTCGATCCATTATCTGAGTATATATCGGCCGGTACGCCTCTTCGGTTGATAAATCTTTGCAAGGCCCGTAGAAACGAATCGGTCGTCATCGAATGTGCGACTTCTAGGTGTACCGCACGTGATTTCATGCACGTCATGATACATCCGTATCGCTTTTCTAATCTTTTCCCGCACTTGATCCACAAGGGCCCGAAATAATCCAACCCGGTGTCACTGAACGGCCACCAGCCCGTAGTCACCCTGCATTCTGGTAGTGGGGCCATGAGTTGTTTGCCTGCTGTGGCATTGCGTCTCCTGCATTGCACACACCGTCGGATTACGCGTTTTACAGTCTCTCGTCCTCTCAACAACCAAAGACGCTTTCGGATGACGCACGTCACGTGACTTTCCCCGGCATGTCCCTCCATGGCGTGGACGTGTTGAATCATTAGCTCTACTACAGGTTGTCTCGCAAGCAGCAGTATAGGATACTTTGTGTCGAAGTTCAGGTGGGCGTTGGTCAGCCTACCATCCACCCGCAGCAGTCCGTTGATGAGTTTGGGGTTTGAACGCTTCAGCTCGCCTCTTGGAGATGGCATGTTTTCATTGGTCGGCCCCACTTCTTCCGCCCTCTTGAGTTCTTGGGCGAAAGCCTCGCGTTGTATCATTCTGAAAATATCATACTCTGCCGCTTGTAGCTCATCGGGACCTATCGGGCCGACCGGTATCCGACCTGAGGGCCGTAGCCCTTTCATGACTAGTAAACTTATCTTGAACCTGGTTAACCAAACTAGCGAACGAAGCGTCTTCATCCAGGAAGAAAACCTGACCAGTCGCGATAGAATGGACGACGCTTCGACGACGTTGGTTGCTACCATTACGCCTTTGATCTCCAGTTCCAATTCCGTAGGGTTTTTTAATTCGAACACGGGCCAGTCCTGTTTGGGCAATTGCAGGAAGTTTGGCCCTCTCGTCCACGTGTCCAGTTGCCTGAAGTTGTTCGCACCTCGGGAGCACAGGTCGGCCGGATTATCGCCAGACCTGACATGACTCCACTGGTGCGTGGCTGATTCATCGTGGATAATCGTGAGCCGGTTAGCAACGAAAGTACTAAACCGGCTCTGTACGTTGTTAATGTAGTAAAGTACTATCGTTGAATCCGTCCAGAAGCTCACCGACCAAATGTAGAGATCGAAACATCTCTTCACAGCTTTCACCACCCTGACTGCCAACACGGCTGCGCTGAGTTCAAGGCGTGGGATTGAGACCGACTTCAGTGGAGCAACGCGGGCTTTGGCGAACAGGATCCTCGTGGTATATTGTCCATCTCCTGCGCACCATCGTCCGTACACCACAGCTCCATAACCGACTTCGGGTGCATCGGAAAAGGCATGTTGTTCTCCAGTCCGTGTCGTATGGCCAGGGGTCAAACATCGTGGGATTCTTATGTCCCCTAATTTCTTCAAGGTGTTCAGAAATTCTTCCCAGTCCAGCCGGTCCCCTTGGTCCAGTGCCTGGTCCCAATCAACTTTCTTACGGCACAGCCGCTGCCGCAAGATCTTTCCGGGTAGCAGCCACGGTGAGACGAAACCGAGCGGGTCGAACAAACTTGAGACGGCAGATAGTATGCCACGACGGGTTATTGGCAGCTCGGGAACGTTCAGTTCGAAAACAAAATCGTCCGTTTCCGCGTCCCATTGTATCCCTAAAGTGCGCTCGATAGGAAGTGGAGAGCCGTCCAAATCTCTTACCCTTTCGGCCTTTTCGTGATACGGGATGACCTTCAGCACTTCTGAAGCGTTCGACATCCATTTAGTTAGATGGAAGCCGCCCTCTTCCAGCAATCTCGTCAGACCCCTGAACTGCTCTAGAGCTGATTCCACATCATCGAATGACCCAAGGTAGTCGTCGACGTAGAAGTTCCTGCTGACGCTTTCTACCACCGTCCGATGTACTAGATCGCCATGTTTGTTCGCTGATTCTCGGAGGGCGTAGTTTGCACAAAATGGTGACGATATGACTCCGAAGGGGTGGACGGTCATCCTATAATTCACCACTGCGTTGTCCCGGTCGCCCCCTTCCCACCACAGGAAACGCAAAGCATCTCGTTCTCCTACCGGAATCTTCACCTGATGGAACATTTCCCTAATGTCAGCAGACAAGGCCACTTTACCCACTCTGAAACGGCACAGAACATCGATCAGTGGTGTGGTCCAGTCAGGCCCCTGTAGTAGGCGATCGTTTAATGACTTGCCCTGGAACTTGGCCGCACAGTCGAAAACCACCCGCAGTTTATTGGGTTTCTTGGGGTTGATAACCGGATGGTGAGGCAGATACCAGATACCCCTTTTGCTGTCGGTGTTAACAGGCACCTTTTTAACGTAACCGAGGGCCTCGTTTCGCTTCATCAAATCCGCGTATCGTTCCCACAGATTCTGGTCTCGAATGAAGCGTTCTTTTAGTCGTAGTAATCGTTGGAGAACATAATTTCTGTTGTCAGTCCACGGGTCGACCGGTGTGCGCCATGGGAGGGGAACCTCGAACTGTTTTTTGAGGCCTCTAGAGCCTTGCCGCACCGTTTGTAGAGCGAAGTGATCCTCTTGAGACAACGTCGGTCTTTCGTCTCCAATGTCATGAAACTCCTTTTCATACAGCCGTTGCAGATGATACCCTATGCGGTCCGTTTCGGCGGATAAGTAATTCACGGAACCGCGTACCCCTACTGGACCGTATAACATCCATCCCAGAGCCGTGCGTACGGCATAAGGTGCCTGGCGGTCGCCCACTCTTTGGTCAAGCACCCAATGCGCCTCTGGCACGTCGCATCCGATGAGGAGATCCACCTCATCATCTTCCCAGTCTACGACGGTTACATCCTGCAGGTGGGGCCACCGAGTCAAGATTGCGTTCACCGACCTTGGTGCTCGCATGGGGAGATCCGCTAACGTGAATGCCTCCGTTGGTTCAATTTCCTCGTTAGTGTCTAGAGAGATGAGTTGCAGCCTTAATCTACCGGCAGTCATTACCTGTGTTCCGCCCACCGTGCTCACTGCTAACGACGTCGCATCTTTAGCCAGTTGGTGTTTGTCGGCAAACCGCTCTTTCACTAAGGTGGTGTCGGATCCACTATCAACGAAAGCCAACGCCTTGACTATCCCAGTCGGAGTCACTACTCCCACGGCCACTACGCCTAAACGTACCGGTTTACTGGCAGATTGTGAAGTTGAACAAATCACGCTGGGCTTGGCACTCGCCTCGGATATGGTTACTCTCGCCTGATGCAGCAGCCGATGGTGTCTGCCCGTGCAGCCCTCGTAACCACATCGATTCCTTGTTCTATAGGCTACTGCCCGGTGCGTGGTGTTGAGACAGATGAAACATGCTCCTGCCATCCTCGCCATTCCCCACCGTTCGTCTATTGTGGCGTTGCCGAACTTGGGGCATTCTGGTAGGCCATGGCTAGTACCACAGGATCTGCAATTTGGTTTCGCCGTAGCATCTCGTGAAATGACGTGTGTGTTGGTCCAAGGCTGGTACTTTGGATATTCCCGTACAGGGGTTTGGGCTTGGCTAGTACCGGGCTTGTTTGCTCGGTTGCTGTCCCGGATGAGTCGGCCAAATCTGCTGTCAGCTATCTTCGTTTGCCTGTCTAAGTATTCAGTCAGGTCTTCGAAGTTGGCTTCTCTGTCGCCTCGGCTTATCCGTTCAGCTTCTTCCGCCCACCGACCCTGTAGTTCGGGAGAGAGGTGACGGACTATGCCTTCCAAAGTGTGCATGGCGTCTAGGTCAGCCCTGTAACCTAAATGGTCGAGGGCTATTGAGCAGTTCTGCATCTTGATCACCAGGTCGGCCATGGTGTAGACGTCGCCCTTGGTTTTCTTTGCCTCTGCCATCACGCCCTCTATTAGGTTACGGGCTACTTTGAAAGGTTGGCCAAACAAGTCCCTCAGAATCTTTCTTGCCCTTGTGTAGCCTTGTTCTGGATCGAGCATGGTGCACCCGTCGATAGCTTCTCGCGCTCGGCCTCGGCAGTAGTGAGTAAGGTAAAGAAGCCTTTGCCCAGGGTCGGTTACCTTGTTTTCAACGAACGTCTCGAACTGTTTGACAAACTTGCAGTATTGCTCAGCTCGCCCGTCGAAAACCGTTAACTCCACTCTAGGCAGATCGATCGATGGTGGTTTGTATTCGGCGACCGGCGTGGGGTTCCCTACCCTATTGCACTCTAACCTATCGGAAGTGTCGAAGTCACTGGTCTCATGCTCTCGCTGTTTCTGTGTACACTTCTCTGCTTCATGCGCCTGTAGTCTAGCCGAAAGTAACTGTTGCTCTAGTTCTAGTATTCTCAGCTTATATAAATCGACATCCTTACGATCAATATTGCTTTCAATAACACATGAGCTAGCACTGACAGGACTAGGCGATCTAGCATTAACTAAAGAATCATATGTACCCAAAACCTCCCCAGAGACTTGCCGTATTACTTCCTGTCCGGATTCGACTGCTTTTGATCCTTTTCTTGGCATTTTGCGTGATTTTTCCTCGTTCCAAATAGATCTATTGAGTATTGTTACGAACGTTTGAGCAATGCGTAGCCAAATTCGCAACGGATCCCGAAATCAGAAGGCGATTATCCGTGATAATTCTACGATACTAGATTATTAAAATAAACAATGACATAAACAATATACAAACCTCAATAATACGATCACAAAGACTCAACAACGAGAAACCGAATGGCAGCGTGTGAGCAGACAGCACGTGCGTCACGCAGGTCCTGAGCAAGGATGTGCCAAAATAGCGCTCTGGGCGCGAACAAACAACAATTGGTCCAGAAAAACAACCAGTTCGTAAAGACAAGTCAATAGTGTATGGAAATGAGTGATGTTGGGAAAAAACACTGAATCGCGAGGGAAAAAGGGGGATTTTCCACGACCGGCTGTTACACTGATAGCACAATTGTCCATTCCATCTAAAACCTGTCCGACCAATCAGCAGGAGTCAAAGCACCTCTTTATCCCTTGGAAGGCCATTGAAGCTAACATGGCTGCTTAGGTTTCGAGACGTGGGACCGAAACCGATTTCCTTGGGGTAGCCTGAGATCTGGAGAATAGAATACTCATGGTGCAGCATCCATGACCCAGGCACCGCCGTCCGTACACCAGTCTCGTAACCAAGTTGGGACGCTACTGAAAAGGCAAGCAACTCTCCCATCCGCGTTTTATAATCAGAGGGCAAGCTCCTGGAATCCGTGTGCCCCCCAACTTCTTTGAACTGTCCTGGAACCCTTCCCGTTCTAGCAATTTCTCTTTGTCAAGCGGCTGGTCCCAGTCGGCTATCTTTCGACAGAAAATCTGCAGTAGGATGTTTCCGGGCAGCTACCAAGAAAAACAAAGCGAGTAGATCGAACGGGCTAGAAACGGCCAGCAGCATGCCATGGCGCTTTCCTCACTGGTCTTGGACGTTCAGTTCGTCTTTTTCCGCCTTCTATTGTCTTTCTAAAGTGCATTCCGTTGGAAGCGGTGATCCATTCAGATCTCGAACATTTTCTGCCTTCTACGTATGAGGAATGGCCCTGGAAACCTCCGGCGCTTTAGATTTTGATTTCAAGGGGTGGAATCCGGCCTTCCTTAGCAGTTCTGCTAGGCACCTTGATTGTGTCAGGGCAGTGTCAACCTCATTGTACTATCAAAATCAGCCTTAGACGTAGAAATTATGCTGACACTGCCCACTACAGACCGGTGAACCGAAGCTCTATGTTTGCTTGCGGCTTTTGTAGGCCGTAGTTCGTACAAAACGGTGATGATATCACCCCAAAAGGATGAATTATTGTTCCTTATTCTATCATCAATTTGTTCAAGTGGTTCTCATTGCACCATAAGAAAGGCATCGCACCTCTTCCTTCTACGGGCTTTTCCACCTAAAGGGGCATCTCTCTACTATCGGCTGACAAAGTTACACTGTCTAACCCGACACAAGTCCTCAAGCAACGGGGCCATCTAACCTGGCCCTTGTAGTAAGCTGTCATTTACCGGCTTCCCTTTAAGCTTGGACGAGAATCCGAAAACCACCCATAAAATTTCGGCCTTCTTCGGGTAGTGAACCAAGCTCTGAGGTAAGTACCATATTTTCCACCGGTCGCTGGTTGTAGCAGGCCGCTTTTCAACACAACCAAGCTCTTTATTTCGCACCACCGACTCCGAGCACCTTTTCCAGAGATCCCCATCCCGACCGAAAAGTTTTTTCAAGCGCAGCGACCTGTGGACAGTGTAAAACCTGTTATCAACCAGAGAGTCAGCGTAAGCTCGCCAAGAGAGGGCACGTCGAATTGATTTTTAGATTTCTGGTACTTGGCCGTGCCGGTCCTCTCGAGATAAGGGCAGTCGGTCTTCCCCACTTTCATGAAACTCTTACTAGAGCAGGCAATGCCTTGCTCCTGCTGATATGAGTTGGGGACAGACAACTGCCGGGACGTATAGCATCCACCGGAGTGTACGGCTAAGGGTGCCTAGCGGTCGCTTACTCCCTCTGTAGATTAACATTGTATTCTCTGGTGCCGCACTCAGAAACGTACAATTCATCCATGTTTGTACCCAACGGACCCCTCATGATCTTGACCGCTTCTATTTGGTCACTTTGGCCTCTGCGTTGCTCTAAAGAGACGAGACTAAGCTCATTAGAAGCTGAGAGCAAAATCCCCCCCTGACCGGAGGTCATTCTAGTTGCCAGTTGTTGCATCCCCTCCAAGTTTTCCTCATCCCAGCGATAAAAGAGAGCCCATGCCCGCACAAAATACTCCAGAAAATGCCGCAACAAAACCTTGTAAAACGGAATGAAATCTTCTGGTTTTTCCATGTAGTAGTATTGCACAGCGTAGTTATTAAGTCTCTGGTCGTACTGGCGGCTCTCTGGCACCGCCTTGAGGGCTTGAGATCTTCCGTGACTAGGGACTTTTCACTGTTTATACACTTAAATCGTTTGGCTGAAACGATAAAACTGCACTCTGAGAGTGAAATGATACAACAGGAACTCAGGGCCTTACGTAACTCCAAGAAAGTTGAGATTCTTGCAAAGCTGATAAAGTCGAGGAACCCCAAAACAACTTCATCTGTCTCTTCTATCTCTCACAATAACACGCGCCTCGACAAACCACTGGACACAGCAGAAGCGCTGAACACGTTTTTTGCTTCTTCATTAGTTAGTGACACAGCACCATTTTTCCGCAATCCACCAGTACCACCATATGAGCCACTTCCTTTTGTAACTCCCTGCCCTCCGAAATCGAGCCTTTGATTTCAAATACAAAAATGTCTCTCCACCCCGGATCGCACTCGTCACCATCGGCCATCTTTAAATTGGGTGGCCCAGATATCCCAATTATTTTATCGAATTTATTTGATCTGTCTATGCGCTTTAGCTGGTATCCTTTACAGTGGAAAACATCGGTTATTATCCCAATTCATAAGAAGGGAACACGGGAGGACCCGGCCAATTACCGGCCTGTGAATCATACCCCAGTAGTATCGGAGATTATGGAAAGATTATTAAAAGTTAAACTAACAGATCACCTTTTCAAAAACCATCTTATAAGTGAAGGTCAGCACGGGTTCCTAAAACATCGATCTTGCGCAACTTGTATGACTGACATTCTGAACGGTAAGGCAGTGATCTCAGTCTTTTTAGACATGTCTATGGCCTTCGACCGGGTGTCTTATATTCGTTTGTCGTCAAAGGTTAAGACATTCGGCATTGTTGACCCACTGTATGCTTGGCTAGAATCGTACTTGTCCTCGCGCAGTCAAGTAGTAAAAGTTGATGGCACAGTTTCCACACCCAGCCCTGTAAGCAGCGGTGTGATCCAAAGTAGTGTACTGGGCCCATTGTTGTTTCTCATATACATAAATGACATATTTACCGTGGTCCGCCATGGAACTCTGTTTTTATTTGCTGATGATGTAAAGTTGTTGTACACCTTCGGCCATAATTCATTGGGCAAAACTATAGCAAAAATATCGCAGGACTTACGGATGCACAATTCGTTGTGTACCGACTGGGTAATGAAGTTCTTGGTGGACAAAAGCTGCATGATGAATAATATTATATACAAAAATCTAATCTCCTACAACTCAATTGCAAAAAGCTGCATTCTTGCATGCAAGTGTCATGTCCCTCCCGAAAAGTTCAGTATAGGTAGTCATCTGATCCCCAACAAATCATCAGTACGTGACCTGGGCATGCACTACTCCTGTTCGTTCAACTTCTCGGAGCAAACAGACACTCAAATCGCCGGGTCTCGCAGGTTAATAGGACCTGTTCACAAAACATTCCGCTTGTGTAAAAGTGAGCTCAGTGTCTGTACAACACACGTTGGACCATTGCTAGAGTATAGTTCAATAGTTGGCTCCAACATGCGCCAGATTGATAGGATCGCCATCGAAAATGTTCAGCGCACCCTCACTAAACAAATAGTTGGCTATTCGCCTAGTCTCAACCATGAACAGCGCTGTGACTTGCTACACCTTGAACTTCTTTGGCTCCGACGGATAAAGAACAACTTGTCATTTTTCCACTCACTATCAAAGTATAGATCCTGCAAAGCCTCCCATGTGGTACGAGACCCATTAAGATTGAGGTATTCGTTAAGACACAGCAGTCATTTGGTCATTGTGCCGTCCTCGAGAACCAGCCTACGGTCCAATTTCTTTGTTGTTAAATATTCACAAATGTGGAATAAACTTCCACCGAATGTCCGTGCAATAAGCCGCTTGCCGAGATTTAAAGAGGAATTAAACAAATGGCTTGACGTCCTGACACTCGCACCAAACAATGATCCATACACTTCGGAGGAGCGAGCGTACGAAGTTGGTTTGGGTTACTGGCACGCGGGTCTGGGCCGGGGGCCACGAGACCCATGTACCAGAAAAGTCGCCGTATATATCACTCAAGTTTTAATAATCTTTCGTGCGCAACCTTGTGTTTTGCAAAATCGGACCATCCATCAAGTAGTTCCAACTTCTAGATACTAGAGCTTTCCCTTTACCACTGACCGTTGATCCTCAGCTGGGAGCACCCCAGACTGCGTTTTTCCTTTTTTTACCTTTCCAGACAACCACTGATGGTGCCTTCCCTTCTATGGCTCGGCATAATACCTGGCCCACATTTACCGCTGAAAATTCGATACCTGTTCGTCATTTCGTCACTACTACATAGACCCCGCTCTACAGGACTCCTCGCAACATGGTCGCAAGCTTCTGGACTATTAGATCTCTATGTGAAAACGCCAACAACACTCAAGCGAAGCCCGCCGGTGCGGGGCGCGGTCAGATCCACCGCTTTGGCCAGCGCACATCAGGCGTGCAGGACGTCTGCAACGATGTGCGGGCGCAGCTAGGATGGCGGGTTGTACCTCCTGTCACCAAAAATGGTTTCTGTTTGGTGTCCAGCGCACGTTCAGCCCCACCCAACAGCACCGGTTGCGGCAAACAAAAACAACATTTATTCAACCGAAATGCTGCAAATATTGAACTATCTCCTCCAGTTATCGCCTATTTTTCATCGTACTCGTCTCCATCTTCGCCACCTTAACATACCGCTTCTTAAGCCCGAAAAACCCTACCTTCCCTAGAATATAACTATCGCGGGGTTAAAAGACCGTTTCCGTACTCGGCTTACCGTTCATGATTCTTTTTCCTGAGGGTTCGTGCCAAAGCACCCGCTTGCCCCATTCGTAAACTTAACCGATCCCCGAGATAAAACTCGCTCTTATTTTATCACAGTTATCGATATATTTGCAAAAGTCACATTTAATGTTGCCATACAAGTCCGTCCCACAGAGTCCAAAAGGCATATTTCACAGAGCATCCCGTCAGTCGGCTATATTGTGATAGTTCGCTCTCTCTATCAGTCCTCCTGTTCGCCCACATGGCTGTAGCATAGCACTATCCTTACTTTGCAAAGATTCATGACTTTTCCATATGCTGACATCTGTATCGCAGCTTTTTGATCTTTCGCCATCACAGGATCCATTTCTTACAAAGAATACCAGCAGATAGCATTTCGCCTGTTAACTACTTCACCGTCCAACTTCGCAACTGTATTCATCGGTTGTTTGAAGCTTTTTCGTATCCGGTATTCTATCTTGGTAAATCATCTCAGACAATTTTGATTCTTGTATCTCTCTGGTCTTCATGTTCAGCCCTTAGACAACGATAATCGAAGGTAAATACTTACCTGTCATTTAAATACTCATCTGTGCAAGCCGTGTATCTGCGACTATCATGGCAACGCATCACAAATTGATTGGTCGCCCAGTTCCCATTTCCGTTTTGGGGCGTCACATTCCGCCTTTATGAAAGTGAACAATGTGCGCAACGATTTAACGGACTCAGCCGATATTTGGTCGCTGAGAGTTACAAGGAAAATCTTCGAAACTTTTTGATTGTTCTTCATCTACAAATTCATTCCTTTTATCGTCTGATTTCAATCCAAAGCCGTTCCATACACCTTGGAGCGCTATAGCTGGTTCATGTCTCACTTGGAAACTTCTTTTTCATCAAGGTGAACAAAACTTTCATCAATTCTGTTTGATTTTGTCGTTGCATAGCCCCTCTTTTTGTACTATTTCAGGAACAGTCTACTGCCTCCGACCAGCTCCACCCTGACTTGACCGAGCTGGCCACCCGACCGTTAGTTCAAATTTGCCGGGCGCCGCATTAAAGAGTAACTTAAATACTTTCTTTTTTACAATATCGGGTGCATATACCCGAATCATCCTCTTGGAATTCGGACTCTACGTCCAATTGTACCTTTTGATCTTGCGTTACAGCATGCCTCGGGTTATCCGAAATAAACCATTATTATTGTTATTATTACCTCTGTTGGGTCTTCTAACTCCAACATCGTTTGGAACGGAACACTGCTACTTTTGTCTGCGTTCAGTTCAGCTCAGTTCAGTTTGCACAGGATAGGTATTGGCCACGGTCAATCGAGCGTCCAGAATTCCTCCGGTGGTTTGCGCCCCAGTTATGTACTCACCACCGCGCAGGGTATTTCGTCCAATCCCCACTAAAAATGAGGGGAAAACTGAAAACCTCATCGCACACCAAATGCGAGAGGCATTGTGCACCGTGAGCGTTTGTTGAGGCAGTATGCGGTAGGCGAAAAATCGATTGAAACATTACAAACAGACCACAGTGCTACCCATCATCCATCCAGTTACCACACTCAACACACGCTGCAAGGAAATGTCTCCTACCATCTGCAATCCAGGGCACCTTTGAAGGTCTGGACGGTCTGCAGGTTTAGCATTCCACCAGGCAGACAGTTCCAACCGTTCACTGCCCTGTTGCTGAAGAAGTGCGACCTAGTCAACAACTCAGCCCGAACTTTCGTCAGTTTCTTCTCGTGTCCCCTTGTTCCGGAATCTCAGGCCACATGAAATAGACCATCCAATATAAGGCCAGAAAGACCCTTCATTACTTTGAAAGTTTCTACAAGATCCCCTCGACGTCTTCTTTTCAACTAGATAGGATTCGGAATACAAATGTCTAGCCCCCCTGCTCTTTAACCATTCGCGCGTCGACCAGTGTGGTTCTGACACGTCGCAGCGGATACGGAGGTCTACTTCCTCATCTTCCCAATCTACGACTATGACACACTGCAAATGGGGCTATGTCGATTGGATCGCATTTTTCGACCTTGTTGCTCGCAAGGGGAGGTCAGGCAATCGGAGATCCTCTGTTGACTCAATTTGCTCATTGGAGTCTAGGGGATGAGATGCAGTCGCAGGCAGTTTGCGGTTGATATCTAAGTTCCGCCTGTGGTACTCACAGCTAACGACGTCGCACTTTTCCCGAGCTGGTGTTCGTCGGCCACCCGCTCCTTTGACACAGTGGTGTCGGATAATCTGTCAACAAAGTCTAAAGCCTTGGCCACCCCACCAGAGGCCGTCACTCCGCCAGACTTGCTGGGTTGTTGGTAGTCCGGGACTTTGAACCGATCACGCCAGTATTTGTGTTCTCCTCTAGCGTAACTACCTTTACCTTGTGTATTAGTCGATGGTGCCTTCTTGGGCAGCTTTCCAACCACATCTGGCGCTAGTTTGGCAAGGTGCCGCCTGGTGTGAGGTGTTAAGTTAGATGATGAACACTCCCACCGTCATTGCTATTCCCCAAAGTTCATACCGGTGGCTTTGATGAAGTTCGGACGGTCTGCTGACCCGTAATTGGCGTCGCAGTTCCT
Organism: Fasciola hepatica; assembly: GCA_948099385.1. NCBI lineage: Eukaryota > Metazoa > Platyhelminthes > Trematoda > Plagiorchiida > Fasciolidae > Fasciola > Fasciola hepatica. Next base: position 2,001,457 of record CANUEZ040000087.1, on the reverse strand, counting down.
GCAGCTTGGGTAGGCTGCAGCCTCGTGTGAAATGGCGTGCGTATTTTTCCAAGGCTGTTGTTTCCAGTGTTCTCGCGCAGCAACTTGAACTTGGCTGGTGCCCGGCCTGTCTTTTTTGCTGCTATCGCGGACGAGTCAGCCAAATCTGCAGTCGGATATTCTTGTTTGGTTGTCGAAGTATATGATCAGACCTTCAAAATAAGCCTCAGTGCAACTCCGGCTTATGCTTTCCGCTTCCTCAGCCCAACGACCCTGTAGCTCGGGCGAGAGACATGGACTATCCCTTTCAATACGCGCATTGCGTTTAGGTCAGCCCAGTACACTAAACGGCCAAGGACCATCGAACGATTGTGCTTCTTATTGACGAGGTCAACCGTTGCTTGGACATCGCATTTTGTTCGCTTGACTTCTGGTATCATGCCCTCTATCAAATTGCGAGCAACCTTAAACGGCTGGCCTGACAGGTACTTTAAAATCTTCTTCATCCTTGAGTAGCCTGGTCTTGAATCGAGCTTGGCAAACCCATGAATAACTTTTCTGGCTTTTTCGCGACAATAGCTGATCAGGTTAGTCAACCCTTGCCCCGGTTCGGCTGCCATATTATCGACGAAAGTTTCAAATTACTCGACAAGCTTGCAATGCCGTTCGGGCCGTCCCTCGGGGACCGTCAGCTCTACTTTTTGAAAATTAATTATTGGTTGCATCGATGGTAAAAGCTTGAAGGCCGGCGTAGGTTCCATTTCTATTTACCCTGGCCTGACGAACGGGTGGCTGTCACTAGTCCTATGTTCAAGCCCGCTCCATCTACGTTTTTCCTCTGCATTCTGGGACTGCTGCCTTGTGGGTAATAACCGGTGTTCTAAATCTAACGCTCTCAACCCGAACAAATCAACATCCTAAGGATCAAAAAACACTTCCAGTAATACATGAGCTGGCACTGACAATACTAGATGACTTATCACTATCTTTAGGGTCAAATGTACCAGAACCCTCCCCGGTGACTTGCCTAATTACTTCCCGCTTGAGTTTCGATTGCTTTTTCCTCCTTTGGCATGCTGCGTGTTTTCTTGTTTCAAACTGGTAGATTTGAGTACTTTAACATCCTCTGACCAGTACGTAGCCAAATCCGTACAAATCCCGAAACTAAAGGCAGATTGGTCCGCAACTTCTACGGCACTGAATTAGCGAATGAACAAGATCATAAAACATACTAACCTCTAATGTGCTATCATACAGACTCAAAGTGAGAACCAAGTTCACGGCTTACGATAGACAGGCACGTGCGTCACGCAAATCCAACAAGGGGTATGACAAAGTAGCGAGTTGGACGCAAGTAAACAAAGGTCAGTTCATAGAGAGGTAAGTTATGCTAAACACACGAATAATATGTATAAGTGAGTAATTACACGAAATAACATAATTATGGTGCCTGCTAAGGATTTTTCACATCCGATCTTTAAGCCTCCCAACCGTCACGTACTAGAAGCACTGCGGTACGTGGGGTTGCTGAAACACGGCCAAATGCTTGTGATAGGTTATTTCTGTCTGCCTCAGGTCTGCCCTGCCGCAGTGCCCCTCGGGTCCGGTCACGGATTCATACCTTCAGCATTCTTCTGTGCGATGAACAGCTTAGGCTGGTGCGAGCATGTTAGGCAACCCGCACTATGGACGTGGACTTTTACGTCGCCAGCCCTGCCTTGGGTACTCACCTACAGGCCACACATGAATGACCAGCCAGGGGAATACGGATCATAAGTGCTTGGGGACCATGGGGTCATCAAGTTTAAGTGGGGGCGTACCACTACCTTTCTGATAGCTGAAGGCCCCACCAAATGGAATCTGCCCCGAGAAAACATCCCGGCCATAAATCAGTTCCCTCCGTGGCGAGGCGTCCACGGGACCAGCTCTGTGTCAAAGCACGTTGAAGTGGCTTGGGGGGAATTCTTACTGAGGCCATGCAAGGTTTGTCCTGCAAACACCATTCAGGACAGTGGGACCCAGGCTGATTATGCTCTGCAGCGAGCCGGACAATCTTAAGAGGCAGGGAATTGCGTAGGATAAGTTGAGACTAACTCGAAGCTCGTTGGATGATACCGAGTACACCCACGTCTGAAACCCCTGTAATGCGCATCGCAAGCCGGATAATTTTGAGCATCTGAGGCAGCTCCTGCCCAAGGAGGTAGCGAATCCCAGAGGCTACTATAGTCGCATACCTACAGTGGCACAGGCTAGACCTGAAATGACTGATACGTGGTACGTGGATGGAACACTGACGAGGAGAAATAGATGGGCTGCTAATGCCCCGGCTCGGTACTAATCCTCCTTTTTTCTCCGAAGCGGCCAAACCAAGCAAGAGTGGCCCGGTCACAGCCACATGAAGCACACCTTGGATGTAGCATCACTGGTCTCCTCAACTGCACCTCCCGGGTGCGGGTTTACAGCCTCGAAAGTCGTCAGTGCTGGATGAAGTTCCCCTTCTACCAATGGGACTGTGCGGAGAAATTAGACATCCCACCCTCAAACACCTCCAACCACGCCATGAGATTTTGAAAGGTGCCTAATGAGTGGAAAGCTTATTTGTTGCCGCCGATCTTTTAGGCAGGGGACAAGACAGTACCGCTAAATTACCTCCCTGTGGCGCTTCTATCCAGTCTTCAGAGTCATGAAAGGCTTGATCGACGATGTCACCCGACGATTCATCGGTGATGTAAACACGTAGAATGATGCTCAATAAGGCTACCGCTGCAGTAGATCCTGCCAAGCCAATCTAACAGAAACAATGGAGAGGCACACAGTTGAGCTCCCCTATCTAAGGTGAGTCCAAGTGGACGTCGTACTCCTAGATTTCCCCAAAGAAGTCCACCACGTTTGCCTCTCAGTGCTTCTACAGGAACTGGCAAGAACTGGTTTCCTCGAATCCCTTGTCATTTGGGCGTCCAACTACCCGATGAACAGGGAGCCCAGAGTCAGGGTGAACTGAATGCTATCTGATAGCGGGGCACCTCAGGGGCCCATACTCAGACCCAGGTTAGTCACGACCTTTTAAAACGATCTCCCTCCAGGGGTACAGTCAGTTATGCTTCTGCACTCCAACGACGTGAAGACCAGGCGAAACATTCGGACGGTAAAGGATACGGATGCTATACAAGCTGTTCGTGACAGTCCGTTCCAATGGGCGGCCGGTCCTGACTCGCCATTTAATTGGGCCAAAATCAAGGTCATGCAAGTAGAAGGGCATCCGGTGAACGGGTTCTCCGTAAAAGGATGAGTATTTCAGTAGGTTGGCCAGGAAAGAGATTTTGGCATGACCGTTGCTAATAATCTCTCTCTCAGACCACAAGATGCAACTTCCTGGCTCGCATGGCCAGATAAGAACTTAACCAAATTTGCGGAATCCTAGATAAGTTCACGTCTGAAACGATGCCAAAAGCTTTGCCGCGTTGGTCAAGCAGCTCTTGGGAATGAGCATCAAGGCGTGCTCATCAGTGCTCCGAGGAGACATCAGCACTTTCGGGAGGGCTCAGCCGAAGGTCGCGAGGAGCTTGAGGGGGCTTTTCGGCATGAAATACCCTGAAAGACTACGCTATCTAAACCAGAACAGTAAGAAATACCGAAGGACTAGAGTGGACCTCATTCTCTTGCGGGACGTCCCATGCTCCGAGGGACACCTCAGTCGGCACCTGTTTACGCTGGAGACCGCTTAATCGTAGCAGGGCCACTCCACAAAGCTGCAACGACAACGTCCACGACCGATCGTCAGAGGACACGGTTTCTCGGTACGGGTTTGCAGCCCGTGGAAAGTTTTACCAGCTCCTGTAGTCGAGGCCACTTACGAGCATTTGTTCAAAATGAAACTCGACAAGAGTGTAGCCGAGCAGTACCCAGATAGTCCATTCGGAACTCCAATAGCAGAGTTCGTAATGATACCGTCTGTACAGCACAGCAGTGGTGGTTAGAAGGAGCTTTGTTTGACATTCCGGTGGTGCGAAAGAATTTCTTTTGGGGCTTGTTTGACAACCGGGTCTTTGAGCACGGTTCAATGTTGGGCGGAGTTGCCAGGTTTTTCATAATTCCTGCTCATTCCCCGTCTGACTGATGACAAGCAGTCCTCTATGTTACACTGGGAGAAGAACCGGATGGGAGGGACACAACAGCGCACCAAGGAGGCCTATCATGCTCTAAGTTCCAGACCCGTATGAGCAGGGCATCTGAAGGCCACTCTTCTGGCCTCTGATGAAACCAATTTGACCGGACCAAAAATACAACAAAGGAAGGGTTCAGTGTAGCAAGATTCGGCGGGTTAGAAGCATCACGAAAAATGAAATGAGAAAAAAAGAAGAACGAGGGGAATGTGAACTGAAACGAAACAAAAAGACGGTGAAAAAAGAATCAAAAGAGGATGAAAATTAAGGAAGTTTATAGAAAAAACCACGTTGAAAACATACAAAGGAAAAAGGGCGGGCGTAAACGGCAGATCAAAGAAGAAAAGGGGTCACAAAATTTTGGCGGGTCAAGAGAGAAGGAGAGAAAACAAAATAGGAAATCAAGGAAAAAGAGGGAGGAAGAAAAAAGAAAGGACCAGTGCCGGTGACTGGCTTGTTGGAACCAGTAATAGTGGCAATTTCTAGACTCTGTCTAAAAGACACCTTCCATTTTGTAGAAACTATGGGGAACCCGTATCTAGAAGGAAAGCAAATGGTATCACTTGATGTTACTTCACTCTTCACATATGTCCCGATCGGTGAAACAATCAACTGTCTGCGCGATTACGTTCACGGCAACGGAATGGATTTGTGTATCCCGTTGGATGAACTGAAACAGTTATTAAATGTCTGCACACATAATATCCAGTTTCAGTTCAATGGTGAAATCTATCCTCAGAAGGACAGAGTTGCAATGGGATCACCTATGGGACCTCTATTTGCTGATGTTTTCATGACAAAGCCTAAAAATAATCAACTCGAACCCATAATCCGTGATTTTACCTTGTACAAAAGATGAGCGCACGACGTCATATGTGTGCTGGACACCACTCTGGACAAAACTTCTTAGCTTCTGCTTCTTAGCAATTTTAAAGCTTCCCGCTTAAATGTTAAATTCACTTTGGAAGAAGAAAAGAAAAATTGTCTATCGTATTTAGACGTATGAATGAGCCGTCAGAGTGGTTTTTCAGTCCAGTTATCAGTGCGCAGAAAAGCTACATGGAATGGGGAATAAATCCGTTTTCACAGCTTTGTGCCCCTCAAAATGAAGAGGAATTTTCAACGTTGCTTAGTTAACAAAGCAAGAAAAATCTGCTCCGAAGACACAATAAGCAATAAACTCCTTTTTCTGCGGAGTGTTTTCCTAAGTAACGGCCATTCTGAACGGTTTACCGACAAGACGATGCAAGAAAATAAAGGGAAATCAAAGGAGATAGGAGCCGTTAAGAAGGCACTATATGTGCTTCTGCCGTTCAAAGGCGACACGGAAGCCTAAATTATTCAACGAAGGTTATTGGGAGTAATCAACAGAACGTTCTACGCTGCACAGTTACAAATCCTGTTCGTTTCCAAACCGATAGTGTGTTTTCCATTGAGGAACATAGTGCCAAATTCTGCTACCTCGTTTTGTGTGTATTCTGTCACCTGTTCCTGTGGAATTATAAAATGGTTGCACCACTCGGCGCTTATCCGAACGCGTTTGTGAACACTACCGGGCTTGGCTGAACGCAAGAGCAATTAAGACAATTACGAATGCGTGTGCTCACACCTTGTTGAGTCAAACCACTCAGTGGAGGTGATAAACGATTTTCGCACCATTTAAAATGTCTGAGGAAAGCAACCAAGACTTTTCAAGTGTCGCATCTTAGCCACGGCCGAAGCCGTGAGTATTCGTCCATACAATCCTCCTTTGTGCGCTCAGAAACAATTTGTGCAAGCGCTTAAGATTCCGTGGCACATGTCATGGTCCCGAACACATGTGCAACCACTTGAACATCCCACATTGCGATCAAATTCACATGCACACACACACGTGCACAGACAGATTTGGATTGTTGTTCTCTGTTCTTATTTTTAAGTCATATATATTGTTATGTATTGGTATGAGTAAGAATAACAGAAAACGAGCTTCTTCGCCACGTTGTTTGTTCCTAATTTATTTGCGAGTCCACTGAGGCAGACCAATGGCTGTGTGTGTGTGTGTGCAGTCAGCTAGCAATTCTGCCGGTTCATGCTCTTGAGACCTTAAGAATTCGAATGAGTAGCCCAGTCGGTCAAATGGACTGGGGTTTCTGAGCCTGCACGAAAGAGCCTGGCCCTAATTTGCAAAGGCTGAAGTTGCACAAAGCAGGCTTAGGCACTAAGCACGTGTAACTAATCACTAACGTCATCAGTGATGGTAATTTGCTGACCACTCTGTGCCACTTTCCCTCTTGGGCCAAAGTGCTGAGGGGCTTGGAGTGATGGCCGAGGTAGGGTCAGTAGCTAATGATACTGAGCGGCAGCGGAACGAGGAGTAGGTTGAATTTTGGCCCTATGCCCCCTAGAGAACTCAGACCAGCGGGGGCCGAGGCAATACGTCTAACAAAATTGTAAACTCTTGTCCCGGAATACGCAACGCTAGGTAAACAGGACTCGGAGAAAGGAAAGGCCGGACGAGTTCACAGCCCGTTAGGAAGACTTCATACCTTTTTGGCCAGTGGGTTATTGGGAACCGGCAGCAGATTAAATGACTCGAGCCTGAGTTATGGCGCCAAACATCCAATGCAGTTACCTAGTAAATACCACATAACTGACCTGGTAATTCACACTGTCGTGCGGTAGAGGGACACGCTGGGGAAACATATCTGCCAAAGATTTCGGATAACAGCCCAAAGAAGCACATTGAGGAGGGTCATGGCTAACCACACCGGGGACCGATGAAAGAACAAGGTGCTTGCAAATCAGTTCACGTCACCGATAACAGTGGCTGGGGTAGCAAACATTTGTTGGCCTTTCCTGAGGACCGTTATGGACTGTTTTGGTCCTCTTATGCTAACCAGGAGTAAGATTATTGAGACGGAATACGGTTGCCTAATGACGTGCTTATAGACAAGGGCGGTCAACCCAGAGGTAGCACGCACAGTGAAAACTACGCCGTCCTTGATGGCCTTCTAACGTTTTATCGGCAGAATGGGTGTTCCAACCAACATTTACTCGGGCAATGCTTCAAGTTTTTCAGGGCTTAGAAGGAGCTTGAGGATTCCTGGCGGGGCCTTGTGCAGGTCTCGGGTTCAATAAAGAGTCAGCAACGAATGAGCTTGCTGATAGTTCGCCCCTACCCACGCTAACTGTCTTAAGGCGCGTGGAAAAGGCTTACACTTTCCTTAGGGGTAATACTGACGGCTCTGATAGAACAGTGTCCTTTGAATGACGAAACTCCTGTTGAGGTAGAGAGAACTTCAAATATGAAACCTTTAGTACCTATCACTTCCGTAGTCACGGATAATAATAACAATAATACTGGTATATTTCTTGGCCATGGTCGAGATGCACACTGTAGCGCATGATTATGGTGTAACACGTTACTCAATAAGATGAAATATTCACAAATTCTAAATATGAAAGTCGAGAGTATCAGAGATCGAAAAACAAAGCCAGCAACAGTTTGAATGGATCATTCTGATAATGGTTCGCGCTGCAGTTTTAAACCGGTTTCGAATCCGGGTTGGGCACTGGTGCGCGGTGGAGATATTGAAAAATCGTTAAGGCAGTGCCAAGAATGCATTATGGAGGAGAATGATGCGAGCCAAGGAAACCGGAGGCCCACCAAGGTTCTGCAGATGGAGTAAATTTTGAGCAAAAGGAAAAGGGGGGGAAAATTGTAAAGAAGTGTATTCGGGGAACTCAACGCATGCGAAGACGGTAGCGATCATGAAGACAATGCAAACCCTGAATGACGGATTTACCGGAATTCAATAAACGGAATGAGTTTTGAAGCAGGGGGGCATGAGACCAATTTTGTGAGAGTGACCACTGGTGGATGTGGGAGAAACAGCAGACCATAAAAAGGTGAGTTTAGATTCAGGATCAGTAACATGTACCATTCTGAAATAAGAAAGCGCAACTGGAAGGTCTTCGGGAAGTGGAGAGTCAATTTCCAGCCGGCTACGGGTCGGAGGAAAGAAAAACAGTGGTATCGGATAATAAAGTTGGAAATCTCCGCATGGACTTCAGAGTTATTGTGCTGTTTCACTGACAAATATATATGCATGTGCTGACACGTTTGCCTTCAGTGTTATTCAGCGTCATTTCTGGTAACGTACGACATCGAGTGCGTAAGGTTCGTCTGGCAGGACAAAGTATGTGTCGGTCGATCAGTCCAGTTTGGCTGTACATTAGCGGCATGCGCGTTCTGATAAGCAATTAGGAGTATTTCCTGTTGTGTGGTTTGATTTCGGTCCCAGTTGCTATGGTAGGTTCCACTTGAGTCTCTGTCCGTACGAGTCAAAGTGGCATCCTTGGTTAGCCGGTTTTGCGACTGAGGTAGTGGGAGACAACGAACTTGAAAAAAGGGGGATTGCAGTCTGGACGTGGTTCTGGCTGTGGGTTATGATAATGTAATAATGAATAATAATAACGGTTTATTTCGGAGACGTCCGAGGCATGCCAAGTGCATGATCAGCTGTTTACAGGTGATGGAATAAACAGACAAAACCCTTGAAAATGTAGAAATTAAAATGACAGGAGTTGAAAATAGGGCTAAGAAGGGAGAGTTACGTGGGAAAGGAGAGCAGATAGAAAGCAGCAGTCAGGGTGTGCCCCTGCTGCGGATCAACGGTTAATGGAAGCATATAAAAACCAGTGAAGGACTAGGCATAAGAGTGACAGAAACTACGGGGTTAGGTAGGAGCAAAGTGGTTAAAATTAATGGCATTTCAATTTGTTTGATTCATTAGGGAAATGGCCATAGGTAGTCTGACGTTGAGAACTCAGTCAGATAGATGAAACTGTCTATTGTTGATTGTGTCCTCAGTTGGAGGGAGCAGGGTCGGAGAAGGGGTTGGTCTTAGAAGTTGAGGCCCCTCTCGTAAGCTATTTCTTCTGCCATGCACATATTAGATAACTGTAGTGCACGGGTGACGCTGAGATACGAGATGAGTGCCAACAGAAATTGTGACTTGGTTTGTGAAGCACGAAGGGTGATGGGCAACATTTTCCGGACTTTGGTGTAGACAGGAAGGAAGAAACGTGACCGTATGGCCGACTTAGCTATACTAGAATGGACAGTAAAAGGCCTGTGCCGGAGTGAGTAGGGGGTTTCACGGGAGAAGCTTACTGGGTCAAAGGAAAAAGACCGGTTATGGAGCAGGTTATACAAAAAGACTAAGTTTAGTCTTAAGCGGCGGAGCCAGAGTGGGTTAAGATTCAGATTTTGGCATCGTTCTCTATAGCTTAAAGACGTGGACCAACCGAGTAGTTGTTTGGTGAAACGCCTTTGTATGCTTTCAATCGCAACTCCGTCGAATTTTGTCGTATTAGAAAATATTATTGGGCAGTATTCGAGCAAAGGCCTGATGTGTGATTTGTAGATGTTGATGATACTGTCTCGGAGACGAAAGGGGCGGAAGAGAAGGGCCACACCTCGACGTCAAACGACCCATTAGCTCGAAGATCTGACGAAGGAGGGGAATGCCCAATGAAACCAGGACGCACATACGTTCGCGGTTTGAAACAAGCCCAATTATCCGCACATGTGCTTTCGAGACGGAGGAGACTGGAATATCTGCCAACGCTGCGGGCCAGACATGAATGGATCGCCAGGGAAACGTCACTCGGATTGGGCGACGTGGCACCCGTAGCTGATGGAGAAACACCCCGCGAGAAGTTGCCAGGTGAACCTGTCCAGGACGGCCGTGCCGACTCTGATTGACTCACGCGTACTGTGTTAGTGGGAGCGGGTGGCCGAGAGTAATAATAATAATAATACTGGTATATTTCTCGGCCATAGTCGAGATGCACGCTGTAGCGCATGATCATGGTGTAACACGTTACTCAATAAGATGGAATATTCACAAATTCAGAATATGAAAGTCGAGAGTATCATAGATGGAAAAACAGAGCCAGCAGCAGTTTGAATGGATCATTCTGATAATTTTTTCGCGCGGCACTTTTGAACCGGTTTCGATTCCGGCCTGGGCACTGGTTCGCGGTGGAGATATCGAAAAGTCATTAACCCAGTGCTAAGGACGCATTACGAACGAGAATGCTGCAAGCCAAGGAAACCGGAGGCCCACCGAGGTTATGCAGATGGAGTAAATTTTTGAGCAAGAGGAAAAAGGGTGGAAAGTTGTGAAGAAGTATGTTCGGGAAAATCAACGCATGCGAAAAGGATAGCGATCATGAAGACAATGCAAACCCTGAATGACGGATTTACCAGAGATCAATAAACGGAATGAGTTTTGAAGAAGGGGGGCATGAGACCAATTTTGTGAGAGTGAACACTGGTGGATATGGGAGAAACAGCAGACCATAAAAAGGTGAGTTTAGATTCAGGATCAGTAACATGTACCATTCTGAAATAAGAAAGCGCAACTGGAAGGTCTTCGGGAAGTGGAGAGTCAATTTCCAGCCGGCTACGGGTCGTAGGAAAGATAAACAGTGGTAACGGATGATAAAATGGGAAATCTCCGCATGGACTTCAGGGTTATTATGCTGTTTCACTGACAAATACATATGTATGTGTTGACACGTTTGCCTTCAGTGTTATTCAGCGTCGTTTCTGGTAACGTATGGCATCGAGTGCGTAAGGTTCGTCTGGCAGGACAATGTATGTGTCGGTCGATCAGTCGAGTGTGGCTGTATAGTAGCGGCATGCGCGTGAACTGGAACTCGAGTTGGTTGCGTTTGAAAACGTTGAACGATCTGATAAGCAATTAGGAGTATTTCCTGTTGTATGGTTTGATTTCGGTCCCAATTGCTATGGTAGGTTCCACTTGAGTCTCTGTCCGTACGAGTCAAAGTGGCATCCTTGGTTAGCCAGTTTTGCGACTGAGATAGTGGGAGACAGCAAACCTGAAATAAAGGGGTACTGCAGTCTGGACGTGTTTCCAGCTGTGGGTTATGATAATGTAATAATGAATAATAATGGTTTATTTTGGAGACGTCCGAGGCATGCCAAGTGCATAATCAGCTGTTTACAAGTGATGGAACAAACAGACAAAACCCTTGAAAATGTGGAAATTAACATGACAGTAGTTGAAAACGGACTAAGAATGAAGGGGGGTTACGTGGGAAAGGAGAGCAGATAGAAAGCAGCAGTCAGGGTGTGCCCCTGCTGCGGATCAACGGTTAATGGAGGCATATAAAAACCAGTGAAGGCCGAGGCATAAGAGTGACAGAAACTACGGGGTTGGATGGAAGCAAAGTGGTTAAAATTAGTGGCATTTCCATTTGTTCGGTTCATTGAGGAAGTGGCCATAGGTAGTCTAACGTTGAGAACTCAGCCAGATAGATGAAACTGTCTATTGTTGATTGTGTCCTTAATTGAAGGGAGCAGGGTCGGAGAAGGGTTTGGTCTTAGAAGTCGAGGCCCCTCTCGTAAGCTATTTCTTCTGCCAAGCATATATTAGATAACTGTAGTGCACGGGTGACGCTGAGATATGGGATGAGTGCCGACAGAAATTGGGACTTGGTTTGTGAAGCTCGAAGGGTGATGGGCAACTTGTTCCAGACTTTAGAGTAGACAAGAAGGAAGAAACGTGACCGTATGGCCGACTTAGCTATACTAAAAGGGACAGTAAAAGGCCTGTGCCGAAGTGAGTAGGGGGTTTCACGGGAGAAGCTTACTGGGTCAAAGGAAAAAGACCGGTTATGGAGCAGGTTATACAAAAAGACTAAGTTTAGTCTTAAGCGGCGGAGCCAGAGTGGGTCAAGATCCAGATTTTGGCATCGTTCTCTATAGCTTAAAGACGTGGACCAACCAAGTAGTTGTTTGGTGAAACGCCTTTGTATGCTTTCAATCGCAACTCTGTCGAATTTCGTCATGTTAGAAAATATTATTGGGCAGTATTCGAGCAAAGGCCTGATGTGTGATTTGTAGATGCTGATGATGCTGTCCCGGAGACGAAAGGACCGGAAGAGAAGGGCCACACTTCTTCTAGCCTTGGCCGCTTGGATGGCAGCGTGCTCAGAAAAGTTGAGGGAGCAGGAATAGTTGAGGCCCAAATCGCGGACAGTAGGTCGAATGGCTATTGGGGACCCACCAAGAGTTAAGGATCCAGGGGGCAATTGGAACTTGTAGGTTAGGACCTCGCACTTATCAGTGGAAAAGCTCATCCTCCAGGTGTGGCACCAGCGGTCAAGTGCTGCGAGGTCAGCGGAAATGTTGCAAAGAGTATGGGTAGCATCATTGAAATTGAAAGAGTAAACTATTTTTATATCATCTGCAAACAGGAATGGCGTGCCATGGTGTACTAGATCCAATGCGTCGTTAATGTACATCAGAAATAGGAGAGGACCCAGTACGCTTCCCTGTATAACGCCACTTGTAACAGGTTTCGGTTTAGAAGTATGTCCGTTGGCGAGGACCACTTGCGAACGATGAGCAAGATAAGATTTCAGCCAAGAAAGCAGCGGGTCACCAATGCCGAATGAACGCAATTTGGAGATAAGATGCAGGTGTGGAACACGGTCGAAAGCCTTCGACAGATCTAGGTAGACAACTACTAATGCCTGCCCGCTATCAACAGCCTTAGTGACTAGGTTGAGGAAGTCAAACTGACATGTGGTGCATGATCGCGATTTGAGGAACCCGTGCTGCCTATCGCTAAGAAGGTTAGAAGCGAGAAGATGGGTGGTAATGCGATCTTTGATAATCGTTTCCATTATTCTGGAAATGATAGGAGTATGGTTGATGGGGCGGTAATTAGCAAGTTCGTGGACAGGTCCTTTTTTATGTCGTGGGATGATGACTGAACGCTTCCAGTTCGACGGTACCAAACTAAATTTCAGTGACAAAGTGAATAGGTTCAGTAGTAAAAGTGGAAGGTCCGATCCACCGTTAATGATTGCAGCTGGGGGCAACCCGTCTGGTCCAGGACGCGCAGATGCTTTATAACGTGAGATGAGCCTGGAAATAACGTTTACTTCAAAGGTTAGGGTAGATAAGAAAGAGCTGGTAATAGCCAGAGGATTTGGGGGTGCTGTGTCTGAGGCCAGGGCCATGGAATTGGCGAAGTAATGGTTGAAGGCCTCAGCGATATCAGAAGGGGAGGTGGCCGAAGTTTTATTTGGTAACACGACATATTGGATCATAGTATCCGTTGCCGAATTCCTAGATTTGTGTAGGAGTGAGAGTTTCAGTGCTTTGTTGGGATGCCTTAGGGCTTTGGATTCTTCGTTGCGGATCTGTTTTTCCTTTAGGTCCCGGGTGATATCAGTAAGACGCGTTAGCCTTATGAAAAGAGAGAAGTCGTGGTTTTGGAGGTAAAGTCTTTGCATCTTAAGGTACTTTTGTTGGAGGGATGCAAGCTTGGACTTCCTAAGGGAGGAGTTTTGGGATATTGGGCTAAGTTTCTGGAGGCAGTTTTCCATGTTAAAGTAAAAGTGATCAGCCGCTTGTTGGGGGTCAGCCGTTAGAAAAAAACTGCTCCAATCTTGATTATGGATGAGATTGGGCAGAGGGTTCCAATTTAATCGGACGGGATTGTTGACTGGGGTCAGATAGTCTGATGGATAAGGATTGAAGGAAAGGTTACCGGCCACTATCTTATGGTCGCTACCCGGAAATTTATTCAGAACGGAAACCGAAAAGTGGGAAACGCTGTGGGTGAATATAAGATCTAGTATGTTGGCGTTTCTAGTAGGGGTTTTAACGTGTTGCACCCAGCCCCCAATGTGAGTATGGGACACAAAGTCTATTAAGTTGGGAGGTGCCGTGAGGTCTCTCCAGGATATTTTAGGCCAGTTAAAATCACCGGCTATGATTTTCGCTGCCGAAGGTAGTAGTGAAAGGTAATCAAAGGCTTCAATTAAAGAAGTTAAGTCTGCAATAGTAGATGAGGGCGGGCGATAGATACAGCCAATGTGCATGACTACAGTTGAGAACCGAATTGTGAGCCAAAGAGAATCCGGAATTGAGTCGAGTGTGGCATGTCTGATGGGGACCACTGAAAGGGCGTGCTGTACGTACACAAGGCACCCACCTCCGCGTCTGTCGATCCTATTTACCCTAAAAGCCTTGTACCCTTCAAGCATAATTTCGCTTGTGCTGGTGTGTTCGGTGAGCCAGGTTTCAGTAATAAAGATGATGTCAGGACTGGAGGTTATGACATAATTTTTTAAGTGATGAAGCTTATTTAAGACGGATCGCGAGTTAAATAAGATGAATGACAACCCACTCATGTGGAAGTGAGTGTCAGGGTTAGGTAATGTATGGGAGTTGTTGGTTGGAGGAAGTGCACGGTGAGGGGCGTGAGTTGGAGCTATTACCGAAGAGGAGGAAAAGTGAGCGTTGGATGCCTCCGCGATGGCTTCGGAAGCACCAGCCGCCGACGAACCGGAGGTAATTAATTTAGGGTTATTACGGGGTGAAAGAGAAGACCTTAGACGAAGTAGTCCTGCCACTTGTCCTGATTCGTTGGGATCGTTCAATGCCCCAGTGCAGTGATAGAATACGTGGTTATGGAAGGTATTGGCTTGCCCACGTGACAACCTTGGCATTGGTTGTTGTGTGGTAAGAGCAGGCCTCAGAGGGTAGGGACTAAAAGAGTTTGGGGTGGCTTCGCCGCCCATCGATGCGACTTGCCCGGGTGAGGTAGGATAGGAATCGGCGGCTGGTAGGGGGGTTATATGGAGGTCATCAACGAAGGAGGTATTGGTAATACGCAGTGTTGGGTAGTTGGCCTTCGGAGTTCGGCGTGCTGCCGAAGGTATGAACGACTGGTAAGGTGTCGGTATTGAAAAGTGGTTCGTCAGGGCTAGAAGAGACGAAAGATTGTGGGATTGTATGCCACAGGGTGGGGAAAATTTACTCGGAGGGGGTTTGTGGATGTATCCTGCGCGTGAAACGCCTGTGGTGGAGCAAAACGAAAATTTTGGTATGGTAAAGGAACTAGCGGAATAAACGGTGGCGGCACGGAAAAGTTAGGAAATGAAGAGCTAGGCAGATGCAGCTTTGAATAATAGCTGTGAAGTGCTTTGCGAGCATCGTCCGTATAAATGCGCGTAGAGCGGGGATTTCGCTGGTAGGAATAACGGTTTGAGAAACAATCTATTTTGGGAACAGAAACTGTATGTCCCGGCATTAGTGACATCTCACAAGGGTGTCTGTTCGCTTCTAATCTTTGCATGACATTAGGGGTGCAGCCTGGTGATATAAGGCGGTCGTTGCCTAATGAACTAAATGTTGAGGTCTTCAGTAGGGATGGAGTGTGGGTTGCCGAATTCTGGATTTGCGGCCAAGTGTTACCGTTGCTATCGACACTCTGCATTGGGGGCTGAGTGTAGATCGTTACCAACTTTCGGCCCATTGGTGATAAGTTAGGTTGCAACGGTGAGGTTGTGTCCTTAGGTACGCTACTTCTTGGCAGCTTGCTTACGGGTGTATGCCCTGAATTCTGACAGGTTTGATTCGAAAGAAAATGACCTGGAAATGGTATGGTGCGGTCGCGCGGATGGGTTTTAGTCGTGGCTATGTGGTGTGGACAAGAACGACCACACTTTGATTTATGTGTCGCCTTGGGAGAGTGATGCAAAGTTGTTAAGTCAGGGAGGCTACGCGAGTTAGGTAGCTGCTTCTGATGCACAGAGCTAAGCTGTCTGGCAGGACTTGGTGGATTCGAGTCCCAGGCATCTGCGACACTATTGACGAGCCTAGGGCGCTTGGAGACTGGTGGATTTGGAGAAGGCCCAGGCGTTGCGTCAAGGTCTACATCAGACAGTCGTTGCCTGGTAGACGCTGGTTTCATAGAGTAGGTTAGGGGAATGACGGGGTTAGGTGTCTTTTGGGCAGATTCCTGCCTTGGATGTTTGCGGGAGTTCGACTTTCTCAGCACTTCTCTTTGTAGTGGCGTTTTGTCAGGTGCTATTCGAATGTTCTTGTATGGCGAATTAATAGCAATAATTGTTTGTTTATGAATGAACTCACTGGCCGTCAGTGAGTCCGGAAATTGGAAAAGTAGAGGGCATTGGTGTCGTTGTGTTTGTTTGCGTAGTCTGCTGCTACGGCATATCACACGTTCCATGTTAGCGGCCTTCAGCAAGGTACTGCTGACCATGTTGAGTGGGGCCCTATCGGGAATGTTAAATACAATGGCGTGATTCGAGTTTCGTATTCGTTTTGAAACCTCTGCAGATATGCTGTCAATGAAGTTACACGTGGCAACTAAGTTACAGTCCGTAGTTACCATAGAGGGCTCGAGGAGTTGAGCCAGTGGTGTCAGAATTCTGGTGGCTCTGTCAAGATCTTCAATCCGCGATTCGAGTGAGCTAACGTGTTGTAAGAGGCTGTCAATCTTACTATTTGCGTCATCATGGATGTTCGTTAATGAGACGGAGCATGGCGTAGTGATTGGGAGACGTACGGCTACGCGTGGCAAAATCTTACCGGCCGGTCTGCTTCTTTTGGAATTGCGCATTGTGTCTGAAGGCTTCGGATAACCAACTAGTTTTATTGAAAATTTAGCGACTGCAAAGAGCCTAGATACGGAACGGAGCTGAAATTCTATAGGAAGTCACCTAGGGTGTTTGCAAATAGGGTTGACCAGGTGGTTTCGCTGTTTGGACGAAGGGGGGTTAGAGTTTTAGCCAAGTAGGAAACGATAACTAAAAGGGTTGATTCAGCAAACAATCGCTGAGTATTTTATAGATGGGCTCACAAGGGGTGATTTGTGGCAGGTAAAGGTCTAGATTTCCTATTATAGTGTTGTGTTGATTTTTCACGGTAATAAGTTATGGACCCACGGTGGTGTGTCGCAGTTATTGCCACGGACTATTTGACGCTTCAGAGTAGATAGATATTACTACCAGGAGCTAAGTAAAAACAGGCCTAAACGATGGAAAAAGGAAAAAAACGAGACAACCTGATATATACGTCACGTTGACCTTGACCTCGTGATGGATCCAGCTCCCTGGCACACCTTTCAATTAGAGGGAGTGCCGGATGTGGTGTGATGGCTTGCGTGCCTCCATGACCCAAAGAGCAGGACATCAGAAGAGTGACTACGAATCACATGAGGCCACGAATTCGGAAGTTTGGTACTTTATGACACTCCACGTAGAGTAGTCCGTGCACCCTCACTTAAGGTATTTCATCCATGTTTGGCACACTTTGATAATGATAAAGATAATGGATTATTTCGGATAAACCCAAGATATGCTGCAACGCAAGATCAAATGCTACAACTGGAAGCAGAATCCGAATTCCGAGAGGGTGATTTTGGTATGAGCAGTCGATATGGTATAGGAGAGAGTATTTAAGTTACTCTTTATGGTGGCCCCCGGCAAATTTGAACTTAAGGTCGGGTGTCAAAGCCGGGCTGTAGGGCGAGATTGCCTGGGTGGTGGTGAATGAAGTGGCCGGGTGTAAACAGGTAATAGTTTAGCAGATTGTTTACTTTCAAAAAAGTGGAATATTGTGCACCAAAATGGAAATAAGAACTGGGCGAGAAATCAATTTGTGATGCGTAGCCATGATAGCCGCAGTTACACGGTTTGCAAAGGAGATGAGTAATAAAATGGCAAGTATTTCCGTAATGATTGGCATTATCTAAGGTCTGAACATGATGACGAGAGAGTTGCAAGAATGAAAATTGTCTGATAGGGTTTATCAAGATGGAACACAGAATGTGAAGAATCACCAAACAACTGATGAATACGTTTGCAAAGTTAGGTGATGAAGTGACGGACAGGTAAAACAGTATCTACTGATGTTCTTTGCAAAAGATGGACCACCTGATGGCGACAAATGAAAACGTGGCTATATAGATGTCTCTCAGATGCGAATATATGGGAAAGGCATGAATCTTCGCAAAGTGAAATATATTGTTTGAACATTGTGGAAAGGATGTGTTTGGCAACATAATAGTGACCTCCTTCAGATATATCGATTAAAGTGACAAAACGGGGCAAGTTTTATCTTGGGGATTGGCTAAGCTTACGAATGGCACAGGTGAGTGGTGTGGTACGAATCCTCGGGAAAAAGCGTGATGAACGGTAATCCGAGTATGGCAACGTTCTTTTAAACACACAATAATTATGTGCTAACGAAAGTAAATGTTGCCGGGCTTAAGAAGTGGTAAGGTAAGATGGCGAAAATGGAGGCGAGTGCAATGGAAAATCGGTGATAACTGGAGGAGATAGCAACATAGTTGCAGCATTTCTGGTGTACAAATAGTGTTTTTGCCTCAACCGGTGCTGGTGGGTGGGGCTGACCGTGCACTCATCTACATAAGTTAGGCAGCTCCTGTTGTAGGTGACTCACCAGTCCGTGCTAAATGCCGCTATGAAGCTCTAATGTTGGCGTTTGGAGCGACGTATGAAATTTACGAGAACCATTATACCCACTGGAATTATTTTCTTCGTGCACTCTATCACATCCATTCACTCACACGCGTGCGTACATACACCTGAAGGCCAGCTTGTCCAGCTTTCCCAGTGTGCTTGGAACACGTAAGCAAGTTTGTCATTTACATCTGTCCCCACACCCATCACAGAATGGATGATCATTGTGAACTCAATGAAAAGAGGACCGTAGACTGCTACGAAAACCCACTGCGCCGGCTTTACTATGGGGCTGTAGGTGTTGTATCCGGTGTAAAGGTGAGCGAGTTCGACCCTTCATCGTAGGCCGGTGGAGGCACTAAATCCAGGAAGTCGGTTGTAGAAAGATCAACCCCTGAAAAGCAACCCATTGACACTGTAAGACTCGAACGGATTTTGGTGGACGGTGTATATACCGGATTTGGAAACCCCTCAAGAACCTGATAATTCGGACCCGTGATAATGCTGGATTATATGCATTCTTTGTTTGTTTTATATCGCTTTCATTTCTGTGCTCCAGCGTTCTTTTATCTGCTTGCAAAGCACAATTTTTCACACCTTGTTTGAACCTGTGTGACTCACTTACTCAACTTTCTTCCTCCGTGAACTCGGCTCTCGTTTTGGGTCCTTGTATTCACACATGTGAAATTTGTATGTGTTTGCGACGTTGTTCTTTTCATAACCGAGTATTGGGGGATTTGTGAATCAGGTCCTTTTGCTTTGGGATTCGTTTGAATTAGCTACTAATTACACGAAAGTGCTCCACAATGGTCCCTATTCCACGATCACAACCGGTTCACCGATCGAAAGGACACAAAAGTGATGGCATACGGAGGAGCTCTTGCGGCTGATGCAACGCGAGCTGCTAATTGCTTGTTTTGTTAAATTAAGCGCCGCACCAAATAGAAGGTTGGTATCGCAGAGTCGACGGACGACCGTACGTAAAAATACTAACGTAAGGATGACTTTACTTTAAGTGGAACGCGGGAAAGCAAAGAAGCCTGAAAGGCGCACTGGAGATGTCTGCAGCAAGCAATGTACGAAACGGATGAGGGTACTGGCCAAAGAGAAACAGGTAAGAGGTGACCAATCAGACCGCTTCAACGCTGATGATACAGGATGAAGACCGAGAAGAAAAGAAAGAAAAAAAGCACTCAGAGAGTTAAGCCCGTGGCGGAACGAAAGGCACGAGAAGCATGTGCGCTTCGGAGTTCCGAAGTGGAGCTGGAGAACTGTGTGCCTGCAGGCCGTTGTACAAGTGGACTGAGCCAAAAGTTGCCAGTCAGAGCACTACCTAAGAGGAAGATACACAGAAGAATTGCGGGGTCAGGCAGGAGAAGTGAAGTGGTAGGGAAAAAGTAATGAATGTGGCTGTAAAAGATGCAAAGCTTGGAAAGGCGAGTTCTTATATGGTGATTGATCACGGCTACTGGTGGGTCTGGTGTGTAATAGCGAGAGGTGCGAGATGGGTGGACACGAAGGGACTTGACACAATTGTAGATAGTGGGGCATAAGGATGCGATCAATGAGCTTTATGGGCATAGGGAGGTACCAATTGAGTAGAGACTCGGAGCCGGCTAGGGCGACATGTGAAGAAAAGAAAATATCGCGGCCCCGGGCAGAGTAAAACGGATAGAGCGAGGGTAACATCATGCAGTGAAAGCTGTCGTGGTGAGAAACGCTAAGAACAAGGAAGGAATGGTTACATGTGCGTACAAGGGTTGAACGAAACAAAAAGATAGATGACAGATGCTGACAAGAACGATAGATAGGCAAACCGTGGCTGAGCAAGAATGGTAGCAGCATGCGATCTGTAACGTGCAGTGCTAAATGCTCTAGTGCGAGGACAGTACTCGATAACAATAATAGTAATAGTTTATTTTGGAGAGGCCGAATTATGCCAGATACGTGATCAAAATGTCGCGGACGAATGAGTTGACATATATTTTGTGATTATGTAGAAGATAGTATGACCAGCGTAAGTTAGATGCTTTCAATATAGGTAAATGTGATGCAAAGTAATATAAACGTAAGATAAATATATGCACGCCAGGGAACAGCCGAGGGAGCACCAAATGGGCCTATTGATAAATTCGAATCGATGCCCGGCGAATCCGAAAGTCAAGATCAAGTGATAGGATCTGACTGATCCAAGTAGAGATGGCCGTGAGGTGGGAGTTGTACGTGAGGGAGACCGAAATACAGCTGGAATAGCTGTTTTACCAGAAGACAGTTGAACACGAGTTTGTTTGCGCGGAAAAGGAACGGGTAGAAATGATGCGTTGCCAAGCTGCGATAAGTGATCAGTAACAGGTTGCAGAATTCTGGGGAACATGCAGCTAGCGAAACAAGGTTCAAAAGGTTGGTCAGATATTAAATAAGCTTTGGAGAAAATGATATGCGGTGGCCGTAAAGAACCGATATTTTCGGAATGGGCTTATATCCAGAGAAGTAGCTGGTTATCGCAAGGGTGATAACCGTCGATAACTGGGGGATGTATAGAGAAAATGTGCCCGGAGTCAACAATAAAAAGTGGAATATTAGATCAAAATTTCGACGTATTATTTTCCTTGTGACAAAAGGTAGGCCGTGGACCTGTAGGGGAAAAATCCGCTTCAGGAGCAATGAGATGATGTCAGCAGTATTGACCAGTTCGTGAAAGATGAGGGAAGTGATCGAAAGAGGCATGTCTGGGTAATTCGAATAACATGTCCAAAGTAAGTGCACCATGAGATAACCGTTGAATATAAGAGAAGCAGTAAGAAGTGGACATACATTGTGAAGCAGCCAGATGATGACAATACAGGTGGCTAGGAAAAGCGGACAAAATATACCTACTTAGTGGCCTTAGTAATGAGGACTGAGAGCGATCAAAGTGAACTGGGCTGAAAATCGTACTTGGGCTTGTGCGTGCACCTCTTTACAGAAACAAACTTATTCATGTTTCGTTTTGAGTTCGGCTGAAGTGGGGGCGAGCGAAATGTCCGTAGGAGACACTCGATTGAACAGTGCCAGTATATAGGCAGTTATGCTTAGCGTGACGGGGAGGGGGAAATTGATAAGTGAGAGAGTGAACCAACTGGGTTGCACCACATTCCCTTCTCACCGCTCAATGTCTTGTGGGGTAGAAAAAGCGCTCACTGGCCCAAGTGCACGCTGCAAGGTCATTTCATGTTGATTGGCTAATAAAATTTTAGGGGAAATTTGGTGTGCCGTGAAAAACCAGCCAACATACTACCAACAATTTAGTACTCAACAATGTCGGAGAGCTCTTGGTTGCTACTCAGTTTGTGCCAGCAGGGAGGATGCAGCATTTGTAGCTGTGAAAATACAGGAGCGAAATTTATACGGAAGATAAGAGGAGGCGATTAAAGGCAGGTCACATAGAAACTGTTCGGGAAATTCACGGTGTAACCATTTCTTTGCAGCAGATGGAAAGTGGAGGAACAAAGCAACCTGAAAAGCACGGTCATGTCGGTAGAGAACGAAACATAAAACAGGCGATGAGAGGACTGGCCAGAATGAAATAGGTAGTAATGACCAACTAGATCATTCCACCACAAGTGAAGCTCAACGGAGGTCGAGGTAAAAGGCTCCCCAGGGCAAGAGAAGGTGAGGTGGAACGGAATCACGAAAAATATGCATGTGTAGCAGAGATAAAACAACGGAGCTGGAGAGCTACATGTCTGCAGGCAGCTGCATAAATGGAATGAATCGAAGATGCCAATCAAGCAGGTTGTCGTTGGAAAGACCGAAAGGGGTTCGTAGAGCTGAGCACGAGTTATATGATGGTAATGAACCGATGACAAATGTGGCCATAAGAGGTGCAGAGATTGAATGGCAAGTTTTAGCTTGGGGGTTGGGCATGGGTGTTGATGTGATTGATGATGAAACACGGTACAAGAAAGCGCAAAACGAATAAGTGTTCGAACTAAGGTAGAAAGATGAGGGTGGCAACGGGTGCGAAGTGGCCAAGTGTTCATAAGTGAAGCTTAAACAGGAAGCAGTCAGAAAGATGGAAGCTTCGATGCGTGAACCTGCTGTGATTAAGCGCAGGAGGTAAAAGCATGCAATCCTATGATGGTTTTATTGAATGCGGCGGGGCTGTGACAGCGAGAGCTTGAAATCCACAATCGGCACTAGGCTGACCGCGTGCTGGACATCCAACCTGAAAAATACTCCGTGTGTGAACACAGGAGGCGTGATCCACAAGGTTAGATGCGTTTGCACATCGTTGCAGACGGCCCGAACACCAGATGTGTGGCGGATCGGACGGCATCCTCTTCGGGATTGGCCCTAATGTTCGCTGATGATTACGCTTGTGAAGCGTATTTCGGCTATGCAGAGGTAAGATCCACTTTCGGGTAGCCAGGTTGCGAGGGATCTCAGAGGGCGGAACCATTGGAGCCAGCAACTGGTAAACGGCCCTACAGCTGCAATAACAAGGCGCGTTTAGATTGAAAGTGATCTTCGCGGGGCTGAGGCTGTTGGCCAATGCTGAGGGTGAAACGCTCATGGGGAGGAACGAAAAACGAAGTGGATAGAGAAAGGCGGTTGGAGTATGCCCCTGCTGTGGACTGACTTTACCAGAAGCAAATAAATCCAGGGAAGGACGGGACATAAGGGTGTCTGGGACCACGGCAGTAAAAGGGAGCCGGGTTTAGGGAAGTAACGGTATTTCGATTCTTTTACTCAGTAAGGAAGTGGCTACAGCCAGTCAAGCTCTGAGGATTCAGTTAGATGGATGAGACTGTTTATCGTTGATTGTATTCTCGATTGGTGGTTGCAGGGTCTGCGAAGGAGTTGGCCTTAGAAGCCGATGCCCCCCTCATAAGCTACAACTTCGGCTTTGCTCACATCAGATAATTTAAGTGCACTGGTAACTTTGAGATATGGAACGAGTGCCGGTAGAGATAAGGACTCTGTCTGAGAAGCTCGAATGGTGAGGGTCAGTTCATCCTAGAGCTTGTAGCAGACAACAGGGAGAAAGTGGGACCAAACTGGCGATTTGGCTGCGGTAGGGAGGTGGTAAGGGGCCTATGCCGAAGCGAGTGGGGGGCTGCGCACGAGAACTTTAATGGGGTAGAAGAATAATTCCGTTTATGGAGCAGGTTACGCAAGAAGAATAAATTTAGTCTCAAGCTACGGAGCCAAAGGGGGTCGAGATGCGAATGCTGACGTTGTATTCTGTGGGCAAATGACGTGGACCAACCACGTGGTTGTCTGGTGAAATGCCTCCGAAAGCCTTCTGACTCAACTCTGTCAAATTCCGTCGTGTTAGAAACGATTATTGGGCAGTATTCAAGCACAGGCCCGGTGTGGAATTTTTAGATTATGAGGGTACCGTCCCGAAGAAGAAAGAGGCCGAAGAGAATGACCACACTTTCTAGCTTTGGCTTCTTGGGCGGAGGCGTGCTCGGAGAAGTCGAGAGAGCTAGAATAGTTGGAGCACAAGTCACAGATGGCGGGTCGACTGAATACATTCAAAAATAATACTGACGGATTTTCGTAAACTAGTGGATATTAAGGGGCAATATTCGAGAAGAGGCTTGGCATGTGCCTTGTTTATGCAAAGAATGCCCTGCCTAAGCTGGAAGGATCTGAACAGAAGGCTGAGACACCCTTTGGCCTTCGTCGTCTGGAACACAACACCGTCGGAAAAGTTCAAAGGTAGAGAATAACCTGAGCGAAGATCTGTCACCAAAGACTGGCTGTCGATGGGTTAACCACCGATGCATAGGGAACCTAGGGAAACTTGGTATTTGTGAGCGAGAAACTTACACTTATCAGAGGAGAATTTCATCACCCAGGATGAACACCATTTAGCGAGAGCGGCTAAGCCAGCGGAGATTTTAGGGACGGTAGTACTGAGGTTGCCAGTCGAAAAAGTGTAGACTATCTTATTGTCTTCCGCATTCGGGGAAGGTTTGCCATTGAGTACTGTCGGAAGCATATCGTTTACGTATAGGAGGGAAAGAAGGGGCCTAAAACACTGCCCCGAACAACACCTTTGGTAACAGGCCTGGGGCTAGGGGTGGGCCCGTTAATCGGAAAAACCTGTGAAAGATGAGGTAAGTAAGGTTAGGACCAAGAAAGTAGTGGCTCGATAATGCCACGTGATCGTATCTTTGTTAGAAGGTAGGGTTAAGGTACACGATCAAGTGCATTAAATAAGTATAGCTGAAGAACGGCAAACGATTTCCCACTTCCGGCAGGTACGGTGCTACAATAAAGTGAAAGAGTGAAGAGGTCAGGATGCAAGAGGGGGAGATCCAGTCCATTATTGACAAGGGCCACTGGCGGTACGCCTTGGGGGCCTGATCGAGCGGAGGATTTGCTACTGGATAACAGCTCAGTACCACTCCTGGAGTCAAAGGATAGGGTAGAAAGGATAGAGTCAGTTATGGGTGAAGATCAAGGAAGGGGGACGACAGTAGCTGGAGCCACGGCTGAGGTAAAGAATGCAATGGGGGCTTCGGCTGAGCAGGATGGGAGGCCATAGATGAGTTATCGCCCGGCCCTGATATCAGCCTTTTTAGATGGATGCAACACAGAAAGAGGTTGCGATTTATTTGAATGAATCAACGTCCCAGCTACTTGTGCATGGAGCCGCGTATGATCTTATCCTAGAGTAAGGGCGGAAGGGCGGTTTAAACGAATAAAAATCGAAAGTCGTCGGAATTGTGTAGTTGCTTGGAAGTTTATGATACTTCTTGTGGAGTGGTCGGACAGGGAACCTTTTTTGGGTACAGCCTGAGAAGCATGACAGTTTGTCCAGATGGTTAGAGAATAAGGGGTAAATAATATCCGAGGCAATCTGAGGGCCATGGGTGAGGAAATAACCACCCCGATCTCTTTGGCGAGTAGGCGTGACTAGCAGAGCTCACTTTTTGCATAGGAATGTATTACTGGAGAGCTGTGCGGGATTATAAGGGCCACTAAGATGCAGATGGTAGACGACCACTTTACGGTCCCGGTCGGGGAAATTTTGTATTACTGACACGTCGATGAGAAACGTGTGGTGAATAAACACCAGACCTAGTATGTCCCCGTTTCTGGTAGATTCGGAAACATGTGTCCAGCTGCCAACACGAGTATCAGCAATTAGGTCCATGGGGTTTCAAAAAGCCGAGAGGGTAGGACAACAAATTTGAGGAACAATAAAAGCACCCTCAGTAAACGTGGTTCCGAAAGAAGGGGAAGAGTGGCATTCGAAAGATCTGCTACGAGGTGGAAACAAGTGACTAGGGGGATTTGGTGATCGATACCTGCAGCCAATGTAAAGAACAGTTCTTTAGAAGCTGAAGGTGGACCGAAGAGACTCGGGAACAGAATCGAGCTCATTACATAAAGGGGGTTTGTGGTGTAGATTTCCTTGGCGTAGGATGGGCACCCACCGTCACTCTGGTTTAGCCTATTGGTCCTTAGAAGATTGCACTTCACTATAGGTATTTGATCATCGAGAGTGTTCTCTGGCGGCAGGATTCCGTCATCATGTTAAAGTCGTAATTTTATGTCAGGACTACTCTTTTTAGGAGCAGGAGTTTATCGAGAATAAAACGAGAGTTTAATAGGGCATAAGACTTACCGCTTGTGAGAGGTGGTACCTGCACATCGTGGGGAGGGGGCAGTGTAAGTCGTATAAGGTCAGGCTATCACGATTGGGGGAGCGGAGGTCAGAGCCAAAGGGGAATATACGAATGTTGAGGCCAGCGGGGGTTCAAATGAGGTAACTCCCAGCCAAGCTAGAGCAAGTGGCGCAGTGAGGGGATTGCTAAGGGGTAGGAGAACTGGGCACAAACAGAGGGGAAAATGTCGGGGCAAAGGGAAAAGCCTGTGGGATCCGGCAGGTGGATAGCAGACAAGGGTGGTTGGAAGCATTTGCGAGACTTTGACCGGTTGTAATTGAGTAATAATTGAAGGGGGTGCAGAGGTCAGGGTTGGAAATGCCTGAGGAATAAGAGTGTAGACGGGTAGATTAGGCTGCGCATTATGGGAGGGGTAAGGCAAGTTCGGCGAAACACCACATATGGAACATTTAGAGCCGGGAGCAGTAGATATATTTGTCAGGTGGGAAGTACGATGTGAAACAGAGGGGATGGAGGGTGAACTCCGTGTTCCAGTGTTTGCAGGCTGCGAGTGCG
This sequence comes from Fasciola hepatica, assembly GCA_948099385.1. Classification (NCBI taxonomy): domain Eukaryota; kingdom Metazoa; phylum Platyhelminthes; class Trematoda; order Plagiorchiida; family Fasciolidae; genus Fasciola; species Fasciola hepatica. The sequence continues at coordinate 1,974,810 of CANUEZ040000087.1, read as the reverse complement.
GAGAATAAGCGGGGCTCATCGATACATAGGAACAAGGGATATTCTTCAGGGTCAAAACCGGATTCGGTGAGCTAAAGCTAGTTGGTTTAAGAGGAGACAGTTGGATGAAGGAGGGATTTGTGAAAAGGGTGGGAAGACTGGTGGACCCATTCTACCGGACGGAGAGTGGGTTAGCACTGAGGAGAGCAGAGAACGAATTAGAGTTGAAGATGTGCACAGCGGGCAAAGAGCTGGAAGCGCAAGGTAACAGCCGCCTTCTTTTACTGCGCGTCGATAAAGGGGGAGAGACGAACATGCCTAGATCGACAGTAGTGGGATCCGATTTCAAAGAGTCCAGGGCTGAAGCAGATTACGTGCAGGGGGAGGTTGCGAAGAAGAAGAAGATGCGTGGGATGGTAAAGCGGTGGGGATGTAAGAAGAGGCGGTAGAGTGATCAGCCGCCCTCTTCGAAGGCTCAAGATCATCAAGAGTCACCCTCGTGCGGGAAGTCAAGAAAGATCCAGTAATTTCCTTTGGGGGAGGGTTTTTATCTCCGGCTATTTTTATGTTCTTGCACGAAGAATTATAAGCTAAAGTGGTACGAATTTGATTGAACTCTTTGGCGGATAGATCACCTACAAATTTCATAAGGCTCGGGAAGTTAAACCGCTAAAATTGCTTACGCCATCTTGATATTCAACAGGGAAGATGGGTCATGCCGCAAGCATTCTACAACGCATGCTTCGCATGCATGAGGGGTATTCTCTCTGAGGCGCTGAATACGACAGCATTACGGGAGCTTCTCGCTTTTATGAAAACTTCTGACACAAGAGATTTAATGAAAAGGCCAGCCGCCTTCCAGTTCTTCAGGGTAGAATGCTCGATGGGTTCAGTGATGCATCATAGAGGGCGAGTTTAGATACAGTGATAAAGTCCAGCCACCAGAGCTTTCGAGCGACGCGTAGCAACCAATTTTGACAAAATTCAAAACAAAGCCGATTCCAAATGGCTGCGGCACTATGTACAGCAAATTAATTAATTTTCACAATAATGAAACCTCAATGGTGTTCCTTCTGGACTCTTACGCCCCAAATTGAACAACAAATCAACAATTGCAGCTGAATTATGGCGAAATGTTAGATACAGAAGATGAGATTACCGAATACAGTCACAACGAAGTTTGATCTGAGCGACTTACGCTCGAGGTAACGGTGGGAGCCCGGTTTGTGACAAAGATTTAGAGCAACAAAACAAACAGACGGAATTCCGGCAAAGGTATTTCACGCGAATGAAAATTGTCGTTTGTAATATTGATGCTGCTGAATGGAATGGGGTTTCCTGAACTTCTTTACACCGGCCCCAAAAATCCGACCGGGATTTTTCTTGTGCACCGCTAGGTGTGGTCGACCTTATGCATCGACTCGACCTACGGTTCCCCAGTACCTTAAACTTATCACTGCCAATAGCAGCTTCCAGTTGTACAAGTGGGTCAACTCTCAGCAGTCCCTCCGGGTTCAGCAGATCCGAGGGCCCTCCTTCCACTTGAGGAGAGTTGGCTTTTGAACTTGCACCATCGGTGTCCGGTTCACCTTCAATAAGACAAATATTTCTAATGCCACGAGGCACTGATACTTCAATGGTCCGCACCTGTGCCGTTTATACCAGGCCATCGTTAGAAGCTGAATTGCTTTCCGCAACTCCGACCGGCCACCGGCCACGCTGCATGGATTCCGAAACTAGTAGCACCGCATCAACCGATCTGAAGTTGCCTTCTCCGGTTAGTCAATTTTTGCCACTGCAGTTATCGTGGAAGATAATCCCTGGTCTATCTCTTCCAAAACATAAATGTTAGGTAGTTTGCCTGCCTCCACTGACAAACCATTCTACCTAGCAACAAATTCGTCGGAATAGCTCGTGGGTTCGCCCTCAGGATAAGTAAGTTTTTGGGCGTGAGTACTGGCTGATCACGACAGTCTGGGGTCAAAGGCACTAGTGGTCGTCCGTTTACTATCCGCTCACTTTCTGTAACAAATGTCAACAATATTTCGTCAGTCATCGGCTGTTTGCCACCAACTGAATGAAGAACTTTCCAAACCGGGCCCATTATGATCTCCCATGTGTCACCACGATGACAAGCATGAAGGGGGGTTGAAGTGCCACTGCATGCGCCGTTGCAAGAATTTATCAGCAACCGTTTCACTAGACCAGTTTCCCATTAGGTTCTTCAATTCCCTTTCAACCCCAACAAAGTTTGTACCATTATCACTGAAAATCTCGGATGGTGTCCCTCTCCTCGACATGGAAAGCAGTAGTAACATAATGAATGAATCCATGCTTGGAGAATAAGAAACTTCATTATGTACCACAAGCACCTGGAGGCAGGTGAAGAAGCATCCATATGGTTTCTCCACGCTGCGCCCATGCTTGACCGCAAATGAGCCAAAATAATCTATTCCGACATACCTGAACGAAAACCAACCTAGGTGAACTCTAATGGCTGGTAGAAGAACCATCATTTGTTTGCCTACGACTGAAAAATGCTTTCGAGGTTTCCAACATCCTCCAAGTACTCGCTTGACGGCAGCTCCCCCTTGTACAATCCAGGGTATTCCGCGAAGTTCCGCGAGTAACTGAGATGGTCTAGCATGTTCTTCCACTGCGTAAAGCCGTCTGATTATCGAGTCTGTAATCGGGCGGGACTTGGGTAGTACCACCAGATATTTCACTGTAACGAACGTTTGAGCAATGCGTAGCTAAACTCGCAACGGATCCCGGAATCAAAAGACGATTATCCGTGATATTCTACGATACTAGATTATTACATGAACAATGACATCAAAAAGAATACAAACCTCAATAATACGATCACAAGGACTCAACAACGAGAAACCGAATAGCAGCATGTGAGCAAACAGCACGTGCGTCACGCGGGCCTCGAACAAGGATGTGCCAAAGTAGCGCTCTAGGCGCGAACAAACAACAATTGGTCCATAAAACAACCAGTTCGTAAAGACAAGTCATTAGTGTAGGCAAATGAGTGATGTTAGGAAAAAACACTGAATCGCGAGGGTTAAAGGGGGTTTTCCACGACCGGTTGTTACATTCACACCCTGAAGCTGAGTGGAGTAGTTAATTCTTCCTCCAACGCGAATAATTCCATTTAATAAAGTTGGATCGAGTTCAAAAAGGGTCCTATTCGTCGGAGGTTTGTTAGCCCATAGGCTATTATTCCTGTCTCGTAACAATTTTAACTCTTCACCATAGACCTTAGCTTGTACGATCGGAATAACACTTCCCTCAGCTTTAGCAGTGTTGTGCAGCTTCAACGGCCCAGTTTTTGGTCCTAGATCTGTGCGACCGCCTTTCATGACTGCAGTGTACATATTAAAAGGGTTAACCAAGCTACCGACTTCGGTAGGTGAAACCAACTAGAGTACCTATCTATAAGTACGTTCGTCCATGCATCCTGCAACATTGTGATGACGGTACTCGGAGGCTGTTTAAACTCCACATTCGGTGGCGCTGCAGCAACCGTAGGACTGGTCGGCCATGAAGTTTCATCGTTCATCAAGAATTGAGGACCTTCGAACCAGCAGCCGATATCACTCGGAGATGTTGTGCCTCTTGACGCCAAGTCTGCAGGGTTAGCCTCTGATCTGACACGAGGCCACTGCCAGGGTTCCGACCACTGATGGATTTCAGCCAAACGGTTGGCAACGTACATACTAAATCTCGTTATATTGTTGTTTATGTAGTGCAAAACTATAGCAGAGTCCGTCCAGTAGTAAGTCTTATCAAGCTTGTTTATCCTATAAGAACCTGAGAGAACCTAACGGCCAGTCTTGCTGCGGCTAACTCCAATCGAGGGATCGCTACGGTCTTCAGAGGAGCCACCCTTGATTTGGAGAACAGTAGGGCAAAGTAGGGGGCTATGTCCTTTGAAACTTTTCTGGAATGCGCCACCAATCCATAGCCAACTTCAGAAGCGTCACAAAGTACGTGAAGCTGTGCATCCTCGTTCAGTGAGTCACTTCTACTAACGGAACGCTGAATTTTTGATGCGCAAAGTTGTTCCATAATTTTTAACCACTCATTGCAGCTTCGTGGGGTCTTTTCCAATTGGGTGGTCCCAACCAAGCTTCGAGCGACACAGTGATTGCAATAACACCATGCCCGGCAGAATGAAAGGAGAAACCAACCCTAGTGGGACGAACACTGATGACACCATAGGCAACAAGCCACTCCTTGTTTGAGGTTTTTCGTGTATTGTAAATGAGGACTGGAACGTGTCTTCTATTGCCTTCCATTCCAATCCCAGCGTCCTCTCCGGCACCGGTGCGCAATCACCTATCTCCAAAGTGGGATGGGCCAGCTCAGATTTCGGTAAAATATCCAGCACCTCTCGAAGATTACACACCCACTTATGAAGCCAGAATCGGCCTCGTGATAGTATTTCACTCATCTGAGCGACAAAAACGCTCGCATTCTCCGGCTTGGGCAAGGACACAAAACAGTCGTCTACACAGAAGTTATCATACACGGCCCTGGATACTTAACCCTCATAATGTCCTCCCCAATTTTCTGACTTGCGATGTAACTCGAAGTTCGCGCAAGATGGGGAGGAAGTGGTTCCAAATGGATGGGCTTTCATTTGGTATTCAACCAGATTATCACCCAGTTGACCATTTTCCCGCCAAAGGAACCTGGACGCTCCTTTTTCTCTTTTCGGCGCTCGAACAGGGACAAACATTTTCTCAATATCCGCAGCTAATGCCACAAATTCATTTCGAAGACGAAGCACAGTAAAACGCAACTCTCGGCTTGCCAGGCTGTTGAGGGTTCTTTAATGTTTGATGTGATGAGTACCATTTAGGCTGAAAACTCATTTTTACTGTATATCGGGCAATAACTGGACGTGGCTCTGGCGCACATAACCCTCCATTATTGTAGAGTATTTACCAAAGAATTAAGAGTCATGCGCAAACCTTTCCTTAAGCCGTTCACTCTCTTTTTGGCCACAATATAATTGTTTGAAAGTATCACCAGAGGATTCCTTCATGGAAATGCAACTTCGTAAAGTCCGTTCAACAAGGTCATGGCATTGGAAACCTTATAATCAGCCCGTCTGTCTTCTAATGAAAGAAAGTTTTCCGATGCACACCTGTCGCACAAATCGGCGTTGTATAGTCCATCGATGTGTTCCGTTGGGGAATCGATTCCCCTCTCAGTGTGGCTTACTGTCCTCACAGAGCTTGGTTCCCGGTTTATCGGACCAAGAACAATCCATCCTAAAATCGTCCGCACGGCATAGGGTTGTCTTCTTCTACCGCATCTCTGCTCTAATGCCAAATGTACTTCTGGGTGGTCAGCAACTATCAGGATTTGCTTTCTTGAATCTTTCAGATTCTGTCCCTTTGGGCTCAATGTAGGTAAAACCAGGATAAATCCTCCGCATCTGTGCAGTACATGACTGCTTGGAATGGTAGCCCATCAACAGAAGAGGCTCTCTCTATATTCACGAAATCATTCTCTGACAATGAGCTCAGTCACGGCTCCTTTATTCCCGAATTCCAAGTGGCAGTCCCATTTACGGTCGGTACTGAACGGGAGGTCAGGGTTGCCTTCAGGCCCACTAGCTCTACAAAGTCCTTTTGTATTAAAGACATATCGGACCCGCTGTCCAGCAGAGAGCTGGTATCCACAGAGCTCCCCGGTCCGTCTGCTCGTACTGGTAGCACATCTAAACTGGCACGACATTCTGCTCTAAAAGTAGCCGCACAATTACTGGTCCACCGCCCAGGCTTTTTTGTATCGTCCTTACCCGGCTTATCTAGCTGCAGCCCTTGTGTTGTGTCTTGCATGACTCGATGGGTGAATTGATGATGTGCACCGTGCAGTAAAAAGTGGCTCGGTTTCTGACAACCTGATGTTGAACACGGTTTGGAAACAGGACAGTTGCTGGACGAGTGTCCACACTTGAGACACGAAAACAAGCCTTTATTTCTTTAATCAATGCCCAACTACCGGGGGTATCGTGAAACAGGAATCGCTGATATTCCTAAAGTGCGTGTATTCCATTACATACCGAGCACCTATTGGCTGCGACCGAAAAAGCACTACCCCGTTTTGGTGTGAATCGTGTCGCTTCTGGATGCGGGCTTTTTGCATAATTCCTCCAAGGGGATGACCGCGAATAACCTTGAGTCTTGCTATTGGCAGCCAGTTTACCAAACCTTATTCGAGCAACCCGTGCCTCACGGGACACTAATTGCTGCAGATCTTGGAACCTGGGTGTAACGACCGGTCGTGGAAAATCTCCCCAAAACCACTGCAGTTCCATGTTTCCTTAAAATCACTCACTTATTTGCACTGTTGACTTGTTTTATGCATTGTTTGTTTCTACGGACCAAAGCATGTTTGTTCGCACCCAGCGCGCTGCTCTGTCATATACTTGTTTCGGACCTGCGTGACGCACGTGCTCCTTTCCCGCGTGCAACAATTTGGTTCGCGTTCTTGAGCCCTCGTGATTGCGTAATTGAGGCTTGTGTCTGTTTCGTGTCATCATTCATTTGATAATCTAGTATCACAGAATTTCACGGATAATCGCTTTCTGATTTCGGGATCCTTTTCGAATTTGTCTTTGCTTTGATCAAACGTGTCTTGCACTGGGTCCATCTCCCCTTCTCAAGATATCATCAACGGTCCTGGCCTACAAATCCTGGAGAAGCCTTGGTAGCACTCGAGTAATCCGTTCTATGGTCTGCTGTGAGTTGAGGTCTGAAAAGCGGTTCATCTGTGTGAGAGCAACCTCACAGCTGAGCTTTGTTAACGACAACTTGGTCAGGGCATCCGAATCTTTCCCCGGAGGTATCAAACCTTGCGGTAAGCCTTTAGTCAGTGAACCAGCCACTACATGACCTTATCCATACAGATCCTTTTAGATTTCCGTAGCCCTATTGTATGCCAGTGTTGGAGGCAACGTAACACATTCGGCATTTGCATCCCTTGCTTGTCCCTTGCAGTAAAGCCTCAGATAAAGTAAGAGCTGGACATCGTCTCAAACTCTACCTTCGAGGTATTATTCAAACTGTTCCACAAGCCTCCAATACATTAAACAGCAGCCCGCAAATGACTCCAGTTCCCCTCTGGGTAAATCCAAAAGATAATCCACTGCAGGTTCCACCACTGGAAGCAAGCTTGTTGTCCTCGGTGCTTCGTTCTTACGTGGCAATCACCCAGGTAGCGAAAAAAGATGTTCACTGACTATCACTTCACACTTGACCTTCTCTTTATTGGCTAGGTTTCCTTTTTGCTCAGCGTGAGCCAAGAGCAGTTTCGCCATTTCCGTTGCGTTCCTAACCTCGAGCAGCTTACGTTACCTACCTAACCCTAATTGTTCGGCAACCTGCTTCTCCTCCGCTCTGGAAGAATCACCGTGTGACTCTAAAAATGGACTCCCCGTCCATGCAAGCTCCATTCGAATCAAATGAGATTACAGCTGCAAACCAACGGTTGAGTGTCCAAGTATAAGGATGGTTGAGCCGAAGAGTACCGGGTGCGCATACCTGATGAGTGGCAATAACGCCGTCTACGAATGAACCTGTCTTTCTTTTGCAATATTGTAAAACGTACATCTTGCAATTCAGCCCCCCAGGTCAAAACTCCCTCCAACTATTCTTTAAGACATAGGGACTCTATGATCTTGATTCCAGTATCCAGGACTGCGATGCGGTCAAACTTCTTTATTGTTAAATATTCTTCCCTCTGGAACAAACTCCCACCTCAACTTAGGTCAATGTCTTCGGCCTCTTTATTATTCAAAAAAGAAAGAAATAAACATCTAACTGTCCAAAAACTGATCCGAATGCATGATCCCTACATGTCTATTACCCGAGCCTACGAACTGGGCCTGGGATACTAACCAAAAGCTCAACAACTTTGTTCAGTAGACAGTTATTACCAACGGATGGTAAGGAGCATTCTGTATTATAGTTAGCAAATAAAAGCAGTCCAACCTATACTCCACGACTGTCAACAGCACACTCCACGTGTTTGTCTAGCCACGTCCTATTTTCAACGCTTCTGACCACGACCCCCTACTGGCCACCGTTACTCCGGTGATTCTTTTTTCATGCTGTCAGATTTTACCATAGTCGGTTAGGTTCTTATTTTTAATCAGCTGCCGCCAGGTATAAGAGCATTTATAATGCTATAAAATACATAGCAGCATATATAATATGGTTCTCAAGGTAGCAGTCTCATCCACGCTTCAACTATTTACTCATTGAGACCCTATTTCAACACACGAGATTTCAGGCCTCGTTCTGATGAACGAACCGCCATAATCGAGGTGGTCTTCCATAAACCATTCGTCGAACTACACATAAGTATTTGCCCCCAGTGTCGCCTTTTCTCGCTCCCTTGCTTTTTTGGTAACTCTCACTAAGCCTCACAAGAATTAGTCGCTAATACCGGTCTTCTTCGCTTCCCGTATGTTGTTTAATCCAAAAAACAAGACCTCAACGTCGCGACCACCCATTTCTGTTACTGGCATGATATTGGTGTTCTGTCTTTCTCCCCTAACCCACAGCTGGTAGAATTGCCAGACTGCAGCCCTCTCCGTTTTGTTTTCAGAACCTGCTCCCTATGGACGATTGTCGCCTTCCGCTTCCCAGGAATAACTTGGACCCTCTCTTGCTGGACAGGACAAACGAGATTTACACACAACCTCATTTTCGCCCGTCTCACGATCGCTTTCCCCAAGGTTCCCGCCATCGGACTTCTTGAACCTGGACTACTCGATCTCACTGCATTCATACAACTCATTTTAATCCCATATGTCATCCTGCCCGTTCCGTGTTAGAACCCGCTGATACTGTTCAAACACTGGCACCTTTGTTGTCACTGTTCATTGCTTCATCGGTCATCAAAAACAAACGACGTCCGGCGCTGACATATCTCTCAGTAGTAACTACCTGCACTCTTTATCGGTCCATCCGATCGCATCCGCAATGCTGTTGCATCGAGTGTTCGGGCTCTGTAGATCACTGCGTTCCCTCCGTGATTGAACGTCCTCGATACACTTCCCACGCTGCATCGCCGCTTCTTTCCCATCATTTGTTACACCTGTCAAATTGGTCATTAGAAATGTAACACTCACCGTCTACTTACTATACCATCACGGTTATCGAGACCTTTGACCTTCCAGATGTTGCATTCGTGTTATATTACCGAAAGTTACCCCGTATGCAGCCTCTAAATCACACCACTATCTGCACCGGCTGATACATTTTATTTCTATATTCGTTGATCCACGGCCGCTTCCCGCGATATACCTGGGCAGTTTTATTGATCTGTCATTTTTGCATGGTACATACCACACAGCATTCATCTATTGATGTACACTTATCTGTGGATTACTTTACCTTTCCTCTCGCAGAACTGAACACCTGTATAATGGATGTAACCACATGGTCAATATTGATTAGTCTTCCACTTCCGCTTTGACATTTCATACCAACCCTACATTAAGTTAACAACTTGCCGCACGCTCACCTGTTTTCCTCCGGCCGTTCCCTGCCACCACCACTCTGGTAGTATCCCTCCCAAGAAATACGCAATTGTTTGCCACATATGATTCCTCCAGTATACAGCCACCACTTTATATACTACCATCTTTGCGGACTGAAATATTTCCATGTTAATACTTCTTGACATACCTGTCGTAAAGTAAATAATTCACCGAACGCTTCGACGAGATTTCTATCCATATGCCCCTCACATTCTGTAGCGCACCAAAAACATTTCCTTTGAATATGTTCGAATTTCCACTAGTGGTAATTATTTCATATACCACTTATGCATGTACTCCAGTCCTTCAACCGACATCATTCGACCTTGACCTTCAAATTTGCCGGGCATTAATACAGTTTTAGTTCACTGTAACACTCTTTCTGATACTCTGCATGCACTTGTTGTACCCTTTTGTGAATTGTCATTCCGGCATCACTATAATCATCTGATCATGCATTCTAGCATGCTTCGGGCGCATCCGAAATATACAATTATTATTATTATTATTATTATTATTATTATTATTATTATTATTATTATTATAATATCCGGTGGTGTGCTTTCGGGGAAAGTTTGTCCTGTCATTCAGATACAACGCCATGCTACTCATATCAAAGGTCCGCTCCAGCTCTATGGGAAGCCGAGCCGACCCTATAAGAATCTGATATACTAGAGCCTGAGCAAGTAACATGACCAACACCAACGGGTAAGAGGGTTTGGTTCACCTGCGGGGTATTGTCCTTTGATTCGGGATGGTTTGCGAGTTGCTGCGCAATTCCATGTCTCAGCGGTTGTCAGGCGTATTGGCTACTGTAGAGCCTAGCCACCGGGACGTTTGAGCGACGCGTAGCAACCAATTTTGACAAAATTCATAACAAAGCCGATTCCAAATGGCTGCGGCACTATGTACAGCAAATTAATTAATTTTCACAATAATGAAACCTCAATGGTGTTCCTTCTGGACTCTTACGCCCCAAATTGAACAACAAATCAACAATTGCAGCTGAATTATGGCGAAATGTTAGATACAGAAGATGAGATTACCGAATACAGTCACAACGAAGTTTGATCTGAGCGACTTACGCTCGAGGTAACGGTGGGAGCCCGGTTTGTGACAAAGATTTAGAGCAACAAAACAAACAGACGGAATTCCGGCAAAGGTATTTCACGCGAATGAAAATTGTCGTTTGTAATATTGATGCTGCTGAATGGAATGGGGTTTTCTGAACTCCTTCACAACAATATCTTCCAAGCTTAGAAGTTGCAAATTTATATTTGAAATGCTTTGCTCTGAAAGTGCTGCTCTTTCCGTCGTCAAGCCTGCAAAGTCACAGGGTTCAATCGAGCGTTGTTTTAGGGCTGTGGTAGTTTGGATGAGTCTGTTTTTCTCATACTTGGAGTATAGTAGGAAAGGTCATTTTAGCAAGACTTCTATACTACACGTGGCATTTTAAAGTATCAAAAAGATTTTGTGAGTGAGAGAGGAAAATAAGGGCCAACTGGAGCCAGGTTGGCATTCACCGCTGAGAAACTTCCCAGGTTTTCTCTGAGGTAATGAAATGCCTTAGGAGGCCGCACTCCTAATATTGCTCAAGATAGCCGAGTGAAAACTATATCGATAACAGAAGGCAGAACGACGTTTTGTAGAGCAGCTGGATTCAACAACAGTGAGGTCACTGCCTCGAAAGATGTGTTGGTGGCAGGAACTGGACGCGGATATTTGCACTATAGCAAAGAACTGTGATGCGCGTCTGCGAACTTTCCGTTGAGGCCAGACAGCTGGAACCCGTGTCCCGAGAGCTATATTCGATGTCAGGGAGCTCAGGCGGACTTTCGTGACCCGTTCGTGAACAAGTATCACTCCCCGCTGTTGATTGGCTCGCACTTTAAGTAGCCGGAAATGCTTTTGGCGAGTTCATCAACCCCCTCGCTCGTAATTAAGATATTACCGAAATGCTTCAGTCGAGAAAAAATGCCCACAGGTACTGGTCACCGATAATGGATCACAATACTGTGCCGTGTAGCTGAAATGCTGGTGTGATTAGGTTGGGTGTCGGCATCTACGTGCGGCGTCAAGTCACCCGTTTTCTAAAGGTGCAGCGGAAAACTTCGTACTTTCCGTGAAAAACGCAATGTTATCAGCCAACCCGAAAACGTTTCTCGACTTGGAAGCGTTCCTCAATGAATTTTTGTTGCCGTTCAGAAACCCAGTGCACACAACCACCGAGGAGAGTCCAGCAGCTCTCTTCAGGTGCGGAAGACTACGGCCATCTCTGAAGTATCTAGACTTCAGAGGTGTCACATACTTTCGTGGCAGCGAGCTTCGACCAACTCGTGGAATTATCGCAAGAAAACTTTGCCAATCTGTGGTCGAACTCATGAACCTGGATGATGCATCGGGGCATCGAAGCCACATTGAGCAAGTCCATTTCAAGGTGGCGTCAGATGACGTAACCGACTACGCAGCTGAGACGACCGAGGATCCGGGTGCTGATCACGTTGATGATAGTGATCCGTCTATTCCGCTTACAGAAACGACTGCCGCGGCGGCCGGTCCACAGCTACCAGCTCCAGGCTGAAGATCAGAGCAACAGGCGAGCCAAATTGACGAGGATCTTTTGAGAGAGGATGGTTGTGGTGATTCAGCCGCTGTGACATGTGACACGACCAGGCACAGCTTTGTAGCCGCGCACGCAGTTGAGCCTCAAACAGTCAAGATCGCCCAGGACAGGCACGACAAAAGTCCTTGTAATCGCGTAACTTTTAGTCCACCATTTATTTTCCTGCACTTAAAGCATTAATAATAACCAGTTCCGCAGCACGGTCAACGTTTCATTTCTCGTCTTTGGTCTTGTTGTTACTTTCGTTCACGTAGTTCTGAGTTCAGTTTATTGCAAATACTGCAGTCAGTAAGGAAATATAGGCAACCGGAGACCGTGGAATATGAGGCTATTTTTCTCTGGAAAGGTGAAGATGAAAGCGGGTTCTCATTGAAACCCTTAAAATTCTGAAAGGCCTGACAGGAGTAGAAGCCGGAGATATGTTTGTGATGGCTCCGGACAAACGGACAAGGAGGACTGGCGAGATACTTTGGAAGGGGCGCTCAAGACTAAATGTAGGGTCCGCTTTCTTTTGCGACGGGGTAGTTTAATGGTGCAAACCGTAAACAGGAGGGCTGTTATTTTCGAACGACTTGGAATTTCTTAAAAAATGGTAGACGGTTAATGTGAGGAGACACTCCCGGAGATATACTTCTTAGGGCCGAAGGGGAACTTCCTAGGCAAAATTGGCCCAGGAGCCCTGTAGCCAAATGCGAGAATTGTTGTTTGTCGGGGATGCCCACATGACCGCCCTCTCTAGCCTGGAGGGTGAAAAGGCTTATCTTTTCGTTTCTTTTTGAGCAAAACGGGATCCGTGGAAGATTTCACAGACTAAACAGACAGGGATAACCTGCAGAAGTCGTGTTGGTAGGTGCCAAACCCAGGGGTTTTCCACAGAAGCTAATCTGGACTCTCGATTGTCCTCGGGCGTTACCGCTTCCGTGAAAGCTGAACGGTGACGTAAAGCTGCGTGGAGCTCAGATTATCTCGAAAAGAAACAGCACAAGAAAGGCCAACTGATATTGGTTTGGAGAACCCTGTGCGGAGGTTCTCAACCGCAACTTAAAAGGAACTTTTGGAGGATAGAGAATGTGAGATCAGAAATAGGGCTAGACCGACGGAACTGTGCACACTGCAGGCTAAGCCGTTATGTAACCTGTCTGTTTGTCTTCATCGCTAGGGCTTATCCAGAGTATGACTATTTCCCCCTTATCTTGAGGAGTCGCAATCATCTGCCTTGAAACTTCAACCTAGATGACTGCAAAAAATGGAACGTCACTCTTCAGAGGCAAGGCTTATGTCCACGCGCGGCATCCTAAAGAGCCGCAGGGGGTAAAAAAGGAATTACATTTTTGCTATTCATGAGAGCAGTGGTACCATCGGAATTGAAGTGGGCTGTCTTATGGTGACCTTGAACTATACGCGGAGCATCCCAACCTAAAGTGGATCTATACTGTCTATGTAAGCGCATGTAGGTCGCTGCTAAACGGGGGCTCACGTGGAAGGGAATTACCATAGGTTGTAAAACCACAGTGGTCCATAATCGATCACAGTAAACGAATACTGACAGGCAAATGACGGAAATGTAAGCGAAGCCTAAAAGTTGAGAGCAGTACCCCGCAGGAGGAAATATACTGACTGAAAAATACAGTAATCAATGGAGACAGTGAAATAAAAACTCAGGGGACCGAACGGCCACTATAGCGCAAAAACTGAATAAACTTGAGCATTGGACACAAATTGCCACGGATGGGCAGGGCAATGTCGTGTTAAGGAGGATGCCTGAGCCTTTCTGCCTGTCAGCCAGACAAAGGTCCAGGGAGCAAATGCACCAAGCCACAAGCCTACTGAGACAGATTGGTTTGCCCTAGCATGTCCAATGTAAGAGTTTGAGGCTGGGCCGCTGGTCAGCCAACCCAAGAGACAACCAGAGCCCCAGACCCGTGTTAGTGTAGTATGGAAGCCCATTTTTCCGAGACAGGTTCTTAGCAGCAGAGAACCAAATTGTCAGGCACACAAATGGAATAATGCATGTGGGACCCGATCATTCGGGAGAGGCCTCAGAGAAGATTCAGGTGAGAATCTCACCCACAAAGGTGCCATACCTACCCCTTTGGCGAGCATGTATCAGTGGTAGTAGCCCACCATCTGCCCCAGACGGTACCCCCAGTGACTGGCACTTCTGCGGTGAGACGAGGACCCCCAGCAGGGATAACGGAAGCAGCGTCAGTCCGGCTTTCGCCTCAGAACACATCAATCCAGTGACATAAAATGTGAAGGGCTATCCGGAAGTGAGTCATAGAGCCAACTGGGGAGAGGTTAGTAATGTCCGATGGGTGGGCGAAACAGTATCTCCTACTGGGGAACTAGGAGTAGCATACACCAGTGCTTGCAGCATAGTAAACAAGGGGGAGAAACTTGGTGTTCAAAAAATTGGAGCCGACCGCGTCGTAGTAACAGGGAAATGGGTACACCAAAGTGTAACCACTGGGCCTACTACCAACATAGGGCTACCGCACCTACCGAACGGTCAGGAAGGATGGCAGTGCAGGAGGAGGAATGCTGCTGTTAGTAAAAGGAAACCTTGAACAGCAATCTTGAAAAGCCCCGTATACCATAGGTATGAAAGCTTCACCATGCAGCCTACTATCTCCGGGATCTCTTACGGAAATAGTATACGTGTGTAGCAGCTCAAGTGCTAGTCCAGAAGAGAACCTTCTATTGTTCGGGTATCTAGCCAAGACAAACTCACAGGAGTCCCGAATTTAGATAATGGGGGACTTCAACTCCCCCGAAACAAATAGGGAGAGCTTACCTCCTTCGACTGACACCCACTGTGGTGGGAAACTAATCGGGCTGGTGGGTCGTATGCCGCTCTTTCAGTAAGCCAATTAGCCGACCAGGTTGAGGGAAGAGCAAGCTCCCAGTGCACTCAATCTGGTGTCTACCAGGCGTCCGGAGGAATTAAGTGGACTAGTGCTCACTGTCCCGCTTTGGAGAAGCTACCATGTGGTCATCGGATTTCTGGTCCAAGGGGTTCCCCTCGCTGCCATATAAGATGAGGGGAAACTTCAGGAGCTTTGAAGTCACCGCAATCAGGGAGGCAGCCGGTGGATTTGCCTAAGGAGCCCACTATCAGAAATGGAAGAGGGATGGACCGTCATCGGGAACCACCTCCTCAGGTTGGCCGGCGCGTTCGCCGCACTGAGAAGCGTCGAAAGACTGGAAAAATCTGCTTGGTGGACTGGTCGATCCTCCAGGGTGCAACTGGCGAAGCGCAAAGCTAGGCGTCACTATCGGTCAACAGGCGGACACCAGAGTTTGCTGCAATATGAGAGCCAACGAGCTTGTCTTCAGGGTGCAGCAAGAAAGTCAGGCATGATATGAAGCGATCCCAGCGTGTAGAGTTAAAGCATGTCCTGAGGCTTACCATAGCTACTTCCAACCTAAGGCTGCAGCAGGAGTCGCCGTAGGATGTGTAGTCAAAGGAAACGGAGAGCAGACAACGGGAGCTTCCGAGAGAGGGTGGACTCTGAGAAATTTCCTCGAGCTCGTGCATAGACAGGTCACGGATAGACCGAACAAAAACTCCGTAACCCAGCGGACGATCATCATGGATGGAGTCCTCATTGGTAATCGTGAGTTTGAACTAGCTCCGGGCAGTCTGCATGGGAATGAGGTTGCGGGCTAGGACGGGTCCTTCCCGCCATTCTAAAGGCCCCAGCCACTGTACTGGCTGAGACTCTAACACAGCCGTTCAGCGTATCCCTAGACACAGAGAAGCTACTGGACCACCTGGGATTGGCGCAAGTTGTCCTCATTCACGAAGGAGGTATAAACGCCTTTGAGCAATACGCAGACAAATTCGAAACGGATCCCAAAATCAGAACGCGATTATCCGTGGAATTCTATGATACTAGATTATAAAATGAACAATGACATGAAACAGATACGAACCTCAATTATGCGATCACAGGGACTCAGAAAACGAGAACCGAATGCTGCGTGCGAGAAAGGAGCACGTGCGTCAAGCAGGTCCACGACAAGGATATGACGGAGTAGAGCGCTAGACGCGGACAAACAAAATTTGGTTCATAAAAAACAGGCCAATAGTGTAAACGAGTGAGGGGTGTTGAGGAAACATAGAACTGCTGTGTTTCTGGGGGGATTTTTCAGTACCGGTGGTTACACCGCCCACAAAGTTCCTCCCGAATCTTAGCATAGTCAAAGATTTGAAATAAGGGTGCCGATTCTTCCTATCCATCTAGACCCTGCTGTCAGTGCGCGCTTCTAATGCTTGTCGTCAACGTTCTACTCATGGTCGCACTAATCCGTTGGCAACACAGACGCGAGGCTATTCTACCGCTTCCAGGAGAACAACTGACCAATGGCGGGCGTGAAGGGGAAACATAGATGCTGTCCTCGGAAGGGACGTCTTGCCCTGGCTGTATGTGCTTGCGTGAGTGTGTGTGTGTGTGTATGATGCAATCCCCGCTGTTGCCACGTATGCAAAAGACATTCGGTAACGTCAACAAAGACAAACGGTGAACACCGTCACATGTTTGGTGGGGGTTACGAGGTAAAGAGCTCATCGGTTATGTGAGTATGTGTCTGGATATATAATGGAATCGCATGTACCACCACATATCAAAAAGAAACTATCTGTAACGTCAGCGAAAGACTGTGAGCACTGTAACTTGTTTGACGGAGACCATGTGGTATAAACGAGTATAATGTAGGTGCGTGTGTGCGTGACGTAATAGCCGCTACTTTCACATATGCAAAGACCTTCAGTTACGTCAACAAAAACAACCGGCGAACACTGTCACATGTTTGATAGGGATCACGGGGTATAGCGTGCATCGGGTATGTGCGTATGACGGTTCGATACGTCAGTGTGTCGTGAATGCTCCCATATATGAGGGTTTCCTTACCCACCTCGAAGACGAATGCGAAATAGTCTACTGGGCCTCAGCGTTATCAGCTTCTCCGCCTTCACTCTCGAGTAGGCTAATACTGCGTATGTCACGAATGAGCGCTCAGTCAGCTGTATTCACCTTCACCGTTCTTATCATTCCGTCAGGGCTTTCGATGGTTTCCATAACCACTCCCA
Organism: Fasciola hepatica; assembly: GCA_948099385.1. Classification (NCBI taxonomy): domain Eukaryota; kingdom Metazoa; phylum Platyhelminthes; class Trematoda; order Plagiorchiida; family Fasciolidae; genus Fasciola; species Fasciola hepatica. The sequence continues at coordinate 1,957,545 of CANUEZ040000087.1, read as the reverse complement.
AGGACCAGGTGCTGAAATGTGCGCAATCGTCTGCGATCATCACCACATCCCCAACCTTGAACGGTCTTGTTTTGACCAGCCACCTCTGTCGAGTCTGCAGAGCCTGTAGGTACTCCAGAAGCCAGCGCCTCCAGAAAACCTCAGCAAGATAATTCACCTGCTTCCATCCGTGGAGGTAGCTCCCACGAAGGTTTGCCGGTCCTTGGAAACCCTCGTTCGATCTTAACGTCAATAAGTCGTTCGGGGCGAGCGCCAGATGGGTGGGGTCGCCGTTCATTACTGGAACCAGGGGGCGGTTGTCCAGAATTCTCTCTACCTCAGTCATGACGGAGTTCAGCGTCTCGTCGTGGGGCGGCTGTTGCTCAGTCATCGACAGCAATATCCGCCTGATGGACCGGATCAGGAGTTCCCATACGCCGCCGTGGTGGCTGGCCTGTGGTGGGTTGAAATGCCATCGTATGCTGTAAGCCACGGTTCAATCCTGCAGTTCGTCCCTGTTTATATTCTTGTGCCAAAGCTGCAATTCCACGCGAGCGCCAACAAAGTTCGACCCATCATCTGAGCATATATCGTCCGGTACGCCTCCTCGGTTGATAAAGGTCTGCAAGGCCTGTGGGAAAGAATCGGTCGTCATCGAATGTGCGACTTCTAAGTGTACTGCGCGTGACTTCATAGACGTCATGATATATCCATATCGCTTTTCTAATCTCTTTCCGCACTTGATCCACAAGGGCCCGAAACAGTCCAACCCGGTGTCGCTGAATGGCCGCCAGCCAGCAGTCACCCCGCATTCTGGTAGCGGGGCCATGTGTCGTTTGCCCGCCGTGGCATTGCGTCTCCTACATTGCACACAACCTCGGATTACGCGTTTTACAGCAACCAAAGGCGCTTTCGGATGACGCTTGTCACGTGAATTTCCCCGGCATGCCCCTCCACGGCGTGGATGTGTTGGATCATTAGCCCTATCACAGGTTGTCGAGCAGGTGGCAATATGGAATATTTCGTGTCCAGGCTCAAATGGGAGTTGGTCAGCCTACATCCACCCGCAGCTGTCCATCAATGAGTTTGGGGTTTGAAAGCTTCAAGTTGCTTCTCGGAGACGATATTATTTTGTCGATCGGTCACACTTCTTCCGCCCTCTCAGGTTCTCGGGTGAAGGCCTCCCGTTGCATTATCTTGAATGCATTGTGTTCTGCGGCTCGTAATTCATCGGAGCTTATCGGACCCCATAATATCTGGCTGGATGGGCGGACCCCTTCCTTAACCAGCAAATGTCTCTTGAACCTAGCCAACCAAACTGATGAAAAAAGTCTTCATCCAGGAGGACATCCTGACCAATCGGGATAAAATGAATGTCGCTTCGACATTGTGGCAGTCATCACTGTTCCTTTGATCTCCAGTTCCAATTCCAGAGGGGTTCCATTTCATACACGGACCAGTCCTCTTTAAACATAGCGGGAATTTCGCCCCCCCGTCCATGTGTCGAGTTGCCGAAAGTCGGCCACACATCGGGAACGCAGATTGCCTGGGTTATCGCCAGACTTGACATGTTTCCATCAGATCATGGCAGTTGCTTTGTGGAATACCGTGGGCCAGTTAGCAGAGAAGGTGCTAAACCGGCTCCTGACTTTGTTAATGCAGTGCAGTGCAGTATTTGAGTCTGTCCAAAAACCAGCTGACCATATGTAGATTTCGAGGCATCTATTTACCACTTGTGCTGTCCTGACTGCTAACACGGTTGCGCTGAGTTATCTATGCGCGGGATCGAAACCGACTTCAGTGAGGCAACATGGGCTTTGGCGAACACGATCCTCGTAGTATAATGCCCATCTCCCGTTCTCCATCGTCCGCACACCACGGCTCCATAACCGACTTCGGATGCGTCAGAAAAAGCGTGTAGTTCTCCCGTGTGTGTTGTATGACCTGGGGGCAAGCTTCGTGGAATCCGTTAGTCTCCTAGTTTCTTTTAGGTTATAAGAATGATAATATTATTTTATTTCCGATAGCCCCGAAGCATGCTGCAACGCAAGATCAAACAGCATAGTTGAAAGCTGAATCCGACTTATAAAAGGATTGTGCAATTATGTGAACGCCATTGAATGTAAGGGAAGGCATCCGAGTCATTTGTTGCTGTACCATCCGGCAAATTTAAACTGAAGGTCAGGTGGCCGAGCAGTCTCAAGGTGGGGTGTAGTTCTTCTGCCAAAGAGTGGAATGGGTGGGGAATAGTAAAGAATTACACTAATCCCACGGGAAGAGGAATGTCCTGCCGGAGAACCAAACCGGATTGACGGATACATGGGTATCGTGAACATGAAACAATCCCGAAGGCGATGTAAGCAAGCAATAGAGCTTTTCAATGTATGAGAGGGGTTACGATGTAAAATTAGACGATGAAAAATGGTGACATTGCACATAAAGACCAAGAAAACCAGTGGAGGATTACAGTTGTGAAGTTCAGGGACAGTATATCGGATGGACCATGCAGTTGTATAACAGACGGCAAACAAACTGGACTGTGGTTGCCACAGTGATGGTGAAAGAAATGGTCTGATATAAACAAATGGACTTTGAGAGGATTGCTTTGCTTTCAGAAGAGAGGAATATAATGCCTCAATATGAAACCGGAAACTGGCAAAAATCGACGTGAGGTGCGTAGCTGTGATAGTGGCAGAAACGTGGCTTGCAAGAGAGATGATCAATCAAGTGCTCTTAAGCACAAACTGGGTGCGTGCAGGGCAAAAGTATTCTCAGACCCATACCAAATAGCCCAAATATTCCGAGAAGCCGAATCCCTCTGAGAAGCCGGGCTCACAGGGGCAAGAAACTGGACTACCATTGGCATCGGCCGTAATTTCTGTGCTCTGCTTCGGTTAAATTTGATTTGAAGTGGCTTTCTTTTTATTCTTACTTTCCTCCTCCTTTTCCCTTTTCAATTAATTACCTTTTACTCTATTCCATTACTCAAGAGTTCCCTAACAGTGCACATAACTAACAAAGCCTTCAAATCACACTACTCCTCATCATTCCATATCAACATCTTTGCATTATTCGATGACTTGATTTGTGGCTCCGATCCCATACTAGTGTGGAGTTGTTGTCCTTGATGGCGAGCCTGTTTCTTTTCCGCTCTTCCCAGCTTCTACAAACACCAAATTACATTAGATACTTGGAAGTCGCGACGCGGCGGGGACTCCTTGAGCTCGCACTGCAAGAAACGGGACATTCACCGGCTCAAAAGGCAAGTCTTGTGAGCTTACCTGACCTGAATTCAACTGGTCCGCAAAGGTCGTTCAAGCTAAATGTGCAACACGATAACCTTTTTGCCAGAAGGGCCAAACGAAATCTTGGCCTAGCTGGGGCTCAAAACCCTACCACTGTTCATATCTGGATAAGTGAGCACCCGCTGCCGTTTCGGACTCGCAGTGTCGGGAGCTACGGGAAAGTTCCGACAACACAACTATCAGAAAACACCATTGGCTTTAACCACACATCATACCAGAAGAACTCTGAGGGAAGCAGGGCATAATCATGGAGAAACCTGCAAAGTAGCTGGCGAAAGGTCCACAGGGACAGCAGAAACCGAGCCGGGCTTTCGGGATAACGCACTGATTGGGGTACGCAAGGCACCGCTGTCGTCGGGAATAGTTGTCATTGAGTAAGTTCCGGAAGATGGACTTTGAAAGTGGTGTAAGCGGTTGGAGGATGGTCCGACCCTAGAGAATTTGGAGGTCATGGGCAGTCCAGGAGAAATGGACCAGGAGGTATCAGAGGTCCTAAGTATCCAACGAAATTCATTTCTCCCAGTGATAACCACCCTTGCGAAAATCTTGCTACCACTTCGGGTACTGCGCCGGAGACGGAGGCATGTTTGAACAAAAGATGTTTGTCCTTCGGAACGAACGCGGTGTTACACACCAATGCAAATTGATGGAACTCTCGGAAGTCTTCTGAGAGCACAGTGCGTCAGTAGTTGCCGTAAATGGAACATGGCTTTCTAGAGAAGGTAATGTGCCTTGAGTAACAACTGACCATTTCGCAACCTGTGAACAAGGTGGGGAACATGATCGCATTGGAGGAGGGCTGGCCATCCTGACTAGGTCAGGTAAAAACCATCTTGAGTCTCAGACCAAAGTATAGACCCGGGCTATCCAACCGTGTGCCTTTACAGTCTTTCTTCGATGCCGAAAGGGCTAATGTTACTTGTGTCTACAGGGCACTGAGCTCTGACCGCCACGCGGATGTTTGCCTACTGCCGACCATAACTAAACTCCTTAGGGATGAGCATAAAGCCCTCACAGTGAGGGACCTCTCCCTTCAACATACTGACTGGACGGCTGAGGTCTGTACGCCGGGATCGCTGGATGAGGGCTACTTGGAGCGGATGCACGCACATGCGCAGCACCAAAGTGTTACGGAATCTACCGGATATGGGGCTGTATGCGCGCCCTCCTTGCTTGATCTCGCTAAAAAGAATCCCGCAAACGATGTAACCCAATTCCGAAGATGTGCACCTTTGGACAAGAGTGACCACGTGTGCGTCAAAATTACCTTGTGCATGCGGCATCCCAAGGTACCCCAAGACTGATAAGAAATTTCGGTACTACGGACCTAGACAGGGTTCGCAAAATGACAATGGAGCTAACCTGGGACGCGGTGGAGGAGGCTGTAACAGGCAAGTCCATCGTGAGTAATGCGTAGCCCAACTAATGAATCTCATAGTTAAAAGGAGATTGAATCGCTGATTCTACGGTACCGAACTAACAAACTATACGCATATAAGTCATATACGAACCTCGTCTATACGGCCACAACGTTTAGCAACGTAGATAAGAATTCGGCAGAGGTCAGCGTCAGATACGACTGTCACGCCAGTCAAAGTTCGAATCAAGAATCTGCCACGGCACATGAGCAAAATATAAACAAATATTTGAGTGTAGTGGTTGATGCATTCTGTACTTGTTTGAGGGTCAATAGGATAGAGGGCATAGTCTCAACAATACAAGTATATGACAACGGCTAGAGAGGATTTCCGCACGTGTACATTACACTGCCCACCAAATCCTCCCGTGAAACGGCCAACATCCAAGGAGTAGATGGGGTTACCAACTAGCTCCAAGCTACCTAGACCATAAAGTCAGCGCATCGGTCGGTCGCCGTGGGCTTCAGCTATCGTTGGCCAGTCTCAGACACGCCTGCAGGTTTTCTTGAGGCTACGCTCCATACATCCATGTCTAAAAGTTCCGCCTGAAGAAAATACGTCGTTATCGGAATACGAAAAAGGGCTTTGGTGTGATCGGGATGCGTGGACAGATTACGGAATGTGGAGGAAAAAAGGCTTCCCGACTAAGACTGAAGTGCATGGTAGAATGAAAGCTGAGAATTGTCGATGAAGGATCGAGGTGGCCACAGGGTGCTTGAACATCAGGGGCTCAAAGTGAGGAGTAATCACCGTAAAGTATGTTTTGCTCAAAACTTGTATCAATTTAAACACAGGTTGGATAGTGATACAGATTGAGAGTCCCGTTAATAGGGATGTTTCTACAAACTGTCAACAGTTGCGTGTTGAAAATTTTCCCCTACCTCATGAACAGTATCCTGTCGCGTGCTAAGTTGGAGTTTCGACAACTAACTCTATTGTAAATCGTGTACTCCGAATCAAATTATACACAAAAGTACTACGAAGACTGTGAGAAGGTCTCGAACCTGCAGGAGAGTTCATGAGGGATAGATAAATAGATTCAGCTTCAGTTAGCATCAGTAGACTTCTTTTTAGCTTGGCCTGTCGTGTTGATGTCGCCCTCGCCACCATCACCTTCAAACAGACATATCTTACGGACACCTCGCAGCACGTCTCCCTTTTTTGTTTTCATCATCACCTCACCTACGAGGCCATCAATTTCTGCACGGCAACCTTTGATCAATTCCAACAGACCGTTCGTCTTTATGTTAGTGGCTATCCATGAGGAAGACTTCATCACCACGTATAAACGATCTGCCCTCGGAAATCTACCTTCTCCAAAGCAGCATGGTCTTTAGGTAATCCCTCGTTCAACGTCTCCGGAAAGCCTGTGCCGGGTGGTTCACTTGTTTCCATCCTATGATGCACGTTTCACGTGGGTTTTTCGCAGTGGTTGCTCCTACGTTTGACAGCAATAACGGCCGATCGTTGTTAGTGGGATCTTTTGGGAATTCCGGTCCCATTGTCTACATCCGCAGCCTTTCTAGTGTTCTTAGGCCCCTGGAGAAAAAGTCGGTTGGGTTACTGCTGGATTGCACATAGTGCCACCGGTCGGTCATAGCTGACTGACGAATCACCGTGAGTCTGTTGGCCACGAAGGTGTTGAAACAGGAGTTAGTGCTGTTTACGTATTGTAGTGCTGTGGCCGAGTCCATCCAAAAATTGATTCCCAGTTTATCTGAGCGAAGCACCTTCTAATCGGCGTTGCGGCTTTCACGACCAGTACTGCTGAAGTCAACTATAGCCCCGGAACGAACACAACATTCAGTGGATCTACTCTCGACTCTGCGAATACTATCTGACCGTGCCGCTCACCGTTTTTGTCTACCCAGCAGCCATAGGCCGCTGCCCCGTAGCCCACTTGTGATGCATTTGGAAACAAGCGGAGTTGGTTATCGCTGGCACACTTGATTCCTGTCAAGCATCTTGGCGTCTTGATCCTGCCAAGTTGATCTGTGCTGTGTAATCAGTCACGCCGTCGCTTGTCGTCGTCGTCTTGGACGGGTTCATCCCAACTCGTCCCTCTTTGGCACGTCGTTTGCAGCAAGCTCTCTCTCGGTAGAAGCCATGGTGGAACAAAAGGATTATAGAGGCATGAGACTGATGATAGGATTCCTCTCCGGGGGGCTGATAGTTTGGTTAGGTCCGGAATAATTATGGATTCGTTACCTTCGGGCTTCCATCGAATTCCAAGCGTGCGCTCCATTTGCTGGGAGGGTCTCAAAGGTTCTCTCGCGCATTCAATTTTCCGGGACTCTACAATAACGTTGAGAATCTCAGAGCTGCTTGAGGCCCATTTCGTGAGGTCGAACCCTCCTGCCTTTAGAGTGGCGGTCAGTTCGGCCATGTGTAGAATAGCAGCATTTGGTGTAACACAATTTTGAGCAATGCGTAGCCAGATTCACAACGGATCCCGAAGTCGAAAGGCGATTATCCGGGATATTCTACGCTACTGGATTATTGAATGAACAATGACACCAAAAAGATACGAACCTCAATAATGAGAACAAAAGGACTCAACAAACGAGGAACGGAGTTGCGGCGTGCGAGCGAGAAGAACGTGCGTCACGCAGGTCCCGAACAAGGATATGACAAAGTAGCGCTCTGGGCGCGGGCAAACAACAGTTGGTCCGTAAAAACAAACAGTGCGTAAAGACACGTCAATAGTGTAAGCAAGTGAGTGATGTTAAGAAAAACATGGAGCTGCAACGGTTTTAGGGGATTTTCCACGACCGGTAGTCACATTTGGGTCGTCGAAGGAACGTAGATCATCCACGTACAAATAGTCTGCTGATCTTCCTAACAGATTGCTGGTGTTGTAGAAATGCTTGAGAGTTTCACTGAGGGCGATTTTTGCGCAGAAGGGGGATGATACCTTTCCAAAGGGATGAACCGTCAGCCCGTACTCGCCCGGTGTGCGGTCTACGTCGTTCTCAGGCCACCGGAGAAGACGAAAGGCATCCCCATCTTCAACGGGCATTTTCACTCGTAGAAACACCTCACATATGTCCGCAGAGATGGCCACGTTCCCTGGCTGAAAGCGGCATAAAACCTCAACTAGTGTGTCATCTAGTCTGGGCCCTGTAGTAAATGGTCGTTGAGTGACACACCCCAACAATTCGTGGCACGGTGACGGGATAGGTACCACCTCAAATTTTTGCTTACTACTGCTGTATCTGCTCTTTCTATATAACCCAAGTATACGTTATGTTGCATGGCTCTCATATGCTTTATCCTTAATAAAGGTTTGCGAATTAACCTGTTTTTGAAAAAGCACAATCTTTTCAGAGCCACTTCTTGGATGTTTGGCATTGGTTTCATTTTGGGTCTCCACGGAACAGGAACCTCGAAACGATCTATTACATACTTAGCATTCTCGGCTGCCATTTTTAGAGCCAACCTATCTTCTCGCAGTGGGGCATCCCTATCAATGGCCAGGTCGGCAAGTTGGGCGTTATACAGCTGCGTGAATGCCTGTTCAATGTTTGCCGTTTCCACCGAATTGCTGTTAATCTGGAACTGTTTGCCGTATCTTCATTTTTTTACTACCATATAAAGTCCAACCGAACATTGTGCGTACCGTATACAGTGCTTTGCTGCTTCCCATTCTTTGATCCAGGAGGCAGAGAGCTTCCGGCGCATCACAACCAATCAACGAACCTATTTCTTCATTCTGCCACCCTCCAGTTGTGACCCCGTCGATATACGGCCACTGACTCAGAACCGATTGTACTGGCTGCGGCGTTCTCATAGGCCGATCTTCTATAGTGAGTGCTTCTAGGCTGTCTGTTCTATTGTTGTTGACCAAGAAAACGAGTTGTAGGCGCACTTTAGTTGGTTGGATGACCTGGGTGCTACTCACTGTGCTCATCGCTAATGAGCATCGATCCCATCTGATCCCATGTCTCTCTGCAAACGCCTTCCCCACCAGAGTGGTGTCCGAGCTACTACCTGCGAAAACCAACGTTGTTATCACCCTAACTGGAGCTTCTACGCCGACTGCTATTACCCCCAGGCTAATGGGCTTGCTAGTGGAGTGAGACACTGAGCAGACCATACTTGGTCTCGGGATCTCTTCGGCATTCAACTTCTAGGGTTTGTGCCGTAGGCAGTGGTGTTTCCCGTGGTATCTATCCTGACTACAACTTGTTTTCATTCGGCACAACACTGCTCGATGTGAATCATCGAGAAAAACAAAGCACATACCCAGTTTCTTAGCCATTTCCCATCGTCCGTCGACGTCTTCATCACGGAAGCGAGGATGTAACAGACGGTCGTGGAAAATCCCCCTTTTTCCCTCGCGATTCAGTGTTTTTCCCAACATCACTCATTTCCATACACTATTGACTTGTCTTTACGAACTGGTTGTTTTTCTGGACCAATTGTTGTTTGTTCGCGCCCAGAGCGCTATTTTGGCACATCCTTGTTCAGGACCTGCGTGACGCACGTGCTGTCTGCTCACACGCTGCTATTCGGTTTCTCGTCGTTGAGACTTTGTGATCGTATTATTGAGGTTTGTATATTGTTTACGTCATTGTTTATTTTAATAATCTAGTATCGTAGAATTATCACGGATAATCGCCTTCTGATTTCGGGATCCGTTGCGAATTTGGCTACGCATTGCTCAAACGGTCGTAACAATACTCAATAGATCTATTTGGAACGAGGAAAATTCACGCAAAATGCCAAGGAAAGGATCAAAGGCAGTCGAACCCGGACAGGAAGTAATACGGCAAGTCTCTGGGGAGGTTTTGGGTACTTATGATTCTTTAGTTAATGCTAGATCGCCTAGTCCTGTCAGTGCTAGCTCATGTGTTATTGAAAGCAATATTGATCGTAAGGACGTTGATTTATATAAGCTGAGAATAATAGAACTAGAGCAACAGTTACTTTTGGCTAGACTACAGGCGCATGAAGCAAAGAAGTGTACACAGAAACAGCGAGAGTATAGGACCAGTGACTTCGACACTTCCGATAGGTTAGAGTGCAATAGGGTAGGGAACCCCACGCCGGTCGCCGAATACAAACCACCATCGATCGATCTGCCTAGAGTGGAGTTAACGGTTTTCGACGGGCGAGCTGAGCAATATTGCAAGTTTGTCAAACAGTTCGAGACGTTCGTTGAAAACAAGGTAACCGACCCTGGGCAAAGGCTTCTTTACCTTACTCACTACTGCCGAGGCCGAGCGCGAGAAGCTATCGACGGATGCACCATGCTCGATCCAGAACAAGGCTACACAAGGGCAAGAAAGATTCTGAGGGACTTGTTTGGCCAACCTTTCAAAGTAGCCCGTAACCTAATAGAGGGCGTGATGGCAGAGGCAAAGAAAACCAAGGGCGACGTCTACACCATGGCCGACCTGGTGATCAAGATGCAGAACTGCTCAATAGCCCTCGACCATTTAGGTTACAGAGCTGACCTAGACGCCATGCACACTTTGGAAGGCATAGTCCGTCACCTCTCTCCCGAACTACAGGGTCGGTGGGCGGAAGAAGCTGAACGGATAAGCCGAGGCGACAGAGAAGCCAACTTCGAAGACCTGACTGAATACTTAGACAGGCAAACGAAGATAGCTGACAGCAGATTCGGCCGACTCATCCGGGACAGCAACCGAGCAAACAAGCCCGGTACTAGCCAAGTCCAAACCCCTGTACGGGAACATCCAAAGTACCAGCCTTGGACCAACACACACGTCATTTCACGAGATGCTACGGCGAAACCAAATTGCAGATCCTGTGGTACTAGCCATGGCCTACCAGAATGCCCCAAGTTCGGCAATGCCACAATAGACGAACGGTGGGGAATGGCGAGGATGGCAGGAGCATGTTTCATCTGTCTCAACACCACGCACCGGGCAGCAGCCTTTAGAACAAGGAATCGATGTGGTCACGAGGGCTGCACGGGCAGACACCATCGGCTGCTGCATCAGGCGAGAATAACCATATCCGAGGCGAGTGCCAAGCCCAGCGTGATTTGTTCAACTTCACAATCTGCCAGTAAACCGGTACGTTTGGGCGTAGTGGCCGTGGGAGTAGTGACTCCGACTGGGATAGTCAAGGCGTTGGCTTTCGTTGATAGTGGATCCGACACCACCTTAGTGAAAGAGCGGTTTGCCGACAAACACCAACTGGCTAAAGGTGCGACGTCGTTAGCAGTGAGCACGGTGGGCGGAACACAGGTAATGACTGCCGGTAGATTAAGGCTGCAACTCATCTCTCTAGACACTAACGAGGAAACTGAACCAACGGAGGCATTCACGTTAGCGGATCTCCCCATGCGAGCACCAAGGTCGGTGAACGCAATCTTGACTCGATGGCCCCACCTGCAGGATGTAACCGTTGTAGACTGGGAAGATGATGAGGTGGATCTCCTCATCGGATGCGACGTGCCAGAGGCGCATTGGGTGCTTGACCAAAGAGTGGGCGACCGCCAGGCACCTTATGCCGTACGCACGGCTCTGGGATGGATGTTATACGGTCCAGTAGGGGTACGCGGTTCCGTGAATTACTTATCCGCCGAAACGGACCGCATAGAGTATCATCTGCAACGGCTTTATGAAAAGGAGTTTCATGACATTGGGGACGAAAGACCGACGTTGTCTCAAGAGGATCACTTCGCTCTACGAACGGTGCGGCAAGGCTCTAGAGGCCTCAAAAAACAGTTCGAGGTTCCCCTCCCATGGCGCACACCGGTCGACCCGTGGACTGACAACAGAAATTATGTTCTCCAACGATTACTACGACTAAAAGAACGCTTCATTCGAGACCAGAATCTGTGGGAACGATACGCGGATTTGATGAAGCGAAACGAGGACCTCGGTTACGTTGAAAGGGTGCCTGTTAACACCGACAGCAAAAGGGGTATCTGGTATCTGCCTCACCATCCGGTTATCAACCCCAAGAAACCCAATAAACTGCGCGTGGTTTTCGACTGTGCGGCCAAGTTCCAGGGCAAGTCGTTAAACGATCGCCTACTACAGGGGCCTGACTGGACCACACCACTGATCGATGTTCTGTGCCGTTTCAGAGTGGGTAAAGTGGCTTTGTCTGCTGACATTAGGGAAATGTTCCATCAGGTGAAGATTCCGGTAGGAGAACGAGATGCTTTGCGTTTCCTGTGGTGGGAAGGGAGCGACCGGGACAACGCAGTGGTGAATTATAGAATGACCGTCCACCCCTTCGGAGCCATATCGTCACCATTTTGTGCCAACTACGCCCTCCGAGAATCAGCGAACAAACATGGCGATCTGGTACATCGGACGGTGGTAGAAAGCGTCAGCAGGAACTTCTACGTCGACGACTACCTTGGGTCATTCGATGATGTGGAATCAGCTCTAGAGCAGTTCAGGGGTCTGACGAGATTGCTGGAAGAGGGTGGCTTCCATCTAACTAAATGGATGTCGAACGCTTCAGAAGTGCTGAAGGTCATCCAGTATCACGAAAAGGTCGAAAGGGTAAGAGATTTGGACGGCTCTCCACTTCCTATCGAGCGCACTTTAGGGATACAATGGGACGCGGAAACGGACGATTTTGTTTTCGAACTGAACGTTCCCGAGCTGCCAATAACCCGTCGTGGCATACTATCTGCCGTCTCAAGTTTGTTCGACCCGCTCGGTTTCGTCTCACCAAGGCTGCTACCCGGAAAGATCTTGCTGCAGCGGCTGTGCCGTAAGAAAGTTGATTGGGACCAGGCACTGGACCAAGGGGACCGGCTGGACTGGGAAGAATTTCTGAACACCTTGAAGAAATTAGGGGACATAAGAATCCCACGATGTTTGACCCCTGGCCATACGACACGGACTGGAGAACAACATGCCTTTTCCGATGCATCCGAAGTCGGTTATGGAGCTGTGGTGTACGGACGATGGTGCGCAGGAGATGGACAATATACCACGAGGATCCTGTTCGCCAAAGCCCGCGTTGCTCCACTGAAGTCGGTCTCAATCCCACGCCTTGAACTCAGCGCAGCCGTGTTGGCAGTCAGGGTGGTGCAAGCTGTGAAAAGATGTTTCGATCTCTACATTTGGTCGGTGAGCTTCTGGACGGATTCAACGATAGTACTTTACTACATTAACAACGTACGGAGCCGGTTTAGTACTTTCGTTGCTAACCGGCTCACGATTATCCACGATGAATCGGCCACGCACCAGTGGAGTCATGTCAGGTCTGGCGATAATCCGGCCGACCTGTGCTCCCGAGGTGCGAACAACTTCAGGCAACTGGACACGTGGACGAGAGGGCCGAACTTCCTGCAATTGCCCAAACAGGACTGGCCCGTGTTCGAATTAAAAAACCCTACGGAATTGGAACTGGAGATCAAAGGCGTAGTGATAGCAACCAACGTCGTCGAAGCGTCGCCCATTTTATCGCGACTGGTCAGGTTTTCTTCCTGGATGAAGACGCTTCGTTCGCTAGTTTGGTTAACCAGGTTCAAGATAAGTTTACTAGTCATGAAAGGGCTACGGCCCTCAGGTCGGATACCGGTCGGCCCGATAGGTCCCGATGAGCTACAAGCGGCAGAGTACGATATTTTCAGAATAATACAACGCGAGGCTTTCGCCCGAGAACTCAAGAGGGCGGAAGAAGTGGGGCTGACCAATGAAGACATGCCATCTCCAAGAGGCGAGCTGAAGCGTTTAAACCCCAAACTCATCAACGGACTGCTGCGGGTGGATGGTAGGCTGACCAACGCCCACCTGAACTTCGACACAAAGTATCCTATACTGCTGCCAGCGAGATAACCCGTAGTAGAGCTAATGATTCAACACGTCCACGCCATTGAGGGACATGCCGGGGAAAGTCACGTGACGAGCGTCATCCGAAAGCGTCTTTGGTTGTTGAGAGGACGAGAGACTGTAAAACGCGTAATCCGACGGTGTGTGCAATGCAGGAGACGCAATGCCACAGCAGGCAAACAACTCATGGCCCCGCTACCAGAATGCAGGGTAACTACGGGCTGGTGGCCGTTCAGTGACACCGGGTTGGACTACTTCGGGCCCTTGTGGATCAAGTGCGGGAAAAGATTAGAAAAGCGATACGGATGTATCATGAAGTGCATGAAATCGCGTGCGGTACACCTAGAAGTCGCACATTCGATGACGACCGATTCGTTTCTACGGGCCTTGCAACGATTTATCAACCGAAGAGGCGTACCGGCCGATATATACTCAGATAATGGATCGAACTTTGTGGGCGCTCAACGGGAATTGCAGCGTTGGCACAAGAACATAAACAGGGACGAACTGCAGAATCGAACCGTGGCCTACGGCATACGCTAGCATTTCAACCCCCCACAGGCCAGTCACCGAGGCGGCATATGGGAACGCATGATCCGGTCCGCCAGACGGATATTGCTGTCAATCATGGAGCAGCAGCCGCCCGACGACGAGACCCTGAACACCGTCATGACTGAGGTGGAGCGAATCCTGAACAACCGCCCCCTGGTTCCAGTATTGAACGGCGACCCCACCCACCTGGCGCTCACCCCAAACGACTTATTGACGCTAAGGTCGAACGAGGGTTTCCAAGGGCCGATAAACCTTCGTGGGAGCTACCTCCACGGGTGGAAGCAAGCGAACTATCTGGCCAAGGTCTTCTGGAGGCGATGGCTACGGGAGTACCTACCGGCTTTGCAGACTCGACAGAAGTGGATGGCCAAAACAAGACCATTCAAAGTTGGGGACGTGGTTATGATCGCCGACGAACGCGCACATTTCAGCGCTTGGTCTTTGGGAGTAGTTACGGAAACCATCAAAAGCACCGACGAAATGATAAGAACGGTGAAGGTGAAGACAGCTAACGGAGTGCTCATTCGTGACATACGCAGTATTAACCTACTCGAGAGCGAAGAGGGAGGAGCTGATAACCCTGTCGCCTAGTAAACCTTTTTCACACCAGTAATCGAGGTGGATAAAGAAACACCATATATACCACACAATCTCCGGCAAACACGTTAAGGTGCTCGCGGTCCCTTCGTTGACATTACAGAAGGTTCTTTCCGATATGTGGTGATGAGTGCGATTCCATTATACATCCCGATACATACACGCATGCACGACGCACTCTACATCCCGTAAACCCATCATACATGTGACAGTGTTCTTTGTTCGCCTTTTGTTGACGCTACCGAATGCCCCTTGCACATGTGGAAGTAGTGGAGCTCAGGTCACACACACATGCTACATTTACTCGTTTTCTTGCCACGCGGTCTTTTGTTGACATTGCAGAAAGTCCTCCTTTGATGTGTAGTCATACCTGTGATTTCATTGTAACCCCGGCACACACACACACGCACGCACACACACACACACACTCGAGCGCGTACATCCAGGACCGGACGGCCCCTTACGAGGACAACGTCTATGTGACCATTCACGCCCGCCATCGGTCATTTGGTCTTGTGGAAGATGTAGACTAGCCTCACGTCTATGTAGCCAATGGGTTAGGTGCGACCAGTAGTAGAACGTCGACGACGAACATTAGACGCGCGCACTGACAGCAGGGCCTAGGCAGGTAGGAAGAATCAGTACCTTTATACCAAACCTTTGACTCTGCTAAGGATCCAGGAGGATTTTGGTGGGCGGTGTAACAGCCGGTCGTGGAAAATCCCCCTTTTTCCCTCGCGATTCAGTGTTTTTCCCAACATCACTCATTTCCATACACTATTGACTTGTCTTTACGAACTGGTTGTTTTTCTGGACCAATTGTTGTTTGTTCGCGCCCAGAGCGCTATTTTGGCACATCCTTGTTCAGGACCTGCGTGACGTACGTGCTGTCTGCTCACACGCTGCTATTCGGTTTCTCGTTGTTGAGACTTTGTGATCGTATTATTGAGGTTTGTATATTGTTTACGTCATTGTTTATTTTAATAATCTAGTATCGTAGAATTATCACGGATAATCGCCTTCTGATTTCGGGATCCGTTGCGAATTTGGCTACGCATTGCTCAAACGTTCGTAACAGAGGACATTCCACCAGGCGATAAAGTGCACCACAAAACTTACTGGCAGATTTTCACTTTCGCGGGGTAGTGCCCGTGTGTTTAATTATGGCGGGCCTCTACTTGGTTCCCTGGTCTAGTTTCGTGTCGTCGCAGTCCTTGGTAGCTGGCTTGTCTCGAGCGCAAGTTGACCGAAACTACTGTTTGCCATTCGGGCATGACGGCCTATAAACTGCGTCAGGTCCTCAGACTTAGTTTATCGCCAAAATCTACTGATCCCTTCGGCCTCCTCGGCCCATCTGCCCTACAGTTCTGTAGGTAAACTGCGCGCAATGGTCTCCAGCGTGTGAAGTGTGTTCAAGTCCGGTCGATAGTCCAGGTGGTTCGGAGCAAAGCTGCAGTTTTGCTTTTTTATCACCGGACTGACTGGAGAGCCTGACTCACCTTTGGAACGTCTTGCCTCTGATATTACCCCATCGATCAAGTTCCGAGCTACCTTGAATGATAGCCAAAGCAGGTATTTCAAGATTTCACGTGCCCCGGTGTACCTTTCTTCGGGATCCAGAACAGAGCACCTATCGATCGCTTTCCCGGCTCTTCCACGACAGTAATGTAGCAGATACAAGAATCTCTGCCCTGGATCAGATACTCTCCCGTCTACAAAGTTCTCCCATTTTTTAATAAATTTGTGGTACTATTCTGCTCCATCATCAAGTGGGGAAAATTCCTTTTCTGTTCAGTCATTCTTTGTGTTCCGCTGGCATGCTCTGTGGTTTCCAAGACCACCTCTGGCCCCAGCCCTCGAGGCCATTCTTTCTTGACTGAGTCGGCTCCTGCCCTAGCCCGCCTAGGCTTGTTTCCTAATTCTACTATCCTCAGTCTATGAATATCATCACTTTTAAATTCTATGTCATTGGCTGAAATACATGAAGTTGCACTGGCAGGACCAGTAGACCTAACAATATCTAAAGACTCAGTATCAGCAAAAAATACTCCAGGGACTTGCTGGGGCACCTTCCGTCCGAATATGGTTTACCTTAGTCCTCTTCTGAGCATTTCTGATTGATTTTCTCATGGAGGTTCCACAGTTGAGTGCTGTGGTGTTTACTCCAATCGTGAGTAATGCGTAGCCCAACTAATGAATCTCATAGTTAAAAGGAGATTGAATCGCTGATTCTACGGTACCGAACTAACAAACTATACGCATATAAGTCATATACGAACCTCGTCTATACGGCCACAACGTTTAGCAACGTAGATAAGAATTCGGCAGAGGTCAGCGTCAGATACGACTGTCACGCCAGTCAAAGTTCGAATCAAGAATCTGCCACGGCACATGAGCAAAATATAAACAAATATTTGAGTGTAGTGGTTGATGCATTCTGTACTTGTTTGAGGGTCAATAGGATAGAGGGCATAGTCTCAACAATACAAGTATATGACAACGGCTAGAGAGGATTTCCACACTTATACGTCACGGGCTATTTGTCCCCACAATTTCTTTCCACAGACCGGTATGCGGCCCCTCTCTAGTCTCACTAGGCGCATTCTGGACTAGCGTGCACTCCTCTTCACCAGGAGTAAAGCCACAGGTCTTGCCCGCGACGAAGAAGACTACAGAATTACCTGTGGGAAATACAAGGACAAGATTGGGTCGTTTCATAATGCAGTCCAAAGATCTGTCCTTGCATGCCCACGGACTAATAAGGCGTTTTTCTTTCAGTACAGGCGCCGAAGCTGCTCGCTGTCAAAGATCACGCGGAATCCCTTATCGCTTCCTCCAGCCAAGTAGCCGAGGCCTTCAGCTCCCACTAACGTAGAGTTTTTAGCTCCATACCGATATCTTCCCAATTTCCCATGCACTCGGTATCTTCCATCACTAACCTTAGCCATATCACTATCCCCAGTGTTGCGGCTGCAAGGGATTTCCGTCGGTTCAACCGAGATTTCCCGTGGATCCTGACCTAATTCACCCCCGCAATCTCGAGGAAACTCCTGAAAGATTAGCTGCCTATTATGCAACTCTTCGTCAGCGATGTGTTGACGATGGAGTTATCCCCAGCAGCTGGAAGAAGTCATCGCACCCATCCGCGAGAAGGGTAGTAGACATCTTGCTTCTAGTCACAGACCCATATGTCTAACAATCATCACCAGCAAAATTTTCGGCCAAATTCTTAGGAGTGCGGTTCTCTCCCATCCGCATAGAAATAAGATCCTCTCAGAGTCCCAAAACGAGTATCTTCTTGGAGGATCGCGCATCACCAATAAGCTTACTGTCATGGATGGTCTGACAAAAGCCTACGACATTGGCCATCTCTCACAAGCTGTACTAACCAATTTTGCTAAGGCCCTCTATAAGGTCCCCAGCGCCCCTCTTCTTTATCAGCTGCTAACTTACGGGATCACAGGCTCCACGTTGGGCATCTTACGCAGCTTCCTTACCGACCGCACGTTCGTGGTTAAGGTGGGTGATGTTTAGTCTCAACCTACCCCAGTAAAAACTAGGGTCCCACAAGGGGCGGTCTTAAGTCCTCTTCTTTTCCCGACCTAAATCAACGATCTTCCGACTGCCAGTCATTTGAACACTGCATTGTACGCAGATGATTTAACCCTCTGCAGTTCAAGCGATGAAAACCTGCAAACTGCAGCTGATGAAATGAAACGCTGGTCCGAGGGTTTGGACCTTTCAGTTAATGATGGCAAATGCGTGAGCATGTCTTTCGGAGGAGAGACTGGTCACACGTTCTCCATTAGCGAAGCAACCATACTGCCTAGGGTTAACACAAGATGCGCGACTTCTGGCTAGGTTGTTTTAACTGTCCATCTCCCATCATCGCTAACCTTCGAGCAAGTCTGCCTTTAGAGTCCTAAATATGATCCGAAGGTCCTTCCAGCGCATCTATAGGCGTGATCTCCCCATGATTTTCGGCACGTATATCCGTCTTCTGCTGGAGTGCGGCAGCCAGATAGTGCACTCTGGTCTTGTCCGAGATCGTGAAATCCTAGAAAGTATTCAGAGGGCTTCCACAAAAGCTGCATGGGGGCCGTCCTACCTGACTTACCCCGTCCGCTTCTCCCCACTCAATCTCTAACCCGATGACTTAAGAGGTGTGTTTTTGACGCTTCACACTTTTGGATCAGCTTAAAGCGATGGCTTCTTCTCCGTCTGTCCAGCCTCTTCTCTCCGTGGTCACAGCAGGAAGGTTTTTAAACCGACACCACGTAATTCTCCACGGATCAACTTTTCAGCCACTGAGTTATTACCTTGTGGAAAGCGCTTCCGGAGGATATAATTCTCTTGCAGAACAGAACTGTCTTTAAGAAAAAGTTAAACCTCTACCTGGGTCTCCCCAGTCCCTTCCATTCCGGTATATGTTCGTGAATGGAGCATCTCCCCTCCGCTTAAGGCACTATCCATAGTGGTACGCTGCACGACATTATGTATATTTTATTCCCGTTGCCCCCCGCCTCTCCCCCGCCCCGCTCCCACCTCCCTTTGCCCTCCTTTCACCTCGGTGAATCCGACAGACTATCAAAGATTTCCTCGAGAGCCGGGAAGATTGGGCTCAAAGCCTCGAACCCGTGTAACATTTCAAGACCTGAACTGAACTGACGTGTTGGGATCTACGGAAACGCGCCGACAACACAACTATTTGGACACACTATTGGCTTTGGCCACACCAAGTTCTGGGCAAACTGAACCGAACTGAACTTAGATGAAGTAACTCGACGACTGGACGAAGGTAAGCAAGTTGAGGTATGCTGCCTCGACTTTAGCAAGGCGTTCGACTTCGTTAATCATCGTCTCTTGCTATGCAAGATGGAGACGTTCGGCACAGGTGGGCCAGTATTTAGGCGGCTGGAGGACTTCCTCTACCATAGGGCGTTTTACGTCAAAGTGGGGGACAGGTGCTCCAGTTTGGTGAACGTCACCCGTGGTGTACCTCAGGGATCCGTCCTAGGCTCGGTCCTATTCTTGTCATTTAATAGTGATCTGGCATCCACTCTTCAATCGCCCAGCTTTATTTTTGCGGATGATGTGAAGATTGTTGGATCTAAAGGTAGGGCAGACTTGGGCAGGGAAATAGGTACCGTCCTGAACTGGGTATACAAATGGGACTTACCTCTGAACGCTGGAAAAAGCCATTTGTTGTCAAGGGCAACAGAGAGCCTAACTGTCGCTCATGATCAAGGGCTGTTCACCGTAGAGGCAGTCAGTAGGTTTAAAGACCTTGGGGTCTTCATAAACGGTGACTTCAAATGGTCGGAGCGGTGCAACGCTGCCGCGCAAAAGGCTCGTGGAAAGCTCTTGAGGCTGCAATCAGCTTTGTCTTGCCGAAAGCCGGAGGTATTCGTACCTGTTTACATGGCTATAGTACGACCTCACTTAGAAGGTAGCGTGCAGGCTTGGTCATCCTTCTACAAAAAGGACGCCGCCTGCCTCGAGAAAGTCCAACGTCTCGCCACGCGAATGGTTGAAGGGCAGAGGAGCAAGACTTACGAGCAGAGACTCTGTGACCTGAATCTTTTCTCGTTGGAAAGGAGGAGACGTCGAGGGGATCTCATAGAAACTTTCAAGGTAATGAAGGGCTTTTCTGGCCTTAGACCAGATAGTCTATTACAAGTGGCCGTAGACTCCAGAACAAGGAGACATGAAAAGAAGTTGATAAAAGCCCGATCTAGGTTGATGGCTAGATCGCACTTCTTCAGCAACAGGGTTGTGAACAGTTGGAACGGTCTGCCTGGTGGAATGGTTGATCTGCGGACAGTCCAATCCTTCAAAGGTGCCCTAGATCGCAAGTGGTACGAGATATTTCCTTGTAGCGAGCCTTGAGTATATCAACTAGATGGGTGACGGGTAGCACTGTGGTCCCATTGGAGTATGTTTAAATAGGCTTTTTCGCTCATTGCACACAGTCTCAGTGAACGCTGACGATGCATAATGTCTCTCACAGTTGATGTGCGATGAGGTTTTCCGTTCCCCTCTCAGTTTTAGCGGGGATTCAACGAAAGTCACTAGGCATTGGTGGGTGCATAACTGGTGTGCATACCATCGGAGAAATTCTGGACACTCGACTGGCCGTGGCCATTACGTGCCCTGTGCAAACTGAAGTGAACTGAAGTGAACTGAACTTCAAGGCCGTGGTGTTCGTCGCGTTGAATTTCCACGCTACAACACGTCACTGGACGATGGGCCTACTGGACTTAGAGTTCTTCGATGAGATTCGTCGTATGAATAAGCGCCAATTCTACTATCAGATACTGGTGATTTGCATGGTCGTAACATCCGCACTTATGCTGTGGAAGGGGTTCATTGTATTCAGTTACAGTGAAAGTCCCTTAGTGGTGGTTTTAAGGTAACAAATAATTACTTGTGTAGTTAATTAATCTCTTCATGGTTTTCTTTAGTGGTAGTATGGAGCCTGCCTTTTATCGCGGGGATGTTCTTTATCTCACAAATTACCCGGAGGAACCACTTGTCGTTGGTGACATTGTGGTGTTCAAAGTTGAAAACCGAGATATCCCTATCGTGCATCGAATAATAAAACTGCACAAAAGGTGGGTTCGATTTTTAAACTCGCAAGACAATTGCATCTAAACGCACACCATTTCGAGTGCGCTGACTGCTGCAAGTTGTTGTCCCCATTCTTGTCAGCTTACGTTTGGAAACGGTTTAATTTCCCGCATTTTGGTTCTCGTGATATCTTGTCTTTACACGATTTCATACAAGACCCAGATGAATGCAGGCTACAGATCAAAGAAGCATTGTACGCCGTGTCTGGTGCCACACAGGACTCTGGTTCAAGTAGACCTGATGAACATTGGATGTCTTGGACATCAGCTGCTCTGTTGGATGCTCGCAGATCCGTCCCTCCGGATGCCACATTCAGTGGAGTGCGTAAATTTCTGAGACGCCAACTGACTTTGAGCCTGAGAAATGACTGTGCGCAATGGTGGATTGCGAAATGTAGGGGAATGGAAAAGGATGTGTCTATTGGCAATGCGCGCAACCTTTACCGTTTGATTAGAAGTACCGGCCCACGGAATCCCGGTGTAGGTGGGTTAATCAAGGAATCCGACGGCTCACTGTTTCACCTTCACAGACGTCGTCTGGATCGTTCAGCGGAGCACTAAGGAACAGTTCAGTTGGCTAACTCCTACAATGGGTCTTCCGAATATACCTGCAAGAGAACTGATGCAAGTAGATATCACTCCCCCATAAGGAATGAAGGCTATGCGGAAGATAAGTTACTTGAAAAGGTAAAATGCCGCTGGACCAAATGGGTTGTCTCCATCTTCTTCAGGGACGGAGGCGAAGTTTTGGTTTCGGAGTTAAAAACTCCGGGTTACTTGGAGTGCTGAACAGATTCCCAGGGAATAGTGTGAATCGGTGAGTATACCGATTTACAACAAAGGTGACAGATCCTCGTGTGAAAACCACAGAAATTAGCTCGGTAAGTATCGCATCCGAACTGCTTACCGGTCTTATTCTTCACCGATTATCCAGCGCCCGCGTAATGTGCTCGTTTGAGAATTAAGCCGCTTTCAAACCCAGTCATGGTTGTTTCGAGCACATCTTTACTCTTCGGCAAATCTTAAAGTACAGACACATCTTTCGCAGGCCCACAATGTGTCTTTCTTGATCTGAAAACGGCGTTCGACTCAGTCGACCGCAGTTCTCTGGCGCTGTCTCTCACTGAAGGGTATACCAGGGAAGTTTATTTCTCTTTTCCAGTGCTTGTTTGCGAACAGCCGAAGCCGAGTTCGTGCTTACGGCGATCTTTCCCCTGAGTTCACCACGGAAGTGATGCTCATCAGGGTTGCCCTCTTTCACTTTTCCTCTTCAATTTTGTAGTTGGATTGATTCTTGAGATAGTTCTATTCTGGTGTGAGAATAGCGGCGTGGATCTCTGCTCAAAAATTAAACTGTCTGACTTGGAAAATGCGGACGATATTTTTCTTCTAATTGAAGATCCAATTTTTTATTACACTTAAAGTGAATCATAGATAATCGGAAGACACTGGTAAAGTGGGTTTTGGGGGGATGTTCACGTTAGAACTAGTTTATTGATCCTGCTTTTGAGGAGAGAGAGAGGTTGTAATTGGGTGGGAAGACAGAAAGAAGAGAAATATTCCATAATTTAACGGTCCGGGGAAAGAAAGAAGATTGAAAGATAAAAGTACGACATCTAGTGACAGAAACTTGATAAGGATGACTAGTTGCTTGGGTACGTGGCGTTCGGGGGAAAGTTTTGGGAAAACGAACTGTCCAAGCAAGCTCAGAAAAACAAAATTCAGAATAGTACCGGTAGAATAGACAATAAAGCAACAGCCCGACGATGGGTTAGTGACCGTAGACTCGAGGTTGAAGATGGGTCGTCGACCAGCCGGATGTCCTTCCATTGGACCCGATCAAGAAGATAGAGGGAAGTAGACGAAGCTCCACCCCACACGTGACTGCAGTGTTCAAGTGCGGAACGAATTTGAGCTTTGTTTTGACGAAGAAGATGAGCTAATGTGAAGAAGCGTCTGGTGCGAACCAGAAAACAAACTTTGCGCGCAGCACGAGACGCGAACTGAGATATGAAAGCGGACCAACACAGAGAAGAAGTTGTAGGTAAGCCAAGAAGAGAGATAGAACCTGTTGAAGGCAGCACAGTTGAATCAAAGGATAAGTGAGGGTAGAATGAATGATGTTTCAAGGAAATTGAGAGAAAAGTAGTTTTGGAATCAATAAGTGCAACATGATTGTAGGATCCCCAGGAGGAGATGTGTTCGAGGTCGGACTCTAAAGATGCATTGATTGCACGGCGGTCGCGATCGATGTTCGTGTTGGCATAGGGGGATGGTGCGGTAAGAAAAGGAAGAATGAAGAGTGGCGTTGTCTGTAAAAGAATGGATTAGGTTGGAAGTGGTGGATAGAAGATCACTAATAAATAAAAGAAATAGGATGGGCGCAAGTACTGAACCTTGGGGAACACCAGCATTCACACGAAATGGCTGGGGCAGAACCCTATCAACTCGGACGAAGATGGTTCGCTTACTGAAGAAACTTGATGTCCACGATACAAGAGCGGAGGGGAACCCAGACATGTGAAGTTTCACCAGAAGACCTTAGTGCCGTACTCGGTCGAAGGCCTTACAGATGTCGAGCAAGACCATATGTTTATCCGTGGTTGCCGAGTGCAGCCGACCAGGAGTGTGAGACGAGAGCCAGAATATCACCGGCTGGACGGAATCCGCATGGGCGACCACTCAGTAGTCCTTTGCGTTCGAGAAACGCATGTAGTTGGTCGGAGATGGCAGTTCCAATACTTTCGAAATAATTGGTGTGAGAGAAATAGGATGATAGTTATTCGGGTTAGAAGGATCACTACGTTTAAGAATAGGAAAAATCACTGCGTGTTTCCAGGGGATCGGAAAAGTAGAAAGTTGAAGAGAAGAAAACGACGTAAGCGAGGGCACACAGTTTGTGGCATTTTACTGTAATTGTTCGATCATTTGTCCTATAGTACACGTAGTAAAGCGAGCCTGTGTTCTCCGCCTTTGGAGTTGGGGTTCGCTTGTCTGCGAGTCACTCAAATACGGGACGACAATCCTGTACACTGGGTGTCGCGACCAGTGGCGTAGTTGGATTTGTACTCCTCATTTTTCTTTATTTCCGCTTATTACTTTTGTTTTTTTGTGGGTATTTTTACCTTATACTTCTATTCCTTTTTCCCTTTACTGAACGATGCTGGAAGGTAGCAACGGAAACCAGAGCACAGAAATGCGAGGTTAGTGGTTGGATAAGCTGAAACTGAGATTGGACGATAACCATCGATCTACCTTCCAATCAGATTTATCTTCGAGGTTATCAACACAGTCGAATTCCAGGGATCCAGTAACGCGATCGGCTGAGATCAAGCAGACCCTACGCGGGGCTGCTAATGCTACCCGAAGTTCAACAACCAGACACACACGGATACGATGATGCGCGGAGATGCCTTGCACACCAACTGATTCAGAGCCACGTGAGCAGTGATGGATTACAGAGTATAGGGGTATGGAAAAAGTTGCGGCGATTGGCAACAGCCACAGCTTTTTCCGTCTTAATAGAAATACCGGTTCACAAAATCCAGGCGTTAACGAGTTGATGAAAGAAACGAACGGTTCACTTATTCAAACTCAGGAGCGTCGTCTAACTGGTTGGGCATAGCATTTCTACGAGCAGTGTATTTGGCCCTTATCCACGACAGGTTTGCTCACTAGCGTGATGGTTACGGCTCTAGTCGTAGATATCTTTCCTCCGTCAAAAGCAGAGGTTGTCCGTGAGATAAGCTATCTTAAACGACATAAAGCTGCCGGACCGGATGGGTTGCCTCCATTTGTTTTCGAATGCGGCAGCTCAACACTTTTACTGGAGATGACAAAACTCGATTTATTATTACTTTAGTTTTTGGATCTTTCTCAGTTTATGCTTCCATTCTTTTTCCCCCTTTATTGGACGCTGCTGGAGGGTATCAACGGAAACCAGGGCACAGTAGTGCGAGGTTAGTGGTTGGATAAACTGAAACTGAAAACTGTCGCTATCACGGCAACCCGCACCGGTGTATGCCTTAATGGTGCAGTTGGATCAAGTATTTCCATGTCAATTTTCCCGTGTGATCTTCCTTCATTCTAGTGTTAATGGGACCGTGAAATTCCTGACGAAGGGAGACAACAATCCTGTTCATGATCGTGGCCTTTATGCCCCGGGACAGGATTGGCTGTCGCCATCACAAGTCATGGGCCGCGCTAGAGGGTAAGTGTACACTTCTTATGTTATGTTGGTTCATTCAAATTTGGTCATCTGGTTTGCCTAGCAGTTGCTAAGAACATGCAGGTGAACGCAAGTTGCATTTGCTCGTCGGTGTTGCACTAACCGTTATGATAATCGACAGTTCGATATTTTTTGTTACTGGTATCTGGGCCTAATCTTTTTTGCATTCTTGTGCGTTGCTGACGTTTACTCATGATCGCGGGGCTTCTGCTTTATAATGCATCTCGTGCCATCGCAGGCAGCAGTTCTCGTCCCCAATACCTAGGTTACTCTTCTTGATTTTGGGTTTGTCAGTTTTTACTTGAGTTCACGTCCATAAATAGCACGCTTCGATATTTATCCTCATCCCCGTCTGTGTGCTTTTTACCGAGCGTGCAACTATCAAAAGAAATGGGAGTACAAGTGAGACTGCAGCCGGGCTTGGCTTGTTGGCTTGGATGGCTTTATCATCCGGTCGGCTATACACGATAGCTCGGTTCTGATCGAAAAGTCAGTCAAACGTAGAGGGTCATTGCGTATAGTTCAGACGAAGGTTATTCTCCTGCCCTGTGATTCCAAACTTTGGAAGTATCCGTCTAGTTACTTCCATAAGTTTTCACTCTGCATGCTTGCGCATGAGTGTAGTCTCGAAGACCCACTGCACTATTAGGGATGAACGGCAACCTGACCTTAAAACCTGAAGTGGAGCATTATCTAAGGTAAGATGATGATAATGATGATGATGAGGTCGGGTGTAGTATAGAATCAATATATAAAATGCGTTTTACATCGGTCGTCTCGTAGATCAACTAGGACCTGAGGTTATCTGAGATAATGTTTATCTAAGTAAGGTAAAAATCTGTTTACCCGAATGAGATGTCTCGACCGTTTTTCAGTACTTTGATATCGGAGGAATCAAAACTCAGGGTAATCAGGTCAAAGAGACATATTATCAAGGAATAATGTGAATTATTGACTACCGATTGAAAAAACACGACGGGTTCTTATGTGAATTGACAGGAATGAGCTTCGTTCGTTTCGTTCGAAAAACCATGTACCATGCACAGGGTAAACTGGTTCTGGGTACTATCTCAGCGGGGACCTCACTTGGAAGTCAAACAAAATCGAAGGTGGGACAAAAATAAGGGAAGAACTACAAATAGTATAGTCCTGTCGCTAAGAAGTGCGCAAGTGCAAGAGTGACATAAATCGCAATAGGCTATCATATCTTTTTATTTATCTAACCACTGGTCTTGTGGATCTCTTATACCCCACCCAGGACAGTAATCCACTGTCGTTCGGCTCGTTGCCGCGCCTGGCCAACTGTGACCCTTTGTGGTTCTCTACTCCAAGTCTCAAGGTCTGGTTGCCGACTGTCTTTAATAGTGAAGTGTGCCTTTCAGGCTGTGTGGTACACCCCTTTCAATGCACTCATCTACAAGCTTGTAGTGAAAACGGAATCCTAGCACGTTCTACACTATTTATCGCGTCCGCGCATAAGTACAATGGTAAGGGTATAACCTCAGCACAAAGACCCACTGCACTATTAGAGATAACCGGGACTTGGAGTAGAGAGCCACATAAGACCCTAATAGGTCAGGCGTGATAACCAGCCGGACGACATTGAATTACAGTCTGCCACCAAAGTTAACCTAATACACTGGTCAGGCTTTTCATGCCTTTCTTCCGTGTAGTAGACTGACCGCCCTTACTCATCTTTCAACCATTACCAATCTCAGCGAACGTTGCACTTCGAGTATTTCTGTTCCAGGTGTCTTAGTCTACACACACACACACGCAATATATATATATATATATATATATATATACAAGGCTCAAGTAATGCGCAAAGTGGCAGACACTAGGCAGGCATCCTTGATGCACGACCTAGCCAGTGGAGACGGTGCTGCAATATGATCTCTAAAGAGGAGTTGGTTGTGCCAGACACAACTGCTCACTTGATCATGGCTGAGATGTTGCTGCGGCGAATACCTTGAATTTGGAGAGACCATGTTTCACAGCCATGCAGCATGACGGGGCGCACGGTGGTATTATACACGGCGCCAAAGATGCTCAAGGTTTTAATCTTTGAAATGTGCATAGATATTTCCTCTACTACACCGCCGTTTCCAATAATACAGCCACCCGGGTAGTCTCCAATCTTTCGTTGCCCGAATAGAGCGCGGGTACATGCTCTGGCCAATCCTTGAGTAGGACCACACCTTGATGGTGTGCTGTGCATTCCCTAGCGAGCCACTTCAGTTGTCATATTGTTCAGTAGAAGTTGAGCTGCTGGGTTGTTAGAAGCGAGCAGGACAATGTCTTGAGCGCATTCCAGGTCAGCAAGTCTGTGCTCTGGAAGCCTGATGAGCGTAAGCTTTTCACCTAACGATTTCTTTCGTCTTTGATACTCCGAACCTAACCTCGATTGCTAATATGGCGTTTCCACTGGGTCCGAGCAATGGTACGAAGAAGTTGAAATTTAAGTATCGATAGCCTTCGTGTATCCTTCATTCTCAGTGGTCATGTTTCTGAACCGTAACGGAGAACTAACCTAACTGCTGCAGCGTACATCCTTGATAGATAAGCGAATGCCACGTCAATGTCACTGATAACTGGCAGATGCTTTCGCATCAGTGCAGTTGAAGAGTGTACCCCATAGCCTCAATGGCCCGCTGCACATTGGTTTTAACTACAACCAGACCCTAAGCCTTGGAGTAAAAAACCACACAGGGTCCCAATAAACTAGGTATGGTTACAAGCCAGACGGCTGTGGATTACTGGCTGCCATCAAAGTAAGCGACGGTGGCAGAATTCAAACCTGTGACCTTCGAAGTGGTGAGGAGACGCTCTGAACCACTGGACCGCCACCAGTCACGGCGTCTGTTACGTGTTGAGAGGACAGTCTCTAGGACCATATCAGTTGGGAAAGAGTGGGCACACCTTACGTGCGTCTTATAGTATACTCAAGTGAAAGATTATCTTAAACCCAAACTGGGCTTCAGCTAGTTATTTACACATACCGTATGATGAAAATGAATTTTTCCGGCAAATTCTTTAACAAGAGGCTGCACCGGATGACTGTCATCGACATTCGGATACTGCTTTCAAATAAAAAAGACAAGTAGTAAGCCTACGTAAGGTGTGCCTGTTTCCAAAAATTAGTCTGACAACAAAGGTGTAATCAAAAAAATCCTGGGTAGGTCTAAACCCAGCTGGGTTCTCACGCAAGCCCAGTTCACAGGCGTTCAGTGACAGGCGGAGTAGAGTACCAGCGTGCAGTTTGCGTACGATGCTAACCAGGGGAGACCTGTCAACTCACAATTCGAAACAGTCACCAGTTCGCACCAATTTTCTGTAACTTGTTACTTTTTTATTTTTTAATACGTGCTCGCGCATGAGTTAAGTGGAAGGGGATATATACCCCATATCCACGAAAGCCTACTGCACTATTAGAGATAACCGGCAACTAGACCATGAGTCTTGGGGTGGAGAACCGCGTAGAGTACCAATAGGTCAGGTGTGGGTTGCTGTCTGCTACCTTCACTTATATCAAACGGAAGAGTTTTGTCGACTCCGATTATATTGCTGGTCCGCTGTCTTTAAAATCAAATGAGGGCAACCCGACCATTCCGGCAGCCTTATGTCGTTCGAGGCAGATCATTTCACGGAGAACCTGTTCTTGTGACGGAGTATTAAAAATGATCAAAAGAAAGTAGTCACATAAGTAGTATTATTTTGTAAGCACTGTCTACTAAATATATGCATTTTCCGTCTTCCAACCAGTCTACGAAGTAAACTCAACCAAAAGAATTATTCAGTTTCGTGCATTCTCATCTTCTGCCATCAGATCGGTTTCGTGGAATCAAAGTAACGATATCTGTGCCGTAATTGGTTTTGCACAAGTGTTGGATAACACCCTAAAACCTAGTTTTTCCTCTTGCGAACATGTGGATATAATACTCTGTAAGAAGCTGCGTCGTCTCCTAAATCGATCTACATCATGTTTACATGCAGGTTAGATGTTACAAGGAGAACGATAGTAATATGACTGAAATTTGGTTCCGAATACGCATTGCATTTGTTCTGCAATAAAAACTAGGGCATTGTTGTAGCGTCATAGTCACTCCCCGAGTGAAATCTTTACCATTCGAGCGCCACACTTGTTCTCATAATCAACTCCAATTTGCTGTCGATCTTTGATACACTTCGGATTGGAAGTTTTATCGATGACTAAGGGTTTTAATTTTTCACCGGATACACTTCAGTATAAAATCATAATCAACCGGTCTTTTGCTTTTATCATGCCGGAACATTTTTCGCTTTCCTGAACAAAGCTTCTGTTTGGTATGCTTTGAAACAACAAACCTGTAGCATCTATATTGAATGTGTTACGCTACTCATTCATCAAACTTTGATGCATAATGGCTTATTAGCATCATGTTTACTGTTTATCTCATCGGTGTCGTTGTCACCTTAACAGGCGAGCAATATCATGGTCCTAGCGCGACACAAAAATACTCCCACCGTAAATTCGTCTGAACTCTGAATCATGATTACTGACTGGATCAGATAAAACTCGGTTTGAATGATTATAACTCCCCAAACTCAGTGACCTAGGGGCTCTAACTGATATCATATCCCTAAACAAAGTGCATGGATAATTTTGTTTCAAAAGAATTCTCGAAAATATTCCACCCGGAGGTGTTTCTTGTTAGGGGGTGAAATGCCAATAAAAGTGTTTCTTGTTCAGTTGTGAAGGTTTATTGCATGGCGAGAGTTTTTCTATGGATGAAATGTTCTTGCACACCAAAATGTTTCCTGCGGAGAGGTTATTGCAGTCAAAAAGGTTATAATTTGGAAGCGCGAGGGGGGGGGGGAGTCTGCCGAACCTTGCCATGAGTGCGCGCACATCAAGGACTTGTGCATAGTACACTGGACCGAAGCACTTGCGGTGTCAACCTAACCTTTCACTGTACAGTTGTGAGACTTGGACTTTTGTGGCTTTCGACCACGACTCTACGAAACCTGATTAGGGTGAAACTAAACTACTGAGTTGGTTATACCGGGATGTTTGTTTCATAGTCAGTTTATTTGGTAACTCAGCGGATCAAATTAATCAAATTTCACTGGTTGTAACACGTGCTACTTATGTCGGGGAACCGTCTGGCACAGCATGCATCGATCACAACTTCTGTGTCTCGATGGAAGAAGACACGTGAAGATTGACGAGTGACTTGGAGGAGAGGCTTGGGGAGATGCAGAAAGAGATCAGGGAGACCAGATGCCTCTGATCTTCGTTGGGATCAAAAATGTCGCTTTACGGTCTGGTTAACGACACGAACCGTGACTTTGTCATTTTCAGTCCGGTCAAATCATCTAAGAATGCATACATGCACATACAATCCGGTCGTGCACAGCGAGCAGTGTAGTGTTCACTGGGGCACTTCACTTTGTCTCACTACACAACGACGATTGTGATAATAATAACTGTAAGTCACTATGTGTAATAAAAGAACTTGGAGACTGATTGCTTCTCAGTCGTGCCTGGCTAAACCTAGCCCAAAACAACGGGGTGCGAGAATGCGTATTACGATAGCCACCGGCTCCATTAGGCATTAGGGTGCGCTAGGAGTCATGGACATGCATATGCAGACGCCTTGTTCTGCACCGACCCTTCCCAGTGCCAGTAAATAAGTAATATGATATGATTCACCTCGCAGGGTCAATGTTTGACTCACAATTGAGAAAAATCGAGGCATTGCATAGCTGTTTGATCCTGATGCTCATATTGAATAAATAATTGCAATACGTAAATCCTCGGACTGACAGCTCAGGATAAGTTCATGCTAGCGCTTTATAGTTAGGCATACTGCAGCCCACGGAAATGGACACAGTGGACTCGAATTCATGTTATGCTCTCAATTATTTATAGTGGAGGTGCAAATCAGTTTCCAATTCATACAGAAATACCCCACGACATACATGTGCGCCTCTTAGATAAGTGAGCTAACTACAAAACAGTTCGATTTTTATGAAGTTGGGCTCGACGAAAGCCGATAAATAGTAGATTGATGTAAATGGTGAGAGCCGGTTTCTTTTTTACGCAAGTTGCTAGGGTCGCAGGTTCAGTCATTGCGGTACTATGCTTATAGCCATACAATTTAATCATCATAGGTCTTTTCGTCACTGTTTGAATAGTGCATTCTTTTCATCGAATTCTAGATTTGCTCCACACCTTGGTCAAGTCACGATTATAATGAATGATAACCCAAAACTCAAGGTGAGTCATCTCAATCTTAGATACAGAAAAGTGTCTTTTATCTCACTGTAAAACGACACTGCCCCCACAATGACACTTCGAAGTCTTTTGCCCCGAGGCTTTATCAACAGGCGGGTTTCTGACAATATGCACCAACTGCGTAGTTAAATTTGAGGGAGTACACCTATCGGAAACTTCCTTCCTCAACTTCCGGTGTGTTCATACTTTTCATCACTCGTATACATACTGTTGCAATGTAGCTTGTCCCGAACCTTCGTGAAGCCTTTTATTTTCGGAGTGTTCCTGATCATTTTTATTACATGCTTGCACATGAGTGCAAGGGGAAGGGTTTATACCTCATAAACACGAAGGTCCACTGCACTTTCAGAGATAACCGGCAATCAGACTCTGATACTTGGAGTGGAGAACCACATAAGATCCCAGTATTTCAGATGTGATAAAGATCCGGATGACAGTGATGGCAGTATTAGTACTAGCAATGATCACCGTAGCAGTAGAATTAGTAGCACCAGCAGTCGAAATAGTGGTTGTAGCAGTCGTATGAATTGTAGTCGTGGTAGCGTCAAAAGCAGTAGTAGTAACAAGAACTATGGTCGCTGCGTAGTTGTATTCGCAGTAAAACTAGTTGTAGTTGCAGCAGTAGTAATCGTAGTAGTAGCAGTAGTAGTAACGGGAACCGAATCC
Source organism: Fasciola hepatica (assembly GCA_948099385.1). Classification (NCBI taxonomy): domain Eukaryota; kingdom Metazoa; phylum Platyhelminthes; class Trematoda; order Plagiorchiida; family Fasciolidae; genus Fasciola; species Fasciola hepatica. Next base: position 1,925,117 of record CANUEZ040000087.1, on the reverse strand, counting down.
GGACGCAACAGTCCCAACAAATCAGGCGTGATAGTGAGCGTTTCAACGGGATTGCAATCTACCACCGAGTTCTGATTTTAGCGATGGACTTCTATTTTATCATCTTGCATTTTACCACCTGGTCAGGGTTGTCTGATCTCGTTGCGATTACGCTGGGACTGCTCGTGGTTGTGAGTTAAACTTCCTCAGCGGCACTTGTACAATGGTATTAAATGGGTATATATGTCGACTGTTAACGTATTGTTGTACCCTCTCGTTCTTCATGGGTTGGTTCAGAACTGTAGATCTTACTGGTCTACGTACGTAGAGTCAGACCATGCAGTAGTTTTAATGCGATTTGCGCTCTAGTTTCATAGTCATCATCGCAAACCGCAAACCCGGTTAGCCGTGCAACGTGATCCAGAAGTACGCATCCGTTAGGAGCAGAGGTTAGCACATGAGCTAGGATCTACGACGAACAGTAATATAGATGAGCATTGGGTCCATATAAAACAGGCAATGCACGTTGCAGCAAGTTTTGCCTGTGGTCTTAGATCCGATGTTCGTCAAAGACACTGGATTTCCCAAGAGTCGTTGAGTATAATGGAGCAAAAGCGTCAGGTCTCGAACCGTAAGCAGATGAATAAGATACGAAAACGTCTACAGAAGCAAGTTACAAAAAGCCTTAAGAATGATCGCGAAAATTGGTGGGTCAAGGTAGCCGAAGAAACAGAAGTAGCAGCTGCTTCAGGTAACAATCAAAGACTGTTCAAACTTATTCGCGACACCGGTGGACGACGAACCCAGGTCAGTGGAATAATTTAGGATAGAAATGGTGAACCCATCCATGGCAAAGAGCAAAGGCAGGACCGTTGGGTCGAATACTTCGAGGAGCAGTTTAACTAGCCGCGCTCTAATGTAGTTACTCTTGTGTCAACAACTGCGATTCCTTGGGTGGTATCACTTTAGCCCCCATCGGAAGCGGAAATGGAGTCATATATTTGATTACCAAAGTGTGAAAAAGCGGCCGGTCCCGACGAACTAACCCAGTTCTTTTCAAACCGAGTGGAAATGCTTTGATAAAATCACTTACCGCTTCGCTCTGTGACATTTTGGAACGCAGAGCGTATTCCGTTAATGTGGAGCGAGTCATTGATTGTTCCAATCTTGAAGAAGGGAATACGCAATGACTGTAATAACCGTCATCATCATCATCATCATCATCATCGTACAGCGTTAAACAGTAGGGCAAGCCCCACTGACCACTGCCTTTCTCACCATGTTGCACGTTGAATTAAAAAGTATGAATACACAAGATGGACAGGGAGTGGACCTACATGGGTGGGAAAAGGAAAGAATGCCCTAGTAGCCAACACACGGAATACACAGTCTAACTGCACAAACACACATCGATCGTGGGATAAACTTAATTCCGATGATCACCGAAATATTAGCCTCGATTTTGCTGCGTCGTCTTACACCGGCTCACGAGAGGAACACCCGCGAACAGCAGGCTGGATTCCGCCCAAGCCGAGGATGCATCGACCAGATTTTTACTCTTCGCCGACTACTTGAAACGTGTCACATGCACCACCGACCGACGATAATGGCTTTCTTAGACTTGAAAGGCGCCTTCTATTCAGTTGATCGAACATTGCTTTTCAGTGTTCTTCATCGAAAAGGTATGCCCCAGAAGTTCGTGAACCTACTGAGATCATTGTATTCTCATACTTCTGGCCGCGTAAGAGTTTACAATGATCTATCCGGTCGGTTCGAAACGACCAGTGGTGTTCGACAAGGATGTCTCATGTCTCCATTCCTGCTCAACTTCGTCATGGACAAAATAATGGAGAGTGCGCTGCAAAATCCTCAGGATTTCGGCGTCGAACTAGGAAATAGTGGGAAGTTATGTGACCTAGATTACGCGGACGACGTTGTCTGCTTGTTCGAATACACGGAACATGCTCAACGTGCACTAGAAAGACTCTCACGTGCTGTAACTCCATTCGGCATGCGCTTTGCACCTTCAAAGTGTAAAATGATGTTACAAAACTGGACGTAAATGATCCCGAGCTTGATGCTCGATAGGGAGGTGCTGGCACTTGTCGACCGCTTCTTCTACCTCGGCAGCAGCGTGACGACGGGTAGGAGTACGGTAGTAGAAGTGAGCACGCAGATATCCAAGGCTCGAGTGGCGCACGCTGGACTGAAGCACTTGTTGCGCCAACCTGATATTTCACTGAAGTTGAAAGGTCGTGTGTATTGTGTTGGAGTGCGTTTAGTTTTGTTGTATGGTTGCGAGACTTGGGGTCTGCGTGCTGAAGATATTCGTCGTCTTGAGGTTTCCGACCACCGATGTTTGCGTGGTATCGCTACGATTAGATGAAATGAACGATTGAGCAATGATGAGGTCAGAAGGCGAGTATTGGATACTAATTCGGAGAACGTTTTGTCACAGCGTATCCAACTTCGTTGGTTGGGGCATGTGTTACGCATGTCAAACACACGTCTACCATACCGTGTCCTATTCTCCGTTCCTCCTAGGGAGTAGAAGAGACCACGTGGAGGTCAACAGATGACGTGGCAGCGAGGAATGAGAAAATTCACAGCTAACTTAGGAAAAGTAGTGCTTCAAGTCTTTGTGGTTTGGGTCCAAAAGATCCGTCTACCAGTTGGCTGGAGACACTGAGGGATATGGCTGCGAACCGCGAACAGTGGCGATCGTGTTGTCACTTTCTGTCGAATCAGAATGGCTGATCGATGTGTGTTTGTACAGTTAGACTGTGTATTCCATGTGTTGGCTACTCGGGCATTCTTTCCTTTTCCCACCCATGTAGGTCCACTCCCTGTCCATCTTGTGTATTCATACTTTCTAACTCAACGTGCAAGATGGTGAGAAGGGCAGTGGTCAGTGGGCTTGCCCTACTGTTTAACGCTGTACGATGATGATGATGATGATGCTTGGTCATGATCCATTTTGTGTCTTGTTTCATTTTATCGCGCAATGCTTCAGGTTGTTTACGTCTTGTAGCTTTTTCTCGAAAGTTTCAAGTCGAAATACTGCGTTCCATCATCAGTTATCCAGTTAGCTATCGGATATATGCACATCTATATACCTAAAATAAGAAAATATACATGTACTTATATCCGGTAAAATTGTTCATACGTTTCTCTCAATTGCACTGTACCTATAATTCATTACTCCTCCATATAATTGGTCATCGTTGACTGCTTTTTTCTATTTTTTTGCAATCTAGTATTTACTCCTCGGTTCTATGGGCCTGTATTTGTTGGTCAATCGAGAGCAATAGTCGTTCTGATGCGCCACTCGCACACTCATCCACGCTGTGCTGGTGTGCTTGCACTCGTTGCTCTGTGGTTTAAATCAGCTGCTCGTGGTTCCCATTCTTTGACTTGTCGAATTGATTACCGCTTCTCGGCGTGTTCCTATACACACAATGTTTTCCAGTCTGTGTAAAGGTCCTTGGTTTGTCAAAATGCTGGTGTGCGCGCGAACTTTGCAGCGTGATTCGAAAGGATCTACCACTTGTATACAGTCGATGTTTGTACAGTCGATCTCTGTTGCTGCATTCCATCTAAACCAACTGGCGATATGTTTTCTCGAGTATTTTCTGTGTGTCGCATACGAAATATCCTAAACTGTTTTCACTTTTCTGTTCATCGGTTGTAGCGTAACATTCGTACAAGGCTGTGCGTTTTCATGACGTGATTTTTTTACATGCGCATGGTTGTATAGAAATAAGTGTACCCCATAACCTGAAAGACACATCGCACTATTAAAGATAGTCGGCAACTAGACCCTGAGACTTGGAGTGGAGAACCACATGAAGTCCCAGTAGGTGAGATGTGTCAATGAGCCGGATTGTTTTCTACGACCAAAGTGAATGGCGGTGGCGAGATTTGAGCTGCTGACGTTCGCGGTGGTAAGCCAATGCTTTGGACCACTGGATCGCCAACCGTCTAATTCCAAATGGTGCATTCCCTGACATTCTGTTCCAGGACAAAGGATAACAGCTGACCCTTTTGAAACCCAATTTCACGAAAGAGTAGGGATTTATTACTAACGGCCAATTCACACAGAGCACATACGAGTTATACGAATGCCGGTGGCGATGAACTCGCTAAGGTTGAAAAGACATGGAGAAAAAAAGAATCGAAATTGAATGAAAATTGAGTGGGATGAATTTGGTAGCCGTTCATGCCCTTTACGGTGTTGATTGTCAGTGCGTGCGCGTGACCGATAAAGTAAATTGAGAAGGGACTTACAAGCTGGACGTAATAAAACGAACTGGGTACTGAAGGTCTCCGACCACCTCTAATGGCTCTCTCTATCCACCCGTAATTCTCCCGCTGATAAAACACGCTGGCTGCTCGCAACGGTTCATTGCCAAAAATTGTCTTGAATAATCCTCTGTCTTGTAACTCACATTTTCTCATACCTCGTCAGCCTCTAAATCCCGGCTCCTCTAACGTGCGTACTCTCACGCAGACCGGTCAGCAGGTGTGCCTAGCGCTCACAATAGATTCTCTGACGATTAATATCTGCTACGTAAGTAAAATGCACTGTATTCAACTAACCGCTCCTGGTATCTCATCAGGGTATTTACTGCGCACTTCAGGAAACGAGGCAGCTAGAGCTACGGGCCAACGTGGTGTAGGAATAGTGCTGACTAACAAAACTGAAGCTGCTCTTTTACACTGGATCCCGGTTAACAGCCGTTTATGTGCTGTTAGACCCCAGGAGTCAGTCGGTGTTCGAAAGGATAGTTGTGTTGAGCACAATTTGTTTGTAATCTTGGCATACGCTCACAGATTGCAAATCTGACACGCAGAAGGATGAGTTCTATGATGAACTCACCACTCTCATTCATGACAGCAAAGGTTATGATTTTATAGTGCCAGCTGGTGGTTTTAATGCACAAGTTGCCAAACTGAATGCGTGAGAAGCTTGTTTAGGTGGGTCTTGTGCCCTACCCGCTCAACGCACAGATAACGGGGATAGGCTTCTCCAGTTTTGTGCAAACAATCGATTATTCTTGTGTAGTACGAACTCCCGACACAGCTCGCGTCGCACGGGGACAGGGTGCTCTAACTCTACAGGTGTTCTGAGTCGGATTGATCATATCATAGTAAGCTACCGGTGGCACAGTTCTGTTCGGAACTGTAGATCCTACTAGTCCACATACGTAGATTCGGCCCATGCATTAGTTCTAATGCGATTATCGCTCCAGCTCCATGGTCGTCGACGCAAACCGCAAACCACCGTACAACGTTTGTCCAATCCAGAAATTTGCACCAGTTATAAACAGAGATTATCACACAAGCTAGGATCTAAGACGAACGGTAATGTAGATGAGTCTTGGGCCTATGTCCATCGGACAATGCACGTTGCAGCAGGTTTTGTCTGTGGCCCTAGATCAGATGTCCATCAGAGACACTGGCTTTCTCAAGAGTTGATCAGTCTAACGGATCAAAAATGTCAGCTACCGAACCGTGAGGGAATGTATAAGATTGAAGACATCTAAAACGGGTCGCGAAAGTTGGTAGGTCAAGGAATCCGAAAAAATAGAAATACCATCTGCTTCAGGCAAAAGTCAGTGATTATGCAAACTTATTCGCGACACCCGTGGACGGCAAACCTCGATCAGTGAAGCGATATGCAATAAGAATTGAGGACCCACTCATGGCAAACAGTACAGGCTCAACCGTTGGACCGAATACTTCAAGGAGCAGTTTAGCTGGCTGCGCGCTGATGCAGTTACTCTTGTGTCAAAAACTACGATTGTTTGGGCAATATCACTAGAGCCTCCACAGTTGATGTGCGATGAGGTTTTCCGTTCCCCTCTCAGTTTTAGCGGGGATTCAACGAAAGTCGCTAGGCATTGGTGGGTGCATAACTGGTGTGCATACCATCGGAGAAATTCTGGACACTCGACTGGCCGTGGCCATTACGTGCCCTGTGCAAACTGAAGTGAACTGAAGTGAACTGAACTTCAAGGCCGTGGTGTTCGTCGCGTTGAATTTCCACGCTACAACACGTCACTGGACGATGGGCCTACTGGACTTAGAGTTCTTCGATGAGATTCGTCGTATGAATAAGCGCCAATTCTACTATCAGATACTGGTGATTTGCATGGTCGTAACATCCGCACTTATGCTGTGGAAGGGGTTCATTGTATTCAGTTACAGTGAAAGTCCCTTAGTGGTGGTTTTAAGGTAACAAATAATTACTTGTGTAGTTAATTAATCTCTTCATGGTTTTCTTTAGTGGTAGTATGGAGCCTGCCTTTTATCGCGGGGATGTTCTTTATCTCACAAATTACCCGGAGGAACCACTTGTCGTTGGTGACATTGTGGTGTTCAAAGTTGAAAACCGAGATATCCCTATCGTGCATCGAATAATAAAACTGCACAAAAGGTGGGTTCGATTTTTAAACTCGCAAGACAATTGCATCTAAACGCACACCATTTCGAGTGCGCTGACTGCTGCAAGTTGTTGTCCCCATTCTTGTCAGCTTACGTTTGGAAACGGTTTAATTTCCCGCATTTTGGTTCTCGTGATATCTTGTCTTTACACGATTTCATACAAGACCCAGATGAATGCAGGCTACAGATCAAAGAAGCATTGTACGCCGTGTCTGGTGCCACACAGGACTCTGGTTCAAGTAGACCTGATGAACATTGGATGTCTTGGACATCAGCTGCTCTGTTGGATGCTCGCAGATCCGTCCCTCCGGATGCCACATTCAGTGGAGTGCGTAAATTTCTGAGACGCCAACTGACTTTGAGCCTGAGAAATGACTGTGCGCAATGGTGGATTGCGAAATGTAGGGGAATGGAAAAGGATGTCTATTGGCAATGCGCGCAACCTTTACCGTTTGATTAGAAGTACCGGCCCACGGAATCCCGGTGTAGGTGGGTTAATCAAGGAATCCGACGGCTCACTGTTTCACCTTCACAGACGTCGTCTGGATCGTTCAGCGGAGCACTAAGGAACAGTTCAGTTGGCTAACTCCTACAATGGGTCTTCCGAATATACCTGCAAGAGAACTGATGCAAGTAGATATCACTCCCCCATAAGGAATGAAGGCTATGCGGAAGATAAGTTACTTGAAAAGGTAAAATGCCGCTGGACCAAATGGGTTGTCTCCATCTTCTTCAGGGACGGAGGCGAAGTTTTGGTTTCGGAGTTAAAAACTCCGGGTTACTTGGAGTGCTGAACAGATTCCCAGGGAATAGTGTGAATCGGTGAGTATACCGATTTACAACAAAGGTGACAGATCCTCGTGTGAAAACCACAGAAATTAGCTCGGTAAGTATCGCATCCGAACTGCTTACCGGTCTTATTCTTCACCGATTATCCAGCGCCCGCGTAATGTGCTCGTTTGAGAATTAAGCCGCTTTCAAACCCAGTCATGGTTGTTTCGAGCACATCTTTACTCTTCGGCAAATCTTAAAGTACAGACACATCTTTCGCAGGCCCACAATGTGTCTTTCTTGATCTGAAAACGGCGTTCGACTCAGTCGACCGCAGTTCTCTGGCGCTGTCTCTCACTGAAGGGTATACCAGGGAAGTTTATTTCTCTTTTCCAGTGCTTGTTTGCGAACAGCCGAAGCCGAGTTCGTGCTTACGGCGATCTTTCCCCTGAGTTCACCACGGAAGTGATGCTCATCAGGGTTGCCCTCTTTCACTTTTCCTCTTCAATTTTGTAGTTGGATTGATTCTTGAGATAGTTCTATTCTGGTGTGAGAATAGCGGCGTGGATCTCTGCTCAAAAATTAAACTGTCTGACTTGGAAAATGCGGACGATATTTTTCTTCTAATTGAAGATCCAATTTTTTATTACACTTAAAGTGAATCATAGATAATCGGAAGACACTGGTAAAGTGGGTTTTGGGGGGATGTTCACGTTAGAACTAGTTTATTGATCCTGCTTTTGAGGAGAGAGAGAGGTTGTAATTGGGTGGGAAGACAGAAAGAAGAGAAATATTCCATAATTTAACGGTCCGGGGAAAGAAAGAAGATTGAAAGATAAAAGTACGACATCTAGTGACAGAAACTTGATAAGGATGACTAGTTGCTTGGGTACGTGGCGTTCGGGGGAAAGTTTTGGGAAAACGAACTGTCCAAGCAAGCTCAGAAAAACAAAATTCAGAATAGTACCGGTAGAATAGACAATAAAGCAACAGCCCGACGATGGGTTAGTGACCGTAGACTCGAGGTTGAAGATGGGTCGTCGACCAGCCGGATGTCCTTCCATTGGACCCGATCAAGAAGATAGAGGGAAGTAGACGAAGCTCCACCCCACACGTGACTGCAGTGTTCAAGTGCGGAACGAATTTGAGCTTTGTTTTGACGAAGAAGATGAGCTAATGTGAAGAAGCGTCTGGTGCGAACCAGAAAACAAACTTTGCGCGCAGCACGAGACGCGAACTGAGATATGAAAGCGGACCAACACAGAGAAGAAGTTGTAGGTAAGCCAAGAAGAGAGATAGAACCTGTTGAAGGCAGCACAGTTGAATCAAAGGATAAGTGAGGGTAGAATGAATGATGTTTCAAGGAAATTGAGAGAAAAGTAGTTTTGGAATCAATAAGTGCAACATGATTGTAGGATCCCCAGGAGGAGATGTGTTCGAGGTCGGACTCTAAAGATGCATTGATTGCACGGCGGTCGCGATCGATGTTCGTGTTGGCATAGGGGGATGGTGCGGTAAGAAAAGGAAGAATGAAGAGTGGCGTTGTCTGTAAAAGAATGGATTAGGTTGGAAGTGGTGGATAGAAGATCACTAATAAATAAAAGAAATAGAATGGGCGCAAGTACTGAACCTTGGGGAACACCAGCATTCACACGAAATGGCTGGGGCAGAACCCTATCAACTCGGACGAAGATGGTTCGCTTACTGAAGAAACTTGATGTCCACGATACAAGAGCGGAGGGGAACCCAGACATGTGAAGTTTCACCAGAAGACCTTAGTGCCGTACTCGGTCGAAGGCCTTACAGATGTCGAGCAAGACCATATGTTTATCCGTGGTTGCCGAGTGCAGCCGACCAGGAGTGTGAGACGAGAGCCAGAATATCACCGGCTGGACGGAATCCGCATGGGCGACCACTCAGTAGTCCTTTGCGTTCGAGAAACGCATGTAGTTGGTCGGAGATGGCAGTTCCAATACTTTCGAAATAATTGGTGTGAGAGAAATAGGATGATAGTTATTCGGGTTAGAAGGATCACTACGTTTAAGAATAGGAAAAATCACTGCGTGTTTCCAGGGGATCGGAAAAGTAGAAAGTTGAAGAGAAGAAAACGACGTAAGCGAGGGCACACAGTTTGTGGCATTTTACTGTAATTGTTCGATCATTTGTCCTATAGTACACGTAGTAAAGCGAGCCTGTGTTCTCCGCCTTTGGAGTTGGGGTTCGCTTGTCTGCGAGTCACTCAAATACGGGACGACAATCCTGTACACTGGGTGTCGCGACCAGTGGCGTAGTTGGATTTGTACTCCTCATTTTTCTTTATTTCCGCTTATTACTTTTGTTTTTTTTGTGGGTATTTTTACCTTATACTTCTATTCCTTTTTCCCTTTACTGAACGATGCTGGAAGGTAGCAACGGAAACCAGAGCACAGAAATGCGAGGTTAGTGGTTGGATAAGCTGAAACTGAGATTGGACGATAACCATCGATCTACCTTCCAATCAGATTTATCTTCGAGGTTATCAACACAGTCGAATTCCAGGGATCCAGTAACGCGATCGGCTGAGATCAAGCAGACCCTACGCGGGGCTGCTAATGCTACCCGAAGTTCAACAACCAGACACACACGGATACGATGATGCGCGGAGATGCCTTGCACACCAACTGATTCAGAGCCACGTGAGCAGTGATGGATTACAGAGTATAGGGGTATGGAAAAAGTTGCGGCGATTGGCAACAGCCACAGCTTTTTCCGTCTAAATAGAAATACCGGTTCACAAAATCCAGGCGTTAACGAGTTGATGAAAGAAACGAACGGTTCACTTATTCAAACTCAGGAGCGTCGTCTAACTGGTTGGGCATAGCATTTCTACGAGCAGTGTATTTGGCCCTTATCCACGACAGGTTTGCTCACTAGCGTGATGGTTACGGCTCTAGTCGTAGATATCTTTCCTCCGTCAAAAGCAGAGGTTGTCCGTGAGATAAGCTATCTTAAACGACATAAAGCTGCCGGACCGGATGGGTTGCCTCCATTTGTTTTCGAATGCGGCAGCTCAACACTTTTACTGGAGATGACAAAACTCGATTTATTATTACTTTAGTTTTTGGATCTTTCTCAGTTTATGCTTCCATTCTTTTTCCCCCTTTATTGGACGCTGCTGGAGGGTATCAACGGAAACCAGGGCACAGTAGTGCGAGGTTAGTGGTTGGATAAACTGAAACTGAAAACTGTCGCTATCACGGCAACCCGCACCGGTGTATGCCTTAATGGTGCAGTTGGATCAAGTATTTCCATGTCAATTTTCCCGTGTGATCTTCCTTCATTCTAGTGTTAATGGGACCGTGAAATTCCTGACGAAGGGAGACAACAATCCTGTTCATGATCGTGGCCTTTATGCCCCGGGACAGGATTGGCTGTCGCCATCACAAGTCATGGGCCGCGCTAGAGGGTAAGTGTACACTTCTTATGTTATGTTGGTTCATTCAAATTTGGTCATCTGGTTTGCCTAGCAGTTGCTAAGAACATGCAGGTGAACGCAAGTTGCATTTGCTCGTCGGTGTTGCACTAACCGTTATGATAATCGACAGTTCGATATTTTTTGTTACTGGTATCTGGGCCTAATCTTTTTTGCATTCTTGTGCGTTGCTGACGTTTACTCATGATCGCGGGGCTTCTGCTTTATAATGCATCTCGTGCCATCGCAGGCAGCAGTTCTCGTCCCCAATACCTAGGTTACTCTTCTTGATTTTGGGTTTGTCAGTTTTTACTTGAGTTCACGTCCATAAATAGCACGCTTCGATATTTATCCTCATCCCCGTCTGTGTGCTTTTTACCGAGCGTGCAACTATCAAAAGAAATGGGAGTACAAGTGAGACTGCAGCCGGGCTTGGCTTGTTGGCTTGGATGGCTTTATCATCCGGTCGGCTATACACGATAGCTCGGTTCTGATCGAAAAGTCAGTCAAACGTAGAGGGTCATTGCGTATAGTTCAGACGAAGGTTATTCTCCTGCCCTGTGATTCCAAACTTTGGAAGTATCCGTCTAGTTACTTCCATAAGTTTTCACTCTGCATGCTTGCGCATGAGTGTAGTCTCGAAGACCCACTGCACTATTAGGGATGAACGGCAACCTGACCTTAAAACCTGAAGTGGAGCATTATCTAAGGTAAGATGATGATAATGATGATGATGAGGTCGGGTGTAGTATAGAATCAATATATAAAATGCGTTTTACATCGGTCGTCTCGTAGATCAACTAGGACCTGAGGTTATCTGAGATAATGTTTATCTAAGTAAGGTAAAAATCTGTTTACCCGAATGAGATGTCTCGACCGTTTTTCAGTACTTTGATATCGGAGGAATCAAAACTCAGGGTAATCAGGTCAAAGAGACATATTATCAAGGAATAATGTGAATTATTGACTACCGATTGAAAAAACACGACGGGTTCTTATGTGAATTGACAGGAATGAGCTTCGTTCGTTTCGTTCGAAAAACCATGTACCATGCACAGGGTAAACTGGTTCTGGGTACTATCTCAGCGGGGACCTCACTTGGAAGTCAAACAAAATCGAAGGTGGGACAAAAATAAGGGAAGAACTACAAATAGTATAGTCCTGTCGCTAAGAAGTGCGCAAGTGCAAGAGTGACATAAATCGCAATAGGCTATCATATCTTTTTATTTATCTAACCACTGGTCTTGTGGATCTCTTATACCCCACCCAGGACAGTAATCCACTGTCGTTCGGCTCGTTGCCGCGCCTGGCCAACTGTGACCCTTTGTGGTTCTCTACTCCAAGTCTCAAGGTCTGGTTGCCGACTGTCTTTAATAGTGAAGTGTGCCTTTCAGGCTGTGTGGTACACCCCTTTCAATGCACTCATCTACAAGCTTGTAGTGAAAACGGAATCCTAGCACGTTCTACACTATTTATCGCGTCCGCGCATAAGTACAATGGTAAGGGTATAACCTCAGCACAAAGACCCACTGCACTATTAGAGATAACCGGGACTTGGAGTAGAGAGCCACATAAGACCCTAATAGGTCAGGCGTGATAACCAGCCGGACGACATTGAATTACAGTCTGCCACCAAAGTTAACCTAATACACTGGTCAGGCTTTTCATGCCTTTCTTCCGTGTAGTAGACTGACCGCCCTTACTCATCTTTCAACCATTACCAATCTCAGCGAACGTTGCACTTCGAGTATTTCTGTTCCAGGTGTCTTAGTCTACACACACACACACGCAATATATATATATATATATATATATATATATATATATATATATATATATATATATATATATATATATATATATATATATATATATATATATATATATATATATATACAAGGCTCAAGTAATGCGCAAAGTGGCAGACACTAGGCAGGCATCCTTGATGCACGACCTAGCCAGTGGAGACGGTGCTGCAATATGATCTCTAAAGAGGAGTTGGTTGTGCCAGACACAACTGCTCACTTGATCATGGCTGAGATGTTGCTGCGGCGAATACCTTGAATTTGGAGAGACCATGTTTCACAGCCATGCAGCATGACGGGGCGCACGGTGGTATTATACACGGCGCCAAAGATGCTCAAGGTTTTAATCTTTGAAATGTGCATAGATATTTCCTCTACTACACCGCCGTTTCCAATAATACAGCCACCCGGGTAGTCTCCAATCTTTCGTTGCCCGAATAGAGCGCGGGTACATGCTCTGGCCAATCCTTGAGTAGGACCACACCTTGATGGTGTGCTGTGCATTCCCTAGCGAGCCACTTCAGTTGTCATATTGTTCAGTAGAAGTTAAGCTGCTGGGTTGTTAGAAGCGAGCAGGACAATGTCTTGAGCGCATTCCAGGTCAGCAAGTCTGTGCTCTGGAAGCCTGATGAGCGTAAGCTTTTCACCTAACGATTTCTTTCGTCTTTGATACTCCGAACCTAACCTCGATTGCTAATATGGCGTTTCCACTGGGTCCGAGCAATGGTACGAAGAAGTTGAAATTTAAGTATCGATAGCCTTCGTGTATCCTTCATTCTCAGTGGTCATGTTTCTGAACCGTAACGGAGAACTAACCTAACTGCTGCAGCGTACATCCTTGATAGATAAGCGAATGCCACGTCAATGTCACTGATAACTGGCAGATGCTTTCGCATCAGTGCAGTTGAAGAGTGTACCCCATAGCCTCAATGGCCCGCTGCACATTGGTTTTAACTACAACCAGACCCTAAGCCTTGGAGTAAAAAACCACACAGGGTCCCAATAAACTAGGTATGGTTACAAGCCAGACGGCTGTGGATTACTGGCTGCCATCAAAGTAAGCGACGGTGGCAGAATTCAAACCTGTGACCTTCGAAGTGGTGAGGAGACGCTCTGAACCACTGGACCGCCACCAGTCACGGCGTCTGTTACGTGTTGAGAGGACAGTCTCTAGGACCATATCAGTTGGGAAAGAGTGGGCACACCTTACGTGCGTCTTATAGTATACTCAAGTGAAAGATTATCTTAAACCCAAACTGGGCTTCAGCTAGTTATTTACACATACCGTATGATGAAAATGAATTTTTCCGGCAAATTCTTTAACAAGAGGCTGCACCGGATGACTGTCATCGACATTCGGATACTGCTTTCAAATAAAAAAGACAAGTAGTAAGCCTACGTAAGGTGTGCCTGTTTCCAAAAATTAGTCTGACAACAAAGGTGTAATCAAAAAAATCCTGGGTAGGTCTAAACCCAGCTGGGTTCTCACGCAAGCCCAGTTCACAGGCGTTCAGTGACAGGCGGAGTAGAGTACCAGCGTGCAGTTTGCGTACGATGCTAACCAGGGGAGACCTGTCAACTCACAATTCGAAACAGTCACCAGTTCGCACCAATTTTCTGTAACTTGTTACTTTTTTATTTTTTAATACGTGCTCGCGCATGAGTTAAGTGGAAGGGGATATATACCCCATATCCACGAGAGCCTACTGCACTATTAGAGATAACCGGCAACTAGACCATGAGTCTTGGGGTGGAGAACCGCGTAGAGTACCAATAGGTCAGGTGTGGGTTGCTGTCTGCTACCTTCACTTATATCAAACGGAAGAGTTTTGTCGACTCCGATTATATTGCTGGTCCGCTGTCTTTAAAATCAAATGAGGGCAACCCGACCATTCCGGCAGCCTTATGTCGTTCGAGGCAGATCATTTCACGGAGAACCTGTTCTTGTGACGGAGTATTAAAAATGATCAAAAGAAAGTAGTCACATAAGTAGTATTATTTTGTAAGCACTGTCTACTAAATATATGCATTTTCCGTCTTCCAACCAGTCTACGAAGTAAACTCAACCAAAAGAATTATTCAGTTTCGTGCATTCTCATCTTCTGCCATCAGATCGGTTTCGTGGAATCAAAGTAACGATATCTGTGCCGTAATTGGTTTTGCACAAGTGTTGGATAACACCCTAAAACCTAGTTTTTCCTCTTGCGAACATGTGGATATAATACTCTGTAAGAAGCTGCGTCGTCTCCTAAATCGATCTACATCATGTTTACATGCAGGTTAGATGTTACAAGGAGAACGATAGTAATATGACTGAAATTTGGTTCCGAATACGCATTGCATTTGTTCTGCAATAAAAACTAGGGCATTGTTGTAGCGTCATAGTCACTCCCCGAGTGAAATCTTTACCATTCGAGCGCCACACTTGTTCTCATAATCAACTCCAATTTGCTGTCGATCTTTGATACACTTCGGATTGGAAGTTTTATCGATGACTAAGGGTTTTAATTTTTCACCGGATACACTTCAGTATAAAATCATAATCAACCGGTCTTTTGCTTTTATCATGCCGGAACATTTTTCGCTTTCCTGAACAAAGCTTCTGTTTGGTATGCTTTGAAACAACAAACCTGTAGCATCTATATTGAATGTGTTACGCTACTCATTCATCAAACTTTGATGCATAATGGCTTATTAGCATCATGTTTACTGTTTATCTCATCGGTGTCGTTGTCACCTTAACAGGCGAGCAATATCATGGTCCTAGCGCGACACAAAAATACTCCCACCGTAAATTCGTCTGAACTCTGAATCATGATTACTGACTGGATCAGATAAAACTCGGTTTAAATGATTATAACTCCCCAAACTCAGTGACCTAGGGGCTCTAACTGATATCATATCCCTAAACAAAGTGCATGGATAATTTTGTTTCAAAAGAATTCTCGAAAATATTCCACCCGGAGGTGTTTCTTGTTAGGGGGTGAAATGCCAATAAAAGTGTTTCTTGTTCAGTTGTGAAGGTTTATTGCATGGCGAGAGTTTTTCTATGGATGAAATGTTCTTGCACACCAAAATGTTTCCTGCGGAGAGGTTATTGCAGTCAAAAAGGTTATAATTTGGAAGCGCGAGGGGGGGGGGGGGAGTCTGCCGAACCTTGCCATGAGTGCGCGCACATCAAGGACTTGTGCATAGTACACTGGACCGAAGCACTTGCGGTGTCAACCTAACCTTTCACTGTACAGTTGTGAGACTTGGACTTTTGTGGCTTTCGACCACGACTCTACGAAACCTGATTAGGGTGAAACTAAACTACTGAGTTGGTTATACCGGGATGTTTGTTTCATAGTCAGTTTATTTGGTAACTCAGCGGATCAAATTAATCAAATTTCACTGGTTGTAACACGTGCTACTTATGTCGGGGAACCGTCTGGCACAGCATGCATCGATCACAACTTCTGTGTCTCGATGGAAGAAGACACGTGAAGATTGACGAGTGACTTGGAGGAGAGGCTTGGGGAGATGCAGAAAGAGATCAGGGAGACCAGATGCCTCTGATCTTCGTTGGGATCAAAAATGTCGCTTTACGGTCTGGTTAACGACACGAACCGTGACTTTGTCATTTTCAGTCCGGTCAAATCATCTAAGAATGCATACATGCACATACAATCCGGTCGTGCACAGCGAGCAGTGTAGTGTTCACTGGGGCACTTCACTTTGTCTCACTACACAACGACGATTGTGATAATAATAACTGTAAGTCACTATGTGTAATAAAAGAACTTGGAGACTGATTGCTTCTCAGTCGTGCCTGGCTAAACCTAGCCCAAAACAACGGGGTGCGAGAATGCGTATTACGATAGCCACCGGCTCCATTAGGCATTAGGGTGCGCTAGGAGTCATGGACATGCATATGCAGACGCCTTGTTCTGCACCGACCCTTCCCAGTGCCAGTAAATAAGTAATATGATATGATTCACCTCGCAGGGTCAATGTTTGACTCACAATTGAGAAAAATCGAGGCATTGCATAGCTGTTTGATCCTGATGCTCATATTGAATAAATAATTGCAATACGTAAATCCTCGGACTGACAGCTCAGGATAAGTTCATGCTAGCGCTTTATAGTTAGGCATACTGCAGCCCACGGAAATGGACACAGTGGACTCGAATTCATGTTATGCTCTCAATTATTTATAGTGGAGGTGCAAATCAGTTTCCAATTCATACAGAAATACCCCACGACATACATGTGCGCCTCTTAGATAAGTGAGCTAACTACAAAACAGTTCGATTTTTATGAAGTTGGGCTCGACGAAAGCCGATAAATAGTAGATTGATGTAAATGGTGAGAGCCGGTTTCTTTTTTACGCAAGTTGCTAGGGTCGCAGGTTCAGTCATTGCGGTACTATGCTTATAGCCATACAATTTAATCATCATAGGTCTTTTCGTCACTGTTTGAATAGTGCATTCTTTTCATCGAATTCTAGATTTGCTCCACACCTTGGTCAAGTCACGATTATAATGAATGATAACCCAAAACTCAAGGTGAGTCATCTCAATCTTAGATACAGAAAAGTGTCTTTTATCTCACTGTAAAACGACACTGCCCCCACAATGACACTTCGAAGTCTTTTGCCCCGAGGCTTTATCAACAGGCGGGTTTCTGACAATATGCACCAACTGCGTAGTTAAATTTGAGGGAGTACACCTATCGGAAACTTCCTTCCTCAACTTCCGGTGTGTTCATACTTTTCATCACTCGTATACATACTGTTGCAATGTAGCTTGTCCCGAACCTTCGTGAAGCCTTTTATTTTCGGAGTGTTCCTGATCATTTTTATTACATGCTTGCACATGAGTGCAAGGGGAAGGGTTTATACCTCATAAACACGAAGGTCCACTGCACTTTCAGAGATAACCGGCAATCAGACTCTGATACTTGGAGTGGAGAACCACATAAGATCCCAGTATTTCAGATGTGATAAAGATCCGGATGACAGTGATGGCAGTATTAGTACTAGCAATGATCACCGTAGCAGTAGAATTAGTAGCACCAGCAGTCGAAATAGTGGTTGTAGCAGTCGTATGAATTGTAGTCGTGGTAGCGTCAAAAGCAGTAGTAGTAACAAGAACTATGGTCGCTGCGTAGTTGTATTCGCAGTAAAACTAGTTGTAGTTGCAGCAGTAGTAATCGTAGTAGTAGCAGTAGTAGTAACGGGAACCGAATCCGGACGCAACAGTCCCAACAAATCAGGCGTGATAGTGAGCGTTTCAACGGGATTGCAATCTACCACCGAGTTCTGATTTTAGCGATGGACTTCTATTTTATCATCTTGCATTTTACCACCTGGTCAGGGTTGTCTGATCTCGTTGCGATTACGCTGGGACTGCTCGTGGTTGTGAGTTAAACTTCCTCAGCGGCACTTGTACAATGGTATTAAATGGGTATATATGTCGACTGTTAACGTATTGTTGTACCCTCTCGTTCTTCATGGGTTGGTTCAGAACTGTAGATCTTACTGGTCTACGTACGTAGAGTCAGACCATGCAGTAGTTTTAATGCGATTTGCGCTCTAGTTTCATAGTCATCATCGCAAACCGCAAACCCGGTTAGCCGTGCAACGTGATCCAGAAGTACGCATCCGTTAGGAGCAGAGGTTAGCACATGAGCTAGGATCTACGACGAACAGTAATATAGATGAGCATTGGGTCCATATAAAACAGGCAATGCACGTTGCAGCAAGTTTTGCCTGTGGTCTTAGATCCGATGTTCGTCAAAGACACTGGATTTCCCAAGAGTCGTTGAGTATAATGGAGCAAAAGCGTCAGGTCTCGAACCGTAAGCAGATGAATAAGATACGAAAACGTCTACAGAAGCAAGTTACAAAAAGCCTTAAGAATGATCGCGAAAATTGGTGGGTCAAGGTAGCCGAAGAAACAGAAGTAGCAGCTGCTTCAGGTAACAATCAAAGACTGTTCAAACTTATTCGCGACACCGGTGGACGACGAACCCAGGTCAGTGGAATAATTTAGGATAGAAATGGTGAACCCATCCATGGCAAAGAGCAAAGGCAGGACCGTTGGGCCGAATACTTCGAGGAGCAGTTTAACTAGCCGCGCTCTAATGTAGTTACTCTTGTGTCAACAACTGCGATTCCTTGGGTGGTATCACTTTAGCCCCCATCGGAAGCGGAAATGGAGTCATATATTTGATTACCAAAGTGTGAAAAAGCGGCCGGTCCCGACGAACTAACCCAGTTCTTTTCAAACCGAGTGGAAATGCTTTGATAAAATCACTTACCGCTTCGCTCTGTGACATTTTGGAACGCAGAGCGTATTCCGTTAATGTGGAGCGAGTCATTGATTGTTCCAATCTTGAAGAAGGGAATACGCAATGACTGTAATAACCGTCATCATCATCATCATCATCATCATCGTACAGCGTTAAACAGTAGGGCAAGCCCCACTGACCACTGCCTTTCTCACCATGTTGCACGTTGAATTAAAAAGTATGAATACACAAGATGGACAGGGAGTGGACCTACATGGGTGGGAAAAGGAAAGAATGCCCTAGTAGCCAACACACGGAATACACAGTCTAACTGCACAAACACACATCGATCGTGGGATAAACTTAATTCCGATGATCACCGAAATATTAGCCTCGATTTTGCTGCGTCGTCTTACACCGGCTCACGAGAGGAACACCCGCGAACAGCAGGCTGGATTCCGCCCAAGCCGAGGATGCATCGACCAGATTTTTACTCTTCGCCGACTACTTGAAACGTGTCACATGCACCACCGACCGACGATAATGGCTTTCTTAGACTTGAAAGGCGCCTTCTATTCAGTTGATCGAACATTGCTTTTCAGTGTTCTTCATCGAAAAGGTATGCCCCAGAAGTTCGTGAACCTACTGAGATCATTGTATTCTCATACTTCTGGCCGCGTAAGAGTTTACAATGATCTATCCGGTCGGTTCGAAACGACCAGTGGTGTTCGACAAGGATGTCTCATGTCTCCATTCCTGCTCAACTTCGTCATGGACAAAATAATGGAGAGTGCGCTGCAAAATCCTCAGGATTTCGGCGTCGAACTAGGAAATAGTGGGAAGTTATGTGACCTAGATTACGCGGACGACGTTGTCTGCTTGTTCGAATACACGGAACATGCTCAACGTGCACTAGAAAGACTCTCACGTGCTGTAACTCCATTCGGCATGCGCTTTGCACCTTCAAAGTGTAAAATGATGTTACAAAACTGGACGTAAATGATCCCGAGCTTGATGCTCGATAGGGAGGTGCTGGCACTTGTCGACCGCTTCTTCTACCTCGGCAGCAGCGTGACGACGGGTAGGAGTACGGTAGTAGAAGTGAGCACGCAGATATCCAAGGCTCGAGTGGCGTACGCTGGACTGAAGCACTTGTTGCGCCAACCTGATATTTCACTGAAGTTGAAAGGTCGTGTGTATTGTGTTGGAGTGCGTTTAGTTTTGTTGTATGGTTGCGAGACTTGGGGTCTGCGTGCTGAAGATATTCGTCGTCTTGAGGTTTCCGACCACCGATGTTTGCGTGGTATCGCTACGATTAGATGAAATGAACGATTGAGCAATGATGAGGTCAGAAGGCGAGTATTGGATACTAATTCGGAGAACGTTTTGTCACAGCGTATCCAACTTCGTTGGTTGGGGCATGTGTTACGCATGTCAAACACACGTCTACCATACCGTGTCCTATTCTCCGTTCCTCCTAGGGAGTAGAAGAGACCACGTGGAGGTCAACAGATGACGTGGCAGCGAGGAATGAGAAAATTCACAGCTAACTTAGGAAAAGTAGTGCTTCAAGTCTTTGTGGTTTGGGTCCAAAAGATCCGTCTACCAGTTGGCTGGAGACACTGAGGGATATGGCTGCGAACCGCGAACAGTGGCGATCGTGTTGTCACTTTCTGTCGAATCAGAATGGCTGATCGATGTGTGTTTGTACAGTTAGACTGTGTATTCCATGTGTTGGCTACTCGGGCATTCTTTCCTTTTCCCACCCATGTAGGTCCACTCCCTGTCCATCTTGTGTATTCATACTTTCTAACTCAACGTGCAAGATGGTGAGAAGGGCAGTGGTCAGTGGGCTTGCCCTACTGTTTAACGCTGTACGATGATGATGATGATGATGCTTGGTCATGATCCATTTTGTGTCTTGTTTCATTTTATCGCGCAATGCTTCAGGTTGTTTACGTCTTGTAGCTTTTTCTCGAAAGTTTCAAGTCGAAATACTGCGTTCCATCATCAGTTATCCAGTTAGCTATCGGATATATGCACATCTATATACCTAAAATAAGAAAATATACATGTACTTATATCCGGTAAAATTGTTCATACGTTTCTCTCAATTGCACTGTACCTATAATTCATTACTCCTCCATATAATTGGTCATCGTTGACTGCTTTTTTCTATTTTTTTGCAATCTAGTATTTACTCCTCGGTTCTATGGGCCTGTATTTGTTGGTCAATCGAGAGCAATAGTCGTTCTGATGCGCCACTCGCACACTCATCCACGCTGTGCTGGTGTGCTTGCACTCGTTGCTCTGTGGTTTAAATCAGCTGCTCGTGGTTCCCATTCTTTGACTTGTCGAATTGATTACCGCTTCTCGGCGTGTTCCTATACACACAATGTTTTCCAGTCTGTGTAAAGGTCCTTGGTTTGTCAAAATGCTGGTGTGCGCGCGAACTTTGCAGCGTGATTCGAAAGGATCTACCACTTGTATACAGTCGATGTTTGTACAGTCGATCTCTGTTGCTGCATTCCATCTAAACCAACTGGCGATATGTTTTCTCGAGTATTTTCTGTGTGTCGCATACGAAATATCCTAAACTGTTTTCACTTTTCTGTTCATCGGTTGTAGCGTAACATTCGTACAAGGCTGTGCGTTTTCATGACGTGATTTTTTTACATGCGCATGGTTGTATAGAAATAAGTGTACCCCATAACCTGAAAGACACATCGCACTATTAAAGATAGTCGGCAACTAGACCCTGAGACTTGGAGTGGAGAACCACATGAAGTCCCAGTAGGTGAGATGTGTCAATGAGCCGGATTGTTTTCTACGACCAAAGTGAATGGCGGTGGCGAGATTTGAGCTGCTGACGTTCGCGGTGGTAAGCCAATGCTTTGGACCACTGGATCGCCAACCGTCTAATTCCAAATGGTGCATTCCCTGACATTCTGTTCCAGGACAAAGGATAACAGCTGACCCTTTTGAAACCCAATTTCACGAAAGAGTAGGGATTTATTACTAACGGCCAATTCACACAGAGCACATACGAGTTATACGAATGCCGGTGGCGATGAACTCGCTAAGGTTGAAAAGACATGGAGAAAAAAAGAATCGAAATTGAATGAAAATTGAGTGGGATGAATTTGGTAGCCGTTCATGCCCTTTACGGTGTTGATTGTCAGTGCGTGCGCGTGACCGATAAAGTAAATTGAGAAGGGACTTACAAGCTGGACGTAATAAAACGAACTGGGTACTGAAGGTCTCCGACCACCTCTAATGGCTCTCTCTATCCACCCGTAATTCTCCCGCTGATAAAACACGCTGGCTGCTCGCAACGGTTCATTGCCAAAAATTGTCTTGAATAATCCTCTGTCTTGTAACTCACATTTTCTCATACCTCGTCAGCCTCTAAATCCCGGCTCCTCTAACGTGCGTACTCTCACGCAGACCGGTCAGCAGGTGTGCCTAGCGCTCACAATAGATTCTCTGACGATTAATATCTGCTACGTAAGTAAAATGCACTGTATTCAACTAACCGCTCCTGGTATCTCATCAGGGTATTTACTGCGCACTTCAGGAAACGAGGCAGCTAGAGCTACGGGCCAACGTGGTGTAGGAATAGTGCTGACTAACAAAACTGAAGCTGCTCTTTTACACTGGATCCCGGTTAACAGCCGTTTATGTGCTGTTAGACCCCAGGAGTCAGTCGGTGTTCGAAAGGATAGTTGTGTTGAGCACAATTTGTTTGTAATCTTGGCATACGCTCACAGATTGCAAATCTGACACGCAGAAGGATGAGTTCTATGATGAACTCACCACTCTCATTCATGACAGCAAAGGTTATGATTTTATAGTGCCAGCTGGTGGTTTTAATGCACAAGTTGCCAAACTGAATGCGTGAGAAGCTTGTTTAGGTGGGTCTTGTGCCCTACCCGCTCAACGCACAGATAACGGGGATAGGCTTCTCCAGTTTTGTGCAAACAATCGATTATTCTTGTGTAGTACGAACTCCCGACACAGCTCGCGTCGCACGGGGACAGGGTGCTCTAACTCTACAGGTGTTCTGAGTCGGATTGATCATATCGTAGTAAGCTACCGGTGGCACAGTTCTGTTCGGAACTGTAGATCCTACTAGTCCACATACGTAGATTCGGCCCATGCATTAGTTCTAATGCGATTATCGCTCCAGCTCCATGGTCGTCGACGCAAACCGCAAACCACCGTACAACGTTTGTCCAATCCAGAAATTTGCACCAGTTATAAACAGAGATTATCACACAAGCTAGGATCTAAGACGAACGGTAATGTAGATGAGTCTTGGGCCTATGTCCATCGGACAATGCACGTTGCAGCAGGTTTTGTCTGTGGCCCTAGATCAGATGTCCATCAGAGACACTGGCTTTCTCAAGAGTTGATCAGTCTAACGGATCAAAAATGTCAGCTATCGAACCGTGAGGGAATGTATAAGATTGAAGACATCTAAAACGGGTCGCGAAAGTTGGTAGGTCAAGGAATCCGAAAAAATAGAAATACCATCTGTTTCAGGCAAAAGTCAGTGATTATGCAAACTTATTCGCGACACCCGTGGACGGCAAACCTCGATCAGTGAAGCGATATGCAATAAGAATTGAGGACCCACTCATGGCAAACAGTACAGGCTCAACCGTTGGACCGAATACTTCAAGGAGCAGTTTAGCTGGCTGCGCGCTGATGCAGTTACTCTTGTGTCAAAAACTACGATTGTTTGGGCAATATCACTAGAGCCTCCATCGGAGGTGGAGGTAGAGTCATGTATTCGATTACTAAAGTGTGAAAGAGAGGCTGGTCTGGACGATTTTTTCTCCTATTTGGTGCGGTTGCGTTGATGAAATTACTTACAGCCTTGATCGCTGATATTCGGAAAGAGAAACGGATTCCGTAAATACGGGACGAGCCATTTGATGTGCGCATATTGTAGGAGGAAATGCACAGTGACCGTTGTAAGTATCGTCCAACCCGAGGAGACCGCGCTTTGGCGTGTTGCGATGACTTGCGTATGTCGGAGGCCCAAATAGCTATGCGGGACGGCCGGCATAAGCCGGAGATGTAATCATGCCTGACAGGTCGATTGGTAGAAGACATTCGAAGGCCCATCACGGAACTAGTTGGTGGGCAACATCTGGTTCCAACCACTATGCCCCTGGAGAGGACACTCCAGCGAATAAACACTGAGAGAAACAGTTTACCGGTATAAAAACCTCCACTAGATTGACGTAGGAGTGCGGTACCCGGGTTTTCTCTCGTTGGTGGGTGAAGTGATTGCACTTTATTGGGCGGCTATCGTCCGCCTAAGCTGGGTAGCCCCCAACCCAAAGAATGCTGCCCGGTACACGTTTGGCTTGCTCCATTGGGTGCATGGGGCTAAGGACTGAATCCGAAAAGTGAATCGACAACAAAACAAACGAGGGCAAGAATAAAAGCATGTAGTAGTCAGGTCTCATGACAGACCAGAAGAGGTTCCTTCACGGGATCTTCGGTCACGCACCCGTGCTGGATTGATGCCCTACTGCCTTGTGGGCGAAAATTTTGAGTGAAAGGCTCCGGTTGTGGTTCCCAAAGAAAAACCCCTTCTGCGGTGTGGGCAGCCACGAAGTATGATTTGCCCAGAAATCTCCAGCGGTTAGTCGGGAAACATTTCTCATCTCTGCTCTTCACCATTTACGTCCCAATTCTAAGTGCGTACTAGTAGCCACAATGAGTTGTGACTCTGAACTTGTAGCTCTCGGTAAGTGTAGCAAATTAGAAACGGGGGAAAAAAGAGAATCCATTCTCCAACTTAAGCATCCTCTTCACTTAGCTTCTTTCAACGTCCGCACTCTTTGCCAAATGAGGCAACAGGCTGCCCTAGCTGGGATTCTTGAGGCCTTCAGCATAGGTGTGTGTTGTGTCTCCAGAACATGCATACAAGACCACACTTATGTAATAACTCTTCGCTCCCCAAATACAAGCTCGGCTTCTCGTTTCACTCTTCGCGTGTCGGGTGATTCGGTGTTCAGTGCTCGTGGTGAGGTTGGCGTTGGTATCGCTCTGAGCTTGCAGGCTGAGCGTGCACCGCTTGACTGTATCCCAGTCAGTAGCCGTCTGTGTGCAGTTCGGATGAATGATTCTGTGCATGTCAACAGTACTAGACTGGAGCGCAGATGTCTGCTTGTCGTTTCTGTATATGGCCCAACAGACTGTAGCTCTCCTGAGGCTAAAGACGAATTCTATCAGGATTTGTCTCAACTGCTGCGCAGCGTGCACTCTACGGACATCATGGTTGTTGCTGATGATTTCATTGCTCAAGTCGGAAGCCTAGACGAGACGAAAAGGAATATAGAAGGCCGATAGTGCGTTTCAGCCGGTCGAACTGATAACGGTGATCGACTCATTCAACTATGTTCCGACGATGGTCTATTCCTAGCGAGTACAAATTTCTCGCACAAAAAGCGACGAAGACTAACTTGGAGTCCTCCTACGCCTTCACGGCGTTGGACTCAGATCGGCCATTTTGCTGTCGGTTACCGCTGGCGCGGACCAATTCAAGACTGTCGATCATTTTTGTCAACGTCTGTAGACACTGATCACGCTCTTGTCCGTGCGCGCGTAAGCTTGCGCGCTGTTGGTGGCCGAAGCAACGCTGAAACGAACCGTCCCCCTGCTACTGGACGATAACCAACGATCTGCTTTCCGAACAGAATTATCCACCAGGTTATCGATGCAGTTAAATGCCCAGGATTCAGAAGAGCAATGGACAGAGATCAAACAGGCTCTACGTGGGGCTGCTGATGCTGCCCAAGGTCCAATAACTAGACGCACAGAAATGATGGATACCTTCATCCTCTGCTGCACTGTTAGATGTGCGCAGATCGATTCCTCCGGATTCCAGATACGATGAGGCACGGAGATGCCTTAAACGCCGACTGATTCGGAGCGTGAGAAATGACCGTGAGCAGTGGTGGATTGCGGGGTGTAGGGGTATGGGAAAAGTTGCGGCGATTGGCAACAGCCGCAGCCTTTTCCGTCCAAATAGAAATACCGGTTCACAAAATCCAGGCGTTAACGAGTTGATGAAAGAAACGAACGGTTCACTTATTCAAACTCAGGAGCGTCGCCTAACTGGTTGGGCATAGCATTTCTACGAGCAGTGTATTTGGCCCTTATCCACGACAGGTTTGCTCACTAGCGTGATGGTTACGGCTCTAGTCGTAGATATCTTTCCTCCGTCAAAAGCAGAGGTTGTCCGTGAGATAAGCTATCTTAAACGACATAAAGCTGCCGGACCGGATGGGTTGCCTCCATTTGTTTTCGAATGCGGCAGCTCAACACTTTTACTGGAGATGACAAAACTCGACTTGATATAGAAGGAACAAGTTCCAAAGAGTTGGTGTGAGTCGGTGGTCGTACGGATTTATAAGAAAGGCTACAGATTCTCCTTTGGAAGCCACAGGGGAATAAGTCTGTTTAGCATCGCATCTGAACTGCTCGCTGGTATTATCCTCCACCGCTTGTCTGACGCTCGCGAACAGTACTCGCGCGAAAATTAAGCTAGGGTTAGACGTGATCGAGGTTGTACTGATCAAATCTTCACTCTTCGACAAATTTTAAGACATAGACACACCTTCCGTTGGTCCACTATCTCCGTTTTTCTTGATCTTAAAGCGGCCTTTGACTCAGTTGACCGCACAGTCCTTTGGCCGTGCCTCTTGTTGAAGGATACACCAGACAAATTCATTTCCATCATAAAATCCCTTTGCATTAATAGCCGAAGCCGAGTTCGGGCTTTCGGTGATCTTCCACCCAAGTTCACCACGAGAAGTGGTGTACGTCAGGGTTGCCCCCTTTCCTTTCCTCTTTAACTTCGTGATTGAAGTGTTCCTAGAGACCGCATTTTTGTCGGGTGAGGATAGTGGTGTCGAACTTTTCCCGAGTGGAAAAGTGTTACACCTTGAAAATGCGGACGACAGTTCTAAGTGAAGATCCAGGTAAGTTGCAAGTGTTTCCGGGCAAGTTGAGTAAGTGCGTAACAATATTCAGTATGCGTTTTGCACCTTTAAAGTGCAAGACGCTGTTGCAAGATTGGGTTGATGCAACGCCAAACCTTTCATTGTCCAGGGAGACTGTAAACATGGTAGACCAGTTCTATTATCTGGGGAGCTGCATTTCACCCGGAGGTCGAATATCGGACAGGGTGTCTGTACGTATACAGAAGGCTCATTTGACATTTGCCAACCTGAGTCATCTGTGGCGTTGATATGACATCCGACTATTTATCACCGATCGAGTATGCACTGCATCAGTAGGCCCATGCTCCTGTATGGTTCGGAGACATGGCCACTGCAGTGTTGGACATACGAAGATTGTCGGTATTTGAAGACCGATGTTTTCGTAACGTTGCTCGAATCTGGTGGGACCACCGTGTGAGCAATGCTGGGGTTCGGTGGAAAGTCTTAGGTTCATGGATCAAATCATTATATGGAAAACTTAAGCTCATCAGGCTGAGATGGTTGGGATGTGTTGTTCGTGTCCCTTGACGGAATTCCTTGGTACACAATGCTCGCTGAGGCGGGTAATGACAGGAAGATGAGTGAGGGTGGCCAGTCCGCAACGTGGAAGAAAGGAATGAAAAGTCTAACCAGTGGACTTGGCCATGTAGGACGTGTTAGGCTTCCTGGATGGTGTCCAAGAAACCCTCCCACTCAATGGTCGGATACGTTGGGGGATATGGCTCGATGGCGCGATCAGTGGCGCTCTTGCATCCACAAACTCTGTTCTTCCATCAATGTAGTTCTCATCTTTATCCTTTCATACCCTTTTCTCCTTCATTATTGTCTGAATAATCCCACAGAGCACATGGAAAACAACGCAAGGTGGCGAACAGGCTCGTTTTCAGTGATTCGTAATCATGCCATTACATCACACTTTATATGAACAGTGTTAAGTGAACAAAACAGAAATCAAGATAAGGCGATGAGTCAAAATTAATTTTGACTTTCAATTTCTGTTTTGTTCACCTAACACTGTTCATATAAAATGTGATGTAATGGCATGATTACGAATCACTGAAAACGAGCTTGTTCGCCACCTTGTGTTGTTCTCTTTCATTATTTCCTTTTCAGATTACCGCTGTGAGATAGTGACCAAAGCCACTGCACCCAATTCATGGTTAATGGTTGTCTGAACAGAACGGAACAGAACAGTAACCATCTTGAGATTTGCTTAATTCCGATAGTCCCCAAGGTTTTAGCCTTGACTTTGGCGCGGCGTCTTGCAACGGCTCGTTAGAGGAACGCCAGGAAACAACAGGCCGGATTCCGCCCAGGCCGAGGATACATCGACCAGATCCTAACTCTTCGTCAGTTACCTGATGCGCGTCACACACGCCGTCGCCCGACAGTAATGGTTTTCCTCGACTTGAAGCGCACCTTTGATTCAGTAGATGGAAAAGAGTCATTCAGTGCGCTTTACCTAAAAGATATGCCACAGAAGTTCGTGAATCTACTGAGGTCATTATCTTGTCATACTTCTGGCCTCGTGAAGGTTGACGGCAAACCGTCCCGTCCCTTCGAAACAACCAGCGGTGTTCGACAAGGGTGTACCATTTCGTCATTCCTGTCCAACTTCGTCATCGACGAGAGAATGGAGAATGCTTTGCGAAATCTTCAGGATATAGACGTTGAACTGGCGAGTAGTGAAAGCTGTGTGACCCAGATTACGCGGGCGACCTTGTCTGCTTGTTCAAATCCACGGAATATGCGCAACACACACTAGACAGACTCACGAAAGCTGTAATTCCAATCTGCGTGCGCTTTGCACCTTCAAAGTGTAATGTGATGTTGCAAGACTGAACGATAACGGTTCCGAGCTTGAAGCTCGATGGGAAGGTGCTGGTAGTTATCGATCGCTTTACTTACCTTGGCAGCAGCGTGACGACGTATAAGAACACTAGTACAGGTGAGCATATGTATATCCAAGGTTCGGACGGCGCACGCTGGACTGTTGTATTATTTTCTAGCTCGCTCTCTTTATTTTTTTATCGCCGTTCTGTTGTATTCTTCCCATCTCCCATTTATCCGAATTCGCAGTTTTACAAGGCTATCTGCGGACACTATATAAACAATAGAGCTGGAAGCATTTTTTGCACTGTATTGTCGGGTCGTCAATAGACGTTTGGTCGTGTTGGTATTCGTCTTCTCTCTCTAGCTAGCGGGTGGGCTAGCCTTGTTGAACAGTGCGCCACATTTCCGAAACTGCGTTCGTTTGCTCGTTGTTCTGTTGTGGGAACACTAGCCTAGGGAGACCCAATCGAATTCTATCTTGGGTGTCATTCGTGTCAAATGTGTCCTACCCCTACGAGGACGTAGGTGCCATGGTTATTCTGTGTTGTGTAACGTGTCATGTGTCTTGTGTTATTTGTGACGTAACATCGCCAGTCCGATCTGTGTTATTCAGTCTCAGTTGGTTCGAGACTTCAGTGTGCTAACCGTGTGTGATCTGGCAACACGACAATATGTGAACAGGAGTTTCTGAAGCTAATCATTACGAAAACGGTATAAGGCGAGAAAGTGAGTAACGTTTAAGAGATGAACAACCTCCAAATCGTCGAAGAACTCCACTGTCTTATTTCTCTCAAGTCACAGATGTGTAGTCGGTTAGCTGACAAGCAACGGAGGAGCGGATTTTCGTTTTTGTTGGATGAAACAAAGTTCGAAACTAGGGTGTGGGGCTATGGTCTGACGATTTAATCTCACTGGCAGATAGTGCGTCAGCACAGGCCCCTACCGAGCCCACGAAATCACGAACGACAGGACAGCCGATCGATGTCGCGAATCGATACACGAGACGAATCATGCCAGCGCCATTCAAGCCTTAAGGTGTGGTCGTCCACACCAGTCGGACCAATGCGTTGTGTGCAACGTGTGGGCGTATGTGACGGCAACCTACATATTCTTTGTTTTTCAGCAATAAAACAGTGATTCCAGGGCAGGTCTGAGATCTCACTAGGGCTAGTGGGACGGAACGAAATACGGGGAGGCGAAGATGGAACGGCGTCACTAGCTAATTTTGGAACATAGAGTTTTTGGTGCAAAGCTGGGGATAAAGGCGGAATGTCGTTGGTTTTTTCGACATTTGGAACTTCGGGGATAGACACTGGAAAAGGATAACTGCGGTTTCTGGTGTGAGGGTAGTTCGCCCAATCTGAGGAAACTTAACCTGTATATGTTCGGATCGCGGGATGTCCTGAGCTTACAATAAATTCAGTGACCAAATGCAGAGGTCCAAAAGCATGTGACAATAGTTGAGTTGTCGAAGTAAGGGAGGGACAACTGTTTGGGGTCAGTCTAGTTTACACATCAACCAGTGTCTTTCGTTAATCACTTGATTCGGTGCAATTTTAACCTTTGCGAGATTGAGCCATCTGAACATGTCCGAGATCTGTAGAAGTTAGTAATCATGCGTTTGCTCGCATTTCAGTTAGTTGATATCCTGCCCGTCATTTGTGTCGACTAAAATGTAAAATTTCTACCCTTTTAATAAATATTCATCACACTAACTCTCTCTACCGTGCTGCAAGTCTTATACTTCCAGTGACAAACAGTTCGGACTCATTTGCAACATATCCAATGAATGACACAGGCACAAATCCGTCCTACGGGATGTAACAAACCAGCTACTCTCTGAACAAAGAAAAATGACACCTTTGGTGGAGAATTTTGATGGGCTTCTCGAACGGCCTGATCACACCACGGACCTATCACCCTTCTTGAGTCCAGGCACGCGCAACTTCAATTGCCAGCCATCAAGCATGATGGTGATTTTATGGGAACAGAAAGATACGAGCATTTCGTTCACTCTTGTCTACCGCGTACGGTATATATCTTGCAACGATAAAAATACAGTGAAACGGACTCGATTAAAAGCCATGACAGTGCGTTTGGCGTGGACGGGGGAGGGAGAGGTCTGTTCGGTTAGTGCCAAGGCAAATAAAATTTGTGTCAATCGTTTTGTGCACAAAGAGCCGGCTGATGGATCATAATCAGCATTGATTCGCTGAATTCTAACAGCTTCGATTTGGGCTTGCGCAACATCACTGTGAAGGATTTGGTCAGGTCAACTAAGTGACCTGATGCAATTAAAGTGTTTTGCAATTAAAAAAGCTGAAGGTTTGACGTCATTCTCCGCAGTCGCATTGGGTTACGTCATTGATTTTACCAACCTTGTAGATATGTGCTCCGAAACTCGTTGAGCCAAGCAACGATCCATTCTGCCAATGTATACGACACCGCAGCTGCAAGTGAACTGATAGACGACATGTGAGTCAGGATCACCAGGACCATCTGAGTGATTTCCGAAGCTTAGTCTTTTGGTAGTCTGTAGGAGATGCCATTGCGCCGTTGTGTATGAAAGCCTTATGAACAGCTTCCGATTTCTATTTACTTGGTTAAATAATTGGTCACCTTTGAATGGTAAAATGACAAAATGTTGCTTCTCGACTGTGATTGGTTTTTCGCATGCTTTCCTCGGCTGTCGGTGATGTTCGATACACGTTTCCTGATAACCATTGGCTATAAACGCTCTCTTTATGAATTCCTCTTCATTTCGCACTTGATCGCTGGTGCACATTTTTCACACTTTGTTGAAGGGAATTCGGACTAATTCACGTTTTTGGGTCATTGATGCTAAGCTGAAGAACTGTGAGTAGCGACCACCCCACGTTGCTTTGCGATAAATAATGTGTTGAAACGTTGTATCTGGACTTTTGATTATTAGTATATGTAAAAGAAGTGGACCATTGACACCTTTTTCGTAAGTAATAGAAAAATTAGGATAAATAGAGTTTATGATGTTAATGAGGGAATAAAACGTTGCTCATTCTAAAAAAATACAATGTCACCAGCGCATCGTTCGTAAAGGGAAAATTCAGAAATATTATCACAGGACAGATACTGTGTATCATTGGAGTAGTGGTTCGCGCCTTATCGATTATTCACTAGCGTTATTCACACTCGAATGTCCGGACCGCGATTGCTCAGCTGGTAGAGCATCTGCCCGGTGTGCGGAGGGTCGCCGTTTCCATTCCGGCTCGCGGCGTCCGACTTTTCGATGTGAAGAATGCAAGTGGATTTTCCAAAAACATATTATCACAGAGTTTCTTTCGATCGATCCCAGAAGAACATCTGTGAAAGGTCGGACCCATAGTAGTTTCCATAGCCACACCATAAATGTGTCCGCAGGGTTCTCTTTCAAAATAAAAGTGGATGATCTCTGCGTGGAAGGGCCATCAAAAGTCCTCTAATCTGGGTTTGCAGGCAGCCGTATTTCTCCCGGAGGTCGAATGCCGGACAAGTTGTCTTTGCGAATAAAGAAAGCTCGTTTGGCATTTGCCAGTCTTCTTGTTCCAAAAGTCACGAAGCAAAGTGGTAAGTGAATTTAACAAGGCACCTCAATTTAGTTTGAAAAGCACTGAGGGAAAATCGTCCAGACCAGCCTCTCTTTCACACTTTAGTAATCGAATACATGACTCTACCTCCACCTCCGATGGAGGCTCTAGTGATATTGCCCAAACAATCGTAGTTTTTGACACAAGAGTAACTGCATCAGCGCGCAGCCAGCTAAACTGCTCCTTGAAGTATTCGGTCCAACGGTTGAGCCTGTACTGTTTGCCATGAGTGGGTCCTCAATTCTTATTGCATATCGCTTCACTGATCGAGGTTTGCCGTCCACGGGTGTCGCGAATAAGTTTGCATAATCACTGACTTTTGCCTGAAACAGATGGTATTTCTATTTTTTCGGATTCCTTGACCTACCAACTTTCGCGACCCGTTTTAGATGTCTTCAATCTTATACATTCCCTCACGGTTCGATAGCTGACATTTTTGATCCGTTAGACTGATCAACTCTTGAGAAAGCCAGTGTCTCTGATGGACATCTGATCTAGGGCCACAGACAAAACCTGCTGCAACGTGCATTGTCCGATGGACATAGGCCCAAGACTCATCTACATTACCGTTCGTCTTAGATCCTAGCTTGTGTGATAATCTCTGTTTATAACTGGTGCAAATTTCTGGATTGGACAAACGTTGTACGGTGGTTTGCGGTTTGCGTCGACGACCATGGAGCTGGAGCGATAATCGCATTAGAACTAATGCATGGGCCGAATCTACGTATGTGGACTAGTAGGATCTACAGTTCCGAACAGAACTGTGCCACCGGTAGCTTACTACGATATGATCAATCCGACTCAGAACACCTGTAGAGTTAGAGCACCCTGTCCCCGTGCGACGCGAGCTGTGTCGGGAGTTCGTACTACACAAGAATAATCGATTGTTTGCACAAAACTGGAGAAGCCTATCCCCGTTATCTGTGCGTTGAGCGGGTAGGGCACAAGACCCACCTAAACAAGCTTCTCACGCATTCAGTTTGGCAACTTGTGCATTAAAACCACCAGCTGGCACTATAAAATCATAACCTTTGCTGTCATGAATGAGAGTGGTGAGTTCATCATAGAACTCATCCTTCTGCGTGTCAGATTTGCAATCTGTGAGCGTATGCCAAGATTACAAACAAATTGTGCTCAACACAACTATCCTTTCGAACACCGACTGACTCCTGGGGTCTAACAGCACATAAACGGCTGTTAACCGGGATCCAGTGTAAAAGAGCAGCTTCAGTTTTGTTAGTCAGCACTATTCCTACACCACGTTGGCCCGTAGCTCTAGCTGCCTCGTTTCCTGAAGTGCGCAGTAAATACCCTGATGAGATACCAGGAGCGGTTAGTTGAATACAGTGCATTTTACTTACGTAGCAGATATTAATCGTCAGAGAATCTATTGTGAGCGCTAGGCACACCTGCTGACCGGTCTGCGTGAGAGTACGCACGTTAGAGGAGCCGGGATTTAGAGGCTGACGAGGTATGAGAAAATGTGAGTTACAAGACAGAGGATTATTCAAGACAATTTTTGGCAATGAACCGTTGCGAGCAGCCAGCGTGTTTTATCTGTGGGAGAATTATGGGTAGATAGGAGTGAACATATTTACTTGAGGACAGAAGACAAATTTTAAATGAAAGGAGTGAACTCCGAGTATTTTCCCAGCCTTGATTACCACCCCGCTCGACGCAAAGAGCAGCGCGGTGCTGATTATCATGAGCGTCGACCGATGCACTATGGGGTTCTTTGTATTCGTGCAGTTCACTGGGGAGATTAGATGGGTACATCTAGGATGTCCAACCGCTGAGTTTCTCAACCAAAGTCTTTATTTCTCATATGAACCTGTCCACGAGGCAGCGGGAGTGGCTAAGTAGAATCCAGTTTGATTGGATTAATTATTTTTCCACTGATTTTACCGACTGGGTCGCGAGAATAAATCTACCCCCGATCCAGAGGACCAGGAGACTGCTTCGTCAGTCCTTTATGCATTGACCTTCCAGGTATGATTGAATCTTCGGCATAAGACAAGCCTTCCTGTGTAGCTCGTTGGGTTGTTGAGGCGCGGAAGCCATCACAGCTTGTCAAGGTGCGGTCTCATTGAGAGCTGAGGTTGCCAGGAGGCTGGAGGCGTTCGACCACTGCTGTTTTCCCCAAATTACTTTTAAAACTGACAAGAAAGAACATCAAACGACGAGACAGTGAGGTGATGGTGTGACATGTGACATAGGTCAACTCCCCGTTCTTCCCGAAAGCCGTCACCAACAGTGGATCAGTCATCTATTCCTGAGATCCGACAAGGAGCTGTCTAGACAAACACTGCCTTGCGCAGTGTACGGGATGCACTGTCACCCTAGGCGTTAACGGAAAACCTGGATGAGCACTGTCAAAACTTTGGGGTGCTTAAGACTACACATGGTTGGTGGTTTTCGCTACTGGGAGAAAAAATGAGCCAAGGTTTACACTGAGCTCTCATCAAATTGCCCCACATGATCGGTGATCATTGGCGATACCCATGGGGCTGACTTATCCTCTAGCAATAGATAATCGTGCTGAGGTAAAATATAGGTCCCAGTGACAATGTCAGATGTGTGAATGAGTTTGGATGGCTAGAATGACGACGGGTGAAATAAAAAAGTATCCATTTAGGTTTTCAACGTCCTGTTTTGGTAGATACGATTCTCCGAACGGTCATGGTCTCGCAGATTCCAGTTTAAAGTGGATATAATCTCAGTCGTTCTAGTAGCTTGTCGCTGCACCTCGTTGAAGGATGTAACTGAGGAATGAACTCACTTGTGTACACTGCTCTTATATGTTCAGTCAGCTTGATGTTTCTACTCAGCTAATAACACGAGTCTGTTTGCAGCTAGTTTCTCCGTATCCGTTGTACCACAGAGTTGAGCATGATGTTACTTGAAATCACCGTATCTGCGTCCCGGACTTTGATCATTTTTTGTCGGTAGCAAGTAGCAGTAATTTCATCACCAAGTTTATTGTGGTTCGCCATCAATATGCGGAATATCTAACCAAATCCAGATGGATTGTATGGACCCACGGTACTAGGAGTGAATGCCACAGTAATGCAATAGACTAAAAGGTACCAGCGGTTTACATTATTACATAGTGGTTGAACAACGGCTTCCGTAAAAGATTCACGCTTCCTGGATACTAAAAAATAATACTTGTTAGGAACACGTCTTTTATTTGCGGCATTCTCTTCCCGTTTGTGGATATCGGACCCGTTCGCATTTTTTGAGCAAAGTGCTTCATAGATAAAAAAACCATGGAAAATCAATGGAATTTTTTAATTTTTATGAAAAAAGAAGCCCTTAATTGCGCAGGTCACACTGACACAGTTAGCGGTTACCCCACTGGTTGCGTTTCGTACTTACCCTGGTTTGTTCATGTCATCACGGTGGTGTATAGAATACAGTTTGTTCGGTGGCAGCCGGCTCAGTTCTTTCTGACAGAGTACTGCGTTGACGATTGTTTCGAGAATACACAGTAGATGTTCACGGGCCGACAATCATCTACTCTTACGTATCATCACTTGAACTTACTGCAATGGGGTTCCTCTTGATTGCACCTGCAACATTCTGTCTCATTAACGGGTTACTCCCCTAATGTAGTGTTTTTTCAACAGGCTTTCCCAGCTAATTAATTTTATCCCACTGCATTTCGGTAATGATTACACGATGCATCGAGTGGATCTCAGCCAGAATTTATGATTTGGTTATCAAGTAACCCATTGGCGGCAAAAAGTCGTTTTTAAAACACTGGTGATAGACAGCAGTCGGTTGCCGTCTGGCTGGCTAGCTACCACAGTCGATAACCTCAGTCATCGGGGTTGTGGTTACTGGTTTCCCTTGAAAGTCCAACGGATCCTCGTGTTAAAGGGCCCTTCCCATTGCATATCAGTAAGCACGGATAAAAAGCGCTGGCCATAACAGAAGCGATGGGAACCCCGACCATTCGATATGGGGAAAACTGATGCATTTCCTGGATCTTCCCCAACCAATACCTTTTTCTTCCTACACAAGAAAAGTGTGCCGCCACAACGTCATTGATGTGCTACCCGGTAATTGTGGAACATATTATAAGGCACAGCTCAGCCCAATTCGTAATTCACGTCACGAGCGCACTTTCCTCCAAACTTCGAAACGTTTCATTTCTCTTTTATAACTTATTGCCATAAGATGTGTAGTGAACGGATCATAAATTACCTGTTTGTCGATTCTCCTGTCTTTAAACTCGAACTAGATGTTTTCCAATTTCACTTATGTATTGCCAGTTTTTTGCTTGCATTCACCCCAAGTTTTTCTAATCACGCGAATGTTCGTTCAAAAGCGATCGTTATTTTGCGCTCTTACATTTGGACAACGTTTCTGGCACGATGCATATTCAATATCTCGAATCTAACGTTCAGTTTCAACGCATCAGGCCAAACCATGAGATATTGTTTATTCTTTCAATTCGTATTGCTGTATAGAAATACTACTGGTACATTGTGGCATGGTTCTTTGGCGAGTTAATGGGCCCATATGGAGACAATCGTAGGTGAGGTAATAAGGGTTGTACCACGGTTGATAGTACTTGTCGGATTCACGATTGGCTTATCCGTTACTTGTGGGCATCACGAGCTTACAAATACAGATCTAGAACTCATTCCGTCAAGTACTGTACCTTTAAGGTCTTAAAATAATGCAAGCAATGCAGCCGAAAAGGATTTTATGAAAAATCCTATCAAATTAAGTTAAGGGACCAGCAAAAATGATTGCCAGGTTAAACGATCTTTACTTGAGTCGCCCACTTTGTGATTTTAAGAGCTGAAGAAGCTGACTAATCACATACCTCAGGCTTCTTTTTTAGGTGAGCAGTTTACCTGACACTCACTGATATCTGAGGATAAATTAGTCATTGTTGCGTCTTCGTTGATTCACTAGTTATCACAAGAATTTTACTGTAAAAGAAGACACGAAGAACAAAACCGGAACAATTGGAAAGTTGATCAAAGTAATCACCTGGTGGCTGTGACACTTTTTCAGTGCAAGGTTACCTTGATCAAACAAAAATTTGATGTGAATAAGATCCCGTGTACCGCGAAGTGTTTCACCAATTCCACAAAATTGTGTGTAACACTAAAGGCCATGGGGACCGGAATCGAGATTGATATTGATCGAGTGACTGCAAAGGACCGCGCCACAATGCTGTTTGCTTCATGTGACGAAGTCTCCAAAGAAATTTCATAATAAAGTCTCGTTTAGCTCTTTCCTAGAGGAATTCATTTCATGTGACTCAGCTGATGACGGATAAGCAGTTGTTGTTATTTAAAAATCTCATTGATTTGACTGTCTTCTATTGGAGATGAAGTTCAGCACGCGAAACTAATTCAAACTGGCGCCATCCCCGTCCAGGTAGTTCTATATTGTAACCTGTAAGCGGCTCAAAAATGAATTACTGAAATGCAATTGTTTTGCCCAGTTGGACTTTCGTATAGTTCTACTTTGGCTGAAGTTGGTGAAAACGGGAGCTGCAATTACTGTGACAATGAAGGTCGCTGACAAAAATTTCTTGTGGCACCACAGTTGGTGTGGGCTACTAAACAGGCAGCCGGTAAAAGTCGGTCACACCTGAATCGCTTTGCCGTATTCCAACTCATTTGACTGCTACGTTTTGGGCAATTCAGAGATCAGTGAACGTTTGCCTTGTTGTTCTTCACCAGCTTGGAGAGGATTGCCTTCACCTGCTGGATGGGCTATCGATGATATCCCCTTCACAGCTAGTCGCTGAGGCTCTTAGCTCCGGTCGCGACATAATTAATGGACAAGCACACACCCTAGCGTGTCTACAAATCGCAGAACGTTGCATAGACGCCGAACTCGATGTGCAGCCAATGACACGAATAGGAGCCTCGAAGTTTGACGCAACGGTTTTTAGAACGATAAACCAACCAGTCAATCTGATGGCGCTTCTGGTGAATTCGGATACATTGTGGGATACAGAGGAGATAATCGCAAATTCTGCTGACATAATACTAAAGTGAAATGACCAGTAGTAGTTGCTAGGGTAAAGTTCTCTTACTACTGAACTAGTCATTCCCATAATATGATGCGTATAACCAATCAGACTGGCATCAAGTAGACCAATCGGGGGCCTGCGTGCCGTTTCTCTTCCTTACTTGAACCGAAACACCTCTTTGATCCCCAACTTAAAGCATAGAAGCTGCAACTAACCTAAGAGGGAAGAAAAGCATAAGTACTGGTATCTTCACAATGGCACATACCCTTTTCATTTTCCGTTCATTTAGCTT
This sequence comes from Fasciola hepatica, assembly GCA_948099385.1. NCBI lineage: Eukaryota > Metazoa > Platyhelminthes > Trematoda > Plagiorchiida > Fasciolidae > Fasciola > Fasciola hepatica. Next base: position 1,886,636 of record CANUEZ040000087.1, on the reverse strand, counting down.
TTCATCACTGTGACTTGTGAAAGCAAAACAACACTTTGGTATGACTTAATGGGCTGTCGTAGTAGAAGTAGGCAGAACCGATCCCTTGAGTGCAAAATAATATGAGCTCTGTCTCTTTACTCTTCTAAGGGGTATACTCTACTATTCAACGGAACTGTGGACAATATCACAAAGCAACTAAAATTCGCATCAAGCCGAGGAGTTTTCTGTTTGGTTCATATAATCTTGAACTCAGTCCGTGCATGCAAATCATTCTCACTTGACCATACGTACAAGATGACGTAATAACTGACGCGGAAGTTTCTCGGGGATGGGGGAGAGGGTAATTGCTAGACATATCTTGGTTGCTTGTTTTTGAACTTATTGCACAACGTTGACCGTTTACCACGTGCCATTTCATTAGCTGCGCTCTACTTTAGTGCCTTAGTGTATCTGGTTTATTCAAGAGCAGTTCTCTTCAGAACTGTATTGATAATATATGACTTTCCATAGGTAAATACATAGGTGAAATGACCTAATTTCCTCACTGCTACAGGTTGTATAAATTATCGAATCAATTTTTCGGCCCTTGGAGTGGCGAACAATAACCCACTTCAGCACAAAAGATGCACGGATGGATGCCGTCTTTGTAACCGCCTAAAATCTTTTGTCAAATAACTGGTTCGTACTCTGAGACAATGAAAATTTATTATTTGATATCTGTTCACTAATTAGACGTCTAATATTCCTCATGCAGTCTGGGTCAGAAGTGGGTTCTCCTAAGGATCAAGAAGGGGAAATTGGATTTTGAATTAAATACTTTGTATTTCCGTAAAACTGTGCTGGATGCGAATGGATGTGATATCATGAACCGGACTTCGCGAAGCCTGTCGTAAGTGGCTTATTCAACCGATTTCCTCTATTCTTCGCAACTGTTCAAGCGTTTCTGGTGTCTGATTTGCAAGCCAGTTGAATAGAGGACCCCGTCGAATCCGGTGAAGACGATGAAGCTGATTGATGGAAGCGATCACGGATCGTGCTTGCAGGTTCCAAGTCACGAATGGGGTCTGAAAATGTGAACGACAATACGTTTTCAGACGTGTATCCAACAAAGAACAAATTATTGAGCAGGCTATTTTATCGGTGGTGTAATCGGTTATGTAAGCAAATTCTCATGTAGATGTAAGACAATCACAAAAGCGTGGAAAATGAATGAACGGTATTATAGCTCCGCTCATATTTTCTCACGCTTGGCCATTGGTGTCGTATATTCGTTACAAGGAATCAAAGTTTCCAAGTCAACACAAAGAAACGTTCATTCGGAACGTCAAAAAGACGGGTAGAGTTTGAACCGAATTCATAAGATAATTAAGTCAAAAGTCATTTATCCAACAACTGTCAAGGTGTTCCTGCGACGTATTTATCAGCTTTGAATAAAATCGGATATTTCATCAAAACAATTTGCGAGCATCATCTAATTGTATTTCAGCTGCCGTCGTCCCAGTTTGCTGATGAGTGAGAATCGGATTCGAACATCACTGTATTTCTTCAGCTTCTAATGGATTCTACTTCTTTATTCGAAGTGTGATGCCATTATAGTATAAATGAAAACAGTAAGCAGAATTTAGTAACGTTTTTACCGTTAATAAAGTTTGCGCGATTTGTCCAAGATTGGAAACGTTTCTTTCGGTGAGTGAACTAAGTATAGGGAAGAGGGCGATTTTTAACGGAAAATAAACAAATCTCCTATGCTCGCGTGGATATCCTTTTGTGGATTGAGTAGTGATGTATTTGGATGAACCGTTTTGTCACATTTCATAATCCTATCGTTCAGATTTTAATTTCAGTGGCTGGTTAATTTAAGTTCAGGGTAATTTCCGCGTTTTTGTGAGGTCTTATTTTTACAGAAGTACACACAATCTGAGTAGCAATATTTGCGGGAGCCAAAAATGGTTAATATAGAGTGTTAGATGCGACAGGAGGGATGGGGGGGGGGGGGGGGGGGGCGCCTGTTGGAAAGTGAGGCCGAATTGGGAACTTTTCGTCAGAGTCGAGGCAGCTTTCAGCACTGCATTGTGAAGCAACTTGAGGCATAAGACCAAGACCGTCATTCCACAGAAGTCAAGTTGCAGGATATAATAAAACATATTTCGGTCATAAAACCTTCCCAGCTTGAGTTAGAATAACTTGAAAGTTCTACAAGTTTTAAAATATTGTTTAATTAAAAGAAGTCAGTTTCTTGTCCGCAGTGTGTGAGTAAAATTCTGATCTGTTGGAATCCTTCAATGAGAAAATAAAACAGAAGTCCGAATTAGTACTTCGTTTTAATTATACACTACCAGACGTCACAGATGGCGGTAAAATCCTAGATGGGCGGACTTGAAAATGTTTCCTAACACAGTTCAATTCCAGTTATTGGTAATCTAATGGGAACGCTACTTAAATGAATCAAGTGCCAGAGGTTTATTTTGATTACGGCATGTTATATTCTTTAGCGTAACTAACCACTACAAAACCAAAGAATCACTCACATGTTAAAAATTGTTCACAGTTCACATCCATGGAGCCACTGATTACGATTTAAAGCTGGCACGCAGGATCAGTAGCCTCACGGGTAAATACGAAGCTATCCTTAATGACTCCCAATGTGTGCAATTATGTCGAGAGCGCTCTCAGTTGATGCTGCACTCGGCTAGAAAAACAGTTGACCGTCGACTTTTTCTCACCTGAAAGCTGAAGCACATATTAGCCACGTTCCTGAGGTCGCTAACTGTATTTACTAATTTCAATATATTTGTTGGTGAAGGTACATCAGAAGGACAGAAAGTCGAATTTCTACTAGAAAGTATGAATATCCGGGAAAACTCCAGTCCCTGGGATGTTAGGCAAACACCACGTGCAGTAGGAGGATACTCATTGGGTTTACGTCACCGTGGTGAGTCAGAAAAATGCATTCCGAACCATAACAAGACCGTGAACTGGGAGTTTGTTAAAGTTTCCGGAAGTGGCCATCATTTCAATTGCCGGAGAATTTTCAATGACAGTTAGACAATGAATTGTGCTCTTTCAGTGATAACTTATGTTATCTTACCTTCCATTGTCCATTCCTTCCTTTTCTCTGTTCTTTATTACTTTTCTTTTTCATAGTGGAAAACTTCCGTTATTTGTCCATCCGTGCCCAGTAATGTCCATGGGATCACGGAATTAGTTATGAAACTTGTTCAACCTTACTCTGGTCACCGGGTCGTCGTCTTGCTCAGCGACCCAGGCGACAACTTCTGAGTTATCTGTTAATGGCGCAAATATATGCAACACATTGAAAACCAATAACGGAACTGATGGTCAGCATCCATTTAGCCTACGTTGTTCTTCTAATGCTACCAAACTTCACCGGTTGTGGTCAAACGGGCACCGTGGTGTTATTTAGACCCTTCTGTTCTGGATACGAATCTTGGAGCCGTCGCTGGTCATTTTCTGCAGTCGGTAGGCCATCATTAGATGCAACCCTCTTCTACTATTACAAGGCAGAAAAAAAGTAAACAGAATAACAGATGAAGAGAAAGGAAGGACTCGGTGAAGCGAAAAAATGTTACACAATGACATATTGCCCTAATCAGTGATGCTTTTACAAACTACGAATAGTTATCACAAGGGAAATTATTTTGCTTGCTCGGGGACTAACAGTGTTTGTTACTGTCACTTTAAATTGACTGAATGGCTATGGAAAGTTTGGGAATAAATTGGAAATGAAATGATGGTCTACTGGGTACACGTGGGACTACCAGTCCAACAGGCTTATGTTCACGTTACCCGGGGTGATTGACGAAGATTACTTGATGTCGAAGCAATGAGATTCTTCTCCAGTCGAGTAGTTAATTTAGGCGCGTAGAACATATGACCTACGCATAGACTCTTGGGACGGATCGTTTATCTTCGGTGGCCAAGAGAAGCGAAGGCACTACTGGAAAGTTGTAAAACTCGTCCATTTAAAAGTAACTCCCTTCTAGATGTATTTCACCGTTCATATTGGCCAACGGCCTGGAATGTTTGAAGATAGTTCTGTTAGCAACGATCTCAACTGCGTCTCAGGAGTGTGGGTAGATGCGCCTCTTAGGAGGGTTCACTGAAGAACCACAACAGTGATTCGCTGATAGTCTAATGTGGGTTAGTCGGAGCTCACCTCAAGAAAGACGACACTCCGGTCGCGAGTTGGAATTTTCGATGTAAGTAGTACATATAGTTGGGTGGATTAAGTGGACGTGGTGTGCTTCTGAAAAACTTCCTCCGCCCATCTGAAGATACCACTTACATCAAAGACAATCCTTCTTTAAATGAGTAAGACATTCTCAGTCTTATTTGAGCTCCATCATCTCTGCTACCACTCTACATCAGACTGAATGATTTGAACTAATTTATTTTAAGTTGGAATTTTTATTGAAGTGCAAACTCTATTATTCATTGTTCCTCGCCTGATTTGTCATTATTTATTCGAATATCTATAGGGAAAAAGGAGCAAATTAAGCGCGCCAGACCGACGGTACTTCTGGCTGTGATGCAGAATTATTAAGTGACCAAGTGGGACAGTGGAACTAACAACCGGTTTCAATGAATCTTCCAAGACAATGCCTTGTTGCCACGTCTGGATCACTGGGATCTTTTGTGGCTCTATAGTCAGGTTTCCGGTTCAAACATAGCGTGTAGTACGCTGCTGAGGCTTTCAAATATGCCCCTTTTTCCAGTGCGCTGATGTACGAGCATGCGGTATTAAAAATTCCACTAAAGAATTGCTCGGTGAAATATAACGGGTAATTTGTTTCTCGAAGTTCCTCTTTAGGTATGTTTCAAATGAATAAAAGATGTGGAAGCACACATTGTCCATTGTTCGACACATTTGCACATGTATGAGCTCAATCGAAAACTGCTGCGACTGTCGTCGTTAAAATTTAAGAAGTAGCCTGGTGAAGTCTTGGTCTTTTAGAATATCTTATCATTCTCGGGTTTCTCGTTCGTTAGTCTGAGCTTTCACCAGGTAGCAAATATTTTGAACCCCAAGGGTGCAGCAAAGATTCCGTTAGGCTGGGTTTGTCAGTTTTTATCAGCACCGCTGTGCCAAAGTTACTCTCACTACTGAATGATTGCGAAACGCGCGTGAGCTGGTTTCTTGATTTGTGGGAACCATGAGCATCGGTTATCCAATAGGTCGTCTCGGTTTATAAGTCCTGATAGGCTAATACGTAAGCAGCTAGGCCACCGAGGTGACTAATGGGTTTTCTACTCGTCAGTATGATGCGAAACGGAATGTTTTAACTATCACTTGCTTATCACTAATTTCAGTACAAGTGAACCCTTGTTGTAGCTACCAGAATTAAGGAACTTCGGTTGACCACTTTAGGAAGTCAGAACTGTAGAGGCTGGCTACGTTGTAAGATTCCAAGAGTCATCACGGAAAATGTGTTGGTGCTCAAAGAGCAAATAACAAAAACTACGAGATATGGTTTTTGAGAGACTGTTGGTGAATATCTAAGCAAATTGTCCAGCTCCTACAAATTATACACTTGAGTATCTAAGGCTTTCAGTGTAACTCATTTATAACGAAGCTGTGCTTCACTTCTCTTATACGAGTCATTTTGGGCAAATCGGACGAAAGTTGAAACATTCGTCCGATACGCACTTGCCTCTGCTTCGTATGAACATCCTTGTTTTACGTAACCTGAACGTTTCCCGATTAGCCGAATAAGTCGGCGAAATTAAATTTTTGGCTCTGTTCAGTGGCGTCTGATTAACTGAACTGATAGCAGGTTCTTTTGCAGCGTACCTTTATCATTTGGCTAACTCAGCGAAACGCTTGTCGGGATTGAGCCATTTTGCAATGCCTGTATTTGTACCAGTGAACTGGAGTCTTGGAGATAGAATTACCAGGGGACAAGAAAGCGTCAAATTATTACGAATTTCTCACGGCTGCAAGATCAGTCTCAGTAGACTCTGTGTTATGAAGCGGAATACATTGTCCAAATTTGTATTAAAATCCGCGTTTTTAGGTGTCTGTCCCGAATTTCGAGTTAAATTAGGGAACGGAAACGCCAAATTAAATAAAACTGACAAAATTCCTAGTTATAGACAATCGTCGAGGAAAGCAGCTATATCATTTTGTAACTCCTTTACGAAGCACATTTTCTAAGGGTTTAATTCTCCGGAACTGATCAAGAAAATGACTGCAATTTCCGGGCAATAGGGTCAGGAAAGTAAATTTCATGAGTAAATGAACTTGTAATTTGGTTTTCCGCCAGATAAGGTTGTGCTCATGACTCAGCTATATCACTTCCACAAAATGGTACCTGTTCCTTGAAAAAGCCAACGAAAGTAACTCAACATTCGTCAGTAAATTTGTGTTTATTCAGAGGAAGGTAAGTACAATTTGTTTAGATATTGTGCAGTCAACAGAGGAACATATGCGTAACAAATATGAGACTTCAGGTAGATGGTTTCATAGGTCCTAGCCCCAAAAGATATCTGCTGTCTCAGTTTCAAGAAAATGGGTCAGCAATGGAAATCACATTCTGCTCCCATTTTCAAACATTCTTACCCTTACGGTGACGATTAGCCGAGACCTTTGGTTCACCTCATCAGGTGAATCTTCGGTAACGTCTGTAGATAAGCAAACACCTGAAGTTAAAGCTCCATAATTTTTATAAGATTGTCAGCTTTCTTCATATAAAGTAGACCTACATCTGCCTGTCCGAAAAACTGTGAACTAAGTCATCAGGAAAATTTCACCAGAAGAACTTTAGCAATAGATAGTTTTAAAATTGACCAGGACCGATTTCGCTAAGTAGTTTTGTTTAAAGAGTTCCCTTGTCACATTAGTAAATCAACATTGGAGATTGAACGGTTGTTTTCAGTAATTTCTGGTACTGCTCTTGCACATCGTACAAGTGAAAGTTTTACATCCGATTGCCCATTGGCTGTGTCGAAGGTCATTGTTACAGTAGATATGTGGTGTGTGTGGGGGGCGGGGAATGGTGCAGTGTTTGTCAGTTAGTTTGTGTTGATGCTGAATAGACGACTGAAAGTGGGTTTACAGGAGTTATTTCCCACTTTGGTTGCTTCGTCTCTGGCCAAGGTAATTGAAGTGCTTAAACTGTAGTCGCCTTTGTGCGCACATATCCGGGCTAAGTAGACATATGGTGATCTCTTCAGCCATGGCCAGGGTCCTGATTTGGACTGCCTTTCATCGACTGCGAGAAACACGATACACAACACTGAGTGAGTCCTTCGGGTAGATCTTATGCCCCTGTCGACTAGGTGACTAAGAATAGAACTATTGACTAAGCCCCCCCCACACCACACATCCATAGTGAAAGTGACTTTCAACACAGCCAACCGCAAGTTAAATGCATAACTATCATCTGTATGATGTGTGAGATCAAGATTAGGAATCACTGACTATTGTTCCCCTTTCAATGTTATTTTAAAAAAGCTTCGCAAGTAAAAAGATCACAGTTGAATCCACGTACTGCAAATATTTGTCTTTTCTATGTTTTTCTTAGTGTAAAATGAGGCATCTCAGTAGTACAAGAGGATTTACTACTTTTTGAAGAATATGCTTTGATGGAATATTGACATCGCTCCTTAAATTACGTCACTTACCCCTTATTTTTCTCAGGCATGAGTGTTATGGAGCTTAAAGGTAAATAACTTGGCAATAAACTGACGGGTTGTCAGTGGCTGCACATAAAGGCTGCAACTTATTTCCTTCTTTGGTACGAGTGGTCGAAAAGGTTAGTCTTGCAATTATGGTTCTGAAAACGGCAAAAGCCTAGCGGTTGAATCGGTCTTTTATTTCTCAAAACGGCTAAGGGGTGCCTTGTCAAATTTTTCAAAACAATCAAATACCTCAGTTAAACTTTAAGCTCAGTCGAATAGCACAGTCAGCATGATCGAGGCTTTCACGCCCTGTACAATGTCCGGGGTCGACAAAATGTCGCATCCCCGCCAAAGCTGAAACTTCTTTCCCGTTCTCATGAGCTGAATAAAAAGGATCTAATGTTTCAAACAGGTGAAGCTGCTGGAATTCGGATCCATAATCCCCCCCCCCTTCTGTTTGCCTCGAAATAATTCGTGTGCTCCTAAGCTCCTATGACCCACTGTCCACCCTATAGCCCATTAAACGGAAACTGATGTAACACATGAAACAATCCATTTGGGGTCTTGAGTTAAGCCTGGACTACCAATTTGTATTTTCGGCCCAATAGCCTGACTTGTAACATGCTGTGATGTAATGGCGTGAATATGGAGAAATGAAAACCCGCTTGCTCACCATTCTGTGTTCGCTTATTATTGATTAGCTAGAGAGAAGGGAATTTTTTATGTGAAACATAATTTGGCGTCACACGGTGAATGAGTATGACCGATCACCTGTGCATATGTCATTGTCCCAAGAGGATTTCACTTCTAATTCAATCTGTTGTTATCTAAGGGCTGATCTCGTACGATTCGAAATAGGCCTAAACAAACAAAGCATAGCGGAAAATACCACAAAAGCGACTCACATCCCTCTCTTCCTTGAAGTGTGCTAGTTTATACGGCTAGGACAGGCTGGAGGCTGCCACATCATTTGTTTTCCAGTCACCTTTCTAAATCCAGAGCGGTGTTCAAAATTTGGTCGGGTGTATCCCTATTGCAATCCGTCCACCCCTACCGAATTTTCTATTATTCTGTTGTATCAGTTTTAAAAGTCAAAGTAGTCTTCGGTTCTTATTTTTGCACAGTAGTGATAGAATGATCTGCCTCTTTCTAAGTAGTTGTTGCATGGTTCAGCTACATAAAATGTTTTGACCGTAAACGACGAAACTTCGGGAAATCTTGATCATCCAGCGTCATAATTTCTAGATTCATAAAATTAAATCTCAATTGCTTAAAAGCATGAAGGTATGAAATGTGGTGAAAATCTACAGGTACACTAAAAGGTATCCAGAAAACCGTTCAAATAAGCACTACACAAAAGGAAAATTTGCGGCCTTCTTCACATTGATTCATGCGAGTTACAATAAGTGAAAAAACGCCCAAGGTCTACAAAATTTTATGAAGGGCAACCCGAATATTATCACAGGCTTCAATGACGCAGGTATAATTGGAATCTTTTCCGTGTTTCCGTTGTTGATTTGACCGGACCATGCAATAAAACTCTGTGATAACTGACCTTGTCACATCTCTCAAGTGTACGTATTATCAATTTCCCTAATATGATCTTATTCTTGGCTTGAAAGATCATTCGAAGGACTCATTTAATATGGACTTTTTTATTGAAAAACAGAACTAATAAGCGAAAGAGAAGTTGACAGGCTGTCTGGAGATTGAACTTTTAAGGTCTAAACCATCTGTGTGCTGAAACTTCTGATTCCATGTGAGTTCAGCACAAACCGTACCGAATTGTATCGTATTGATCGTAGAACGATCTGAGAGACCGGCTATTTTAAACTTTATTGTTAAATTTCTATTCAAATAGATTTGTAACTTAACTTTTTAGAGTTCTTTGTGTATTCCTGTCGAAGTAAATGACACAAGTCGTCAAATTGGTGGGAATGCGGAAAGTTTCTATTATTATTTTTTTAATCATCTCTAAAAGTTAAACGAATTCAGTTACCGTAGTAGTAGATTACTTCGGACAGATAACCCTTTGACAGGCGTAAAACAGAAAGCGTGAAGCAAAAGTTGTTCAAGAAGTATTGCATCGGTCCCTTTACAAAATACCTGTCACTGCTGAATTCTATGCACAGTGTAGTTCATTTCCCCCATGGGGGTCCAAACTGATCACCCTTGACCTTCTTGGTCTATTTTATGGTCTTTGTCATTACTAAGCAGGAATTAGGGTAAGGGAAATACTTTTTGGATCACAATTCCTTCGAGTACGCCTCAAATACAATGACTGATACAACCGTCTGTATCACACCAAAATGTGTACACGGCCTAACAGTTACCACCAAGCGTGATCTCACCGAAGAGGACCACACGGGCTCGTAAGCTACCAAATGAGAGTTGGTGAAATCTTTGACATTAGTTTCTTTTGCGAATTTCTGGATAGAATATCGTTTTCGACGAAATAATATAATTATTAGAGCCCAAGTTCAATAACTTTCAACCTTTGTTCAACAAATCAAAATCTAATACGTTAAAGGTATAACAAAGTAACACGTAGTGGCACGCGTGGAAAAGTTTCAGAACCGACTTGTTTCGATCACCTGCAATGGTCCTAGAGGAAAAATCGATGTTTATCTTGGATTCAAAAATAGCAAGACAAATTGACAAAATATCTAGTGATCAAAAAATAATCAAGTCAAAAGTCGAGCAACACAGTACTCGGTAAAGTTCAAAAATACAAATTTAGTAATGAACGAGGTGAAACTGAATTGCTCTCTCTAGGAGTCGATGGGGTTTTAAAAATAGTTTACCAGTCACTTCATGTTTTGGTGCGTGTAAAGTGGTCTCTTGATAATTCCCCAGCTTCACCTCAATCCGGTTTATGGAAAATCATTCATTTTAAGGAAGTATGTTTTGACAGATCTGATATTAGAAAGAATTATGAGCTTTGCTAGTCAGCCCGAACTGGTCTCGTGAGAAAGATATCGGAATAGTCCATAAGACCGTTCGTGAAAAGTATAACTAACAAGTTATTGTCCCGTAATTTGCAAAAGCGATCAAAGGTAGAAAAGATATATATGGAGAGATGAGTTTATCATTGCCTAGAAGAGGCGGTAAACTCAGAACTATAGTATCATGCATAACTGAATTTCATTTCGTTCAGTTAGTTCACTTCGAACCAAACCCAACAATTTTATCTGGTGTTCTTTTGAGGAATTTACGGCTCAGAATCGCTGAGACATTTTAAGGGACAAGCGAAATATCAACTTTATTTCTTAGTTAAGTCATGAAATATTGTTGAATTTCACTTGGGTTTTAAAGAAAAATCCACTCACATTTTTCACATCGAAGAGTCGGACACCGCGAGCCGGAATGGAAACGGCGACCCTCCGCACACCGGGCAGATGCTCTACCAGCTGAACTATCACGGTTCGGACAGTCCGGTGTAAATAACGTAAGTGAATAATCGGTGATGCGCGAACCCCAATTCCAGTGATACACAGCAACTATTCTGGTTTTAATCACTGTGCCAGCCTCGTTGTTCACTTCCCAATGGGACGAACAGCAAGCAGATGAGAGTCACCCGTTGGACATTGAAATATATTCACACAGTGTATTGTTGGCACGAGGAGCCTGAATCGTATGTAATGGAAGATCCACTTGTATTTTTTACATCGAAAAGTCGGTTGCCGGCTCGCGCCGTCCGACTTTATGATGTGAAAAATGCAAGTGGATTTTCTATTACATAAGACTTAGGCTCCTCGTGCCAACAATACATTCAATTAGTTTATTTCAGAGTAGAAATGGATAATGTGGCAGTTGTAAAATAAGCCCTTCAGAGTAAATAAGTACTACTGTAATGACCGGCACTCGCATTTATGGTAATCAGTCTTTAGGACAATGACTGATTCCGGCGGAGATGTGCGGAGAAAACAGTAGTAGCCTTACTTAAACTGAAAATCAATGACACCTTTCGATTTCTGTTTCACACATGACTTTTGTAGTCTAAACAGAAATTTTCGAGGTAAGTTTCTGACAATATGTGCCTGGAAACGCTTTGAGATCTCTGTTTATCCTTGAATGGCAAAAATAGAAGGCACTGGATTCTCGGATCGATTTTCAATGAATTCGGACTATGTACTGGGAAATGAGTATAGTATTTTTGTGCTGACAACCCCTTGATTTAAAATTATGCCTAGAAATACCGGCAGGGTGACACTCAAACTAATTGACGGATAAAAGATACAAGAAAGATTAGGAAAAACCTACTAGTGAGAATGTAGTTCAACTCACTGTTTTCCATCTAGCTACTGGGTTATTCTGAAGACGTGCGTATCTCAAGTGCATCTTTAACAACGGTTCCTCAGTTAAGGGAAACTCTTGTGTGGAATTGATCAAATAGAATAGCAGTAACACAGTAGGAAAGTAATCCAGTATATTCCTAGAATGTGAACCAAGCATTGGGGCAATTTGCCTAGTTTCGTTGAGGTACGTGTATACTAGTGAATCAGTTTTACCATGAACTACGATACTTACATGGCTTCATACTCCCCGCTGAACGGATAACTGATAGTCAGTCGTTTCTACACGATGATTGGTCAAAAGGTAACAGATCTCTGATTGGTTGTTCACTGCTCGGAATATTTTTTCAACCTTACTAGATGAGACTTTCCCATGCTGTTCATGAACGTTGAAACCAAAGGGGGCGAGGGGGGGGGGGGGGGACAACGTAGTACAGAGTTCTATTTTTTTGAACTCGAAACATCTTGCTTGAATTACTTGATCATTGTTGTTTTTAAAGTCTGATACAATAACATCAGATTTGAGGTGAAAACAAAATGAGAAACTGTGAGATGGGAAATAATTTCGAGCACCTAATCTAATGAAGAACAAGTTGCCTTAAACATTCATTCCTAGAAGTGAAATAAACAATTCGATAGTAGCATTTAGTATGAAAGGATGATTTGAACATCTTACTGGCCGTTCACCAGACCTGAAAATTAGTGGGGTGACTGAATAGACTACAAAAGACAAAATATGCCGTTGCTTGTCTGAGCATGGCCCAAGAAGGATATGAAAGTTAGAAGGTTAGTCAAATCAAAATTTCCATGCGACAATCGGATGGATTAGCAGAATATCTACGGGTTTATCAGTTTGCTTTCAGTTTTGAACTTCACTGGCATTTACACAGTAGTATCTTTTTCGGTTCTTAGGAGCATTTAGGGCTACTTCCTCCTATCAATGCCAAAAACGAATGATTCGTTGCATGACGCAATCCAGTCTCGTTGAATCTAACTTGTGCAGGTACGCTGGACCAGAGTTCTACTCAACAAATGTGTGACATAATTAAGTCATTTTTATTGAGGTACTAATGCAGTTTAAATACAGTGACGTCACTATTGCCCAACCTAAAAAACAAGTGAATAACTTTGGCCACACCTAAGTGGCTATACATTCAGCACTATCATCGATCGGATTTCACACCGCTTAACGACTCACACTTCACCGATGAGAAATATTTTCTAACGACCAGTTGTCTAAACTGTGAGCCAGCGATTTACGACCGTGTAGCTTATTCTATCTACTCAACTTGACCCACATGTCGTGCTTTAAGCTCTCTATCAGCCACACTTCATGGCTACTTGAAATTGCGGAGATCACTGCGATAATACCGATAAATCATGATAAAATGCACGAAGTGTTTGGTGATAGGCTCACTCTGTGTGAGCTATTGGGTTGAGTACAAACTCGGTATCTTTTAACGAATGAGACAAACCATTAGACCATATTTTTGAGAAGTCTATAAGTAGATGCAAGATTATTGAAATCTTCAGTAGACTAGAGGTGATTGATTTCAAATATGGATCCCTTGGAAGGAAGGTGGTCATTGCAAGTCGAATTGTGGTGAACTTGATATAAAACGCAATGTTACCAGTGTGGTACCGCCGGTAACTACGTCGTAAAACCAAAAAGGGGAATTATTTCTAAAGCAGCTTCTTACTAGTCAAAATCACCACGATTTTTTGCTTTATATATTTGAAAGAAGTTTTTTGTGACTGATCCAGTCATCAGAGTAAGACCAAAAAATCAGACTCCCAAATCTTTCGGGAGACAGTCAGAAGTGGATGGCAGGCTATGAAATGTCATCATTTGAAGCCAGTGCAAAATGCCTAGCGATTCCATTTGTTATATTGTTTGAATGTTTCTAGAGTGAACTGACCAGTTCAGTGAGAAGGTTCCTTCACCTTGCACAAGCTACAAATGCCTTTTTTACGGAAATTTGGCAAGATCGCCTATAAATCGGTCTGCTTGAGTCGTGCGATCGGACCCATCCAGACCAGATAAACCTACTTTGTCTTCCTTGAATCTCTGTGGAAACATTCCGGCTTATCATTTTAATGAGCATGGGTACCTAATTAACCAGAGTTATGAAATTCCTAAGGAGGATCAGAGCTATATTGACAATGTTACTGATGATGATAACAAGTTTATTGATTTATGCACAGCTAATTAGTGTCTACTTCACTAGATTATGCTTAAGGCTCTGCATCTCCTTCACGTAACTCATTAAAAAAGGGAGAAGAAATATTTTTTTTGGCGCAATCTTTTCCGCGAACGTGAAACTTGTCAGTTTATATAAGGTGAAGTAAGAAAAGCATTACTTTGGAACGAAGTGGATTGCGAATTCTCAAAATGAATTCAGCACCACAGAAGGAAGTCTGGCGGCGTCAATGAAAAGACAAAAATTTTTCGTCGGATGAGTTGTGCGTTGGCTGACGTATCACGATTAGCATCGTCTTTCTACAGAAGAAAATATTTCCTCTGCCAAAGCATTTACTACTCAAACAATGAAAAAATTCATCCATTCCTCAGAATTGCTAGTTATGCTGAATATTTCGGAGTACTCGTAAGCAGATCTCATTTGGTCAATTTGTATCGGGACAACATTGCTTTTTCTAGCAAAATAATTTAGTTTTAAGATGCCCAGATCCATAGTTCATTTTGTAGCACAACTAAAAGCTTTTACGCAGTTCACTTGCTATGTTGAATTGTATTGAAAGTCTGACCCTAGTTCAACCGTTGGAACTCCAAGTTGACAATGGTTCCCAACAAATCTCAAAGGAGTGCATGTGAATTCGATCTCAGGTTAGGGGACTGTTCAAGGTACTTTGGAGTAATCTTGGGGGACTTCAAAAAAGTAGGGTGCGCTCATACAGAGCACCCATGTTACTGTAGTTGATCAACGACAGCAAGGAAGAACCTTCGGATTTTGCGTTAGAGAGAAGTCCCGAATCAACGGTAGAAATGGAAACGATCGGAAAATCTACGGTACAATAACTCACAGACATCATAAACAGAGGTATCTTGTGCCATGGACAGCTGCTGCCTGACACAAAGTAAATTGTACTTAACCGTCACGAAATGAGATGCACGTAAATTCCATTGCACATCTAAACTGTGAGGAAGATAATTTTATGCGTTTATTCGAAGTCAGATTGGCCTATCTGTGCACAGAAATGTGAAGAATGGGTCGAAGAGTATTGACGATTTGTTGGGTGCTGCAATGCACGAGATGTCTAACGTGGTATCTGTGTATCTAGTAAAACGTGGATACTCAAAAGATAAAAGATAAACTTAAGAATGCGAATCTAGGAGAAAACAAACTGGTCCTTAGGTATGTACAACCTAATTTAGGCGAAAGAATACCAATCCTGATAACACAGGTGAAACGAAAAAGAAATTATGATTTGCAGAGACTTACACCAATACCTTGTTTCCCCGCAAATGAGACCAAGTCTCACATATATTTTTGCCCACAAAATTGAAGTAGGTTTTATTTTAAGGGAGTGTTTTATTCTTCAGATTTGAAAATCCATATATATATATATATATATATGTATATATATACACAAAAATTCCACTTTTATTCACGCAAAGTGCTATCATCTTCTTTGGAAATATCATCGAAAGTCTCCAGATTCCGAATTTCGGCCTGACTTTCTTGAAGCACCGTTTATTTCAGAACCATGGGCATTCCTATCTTGTGCCCCACAATGAAAACCTTCCTCAAAAGAATATTAATTGTGCATATACCAGCTCGCCGTGCATCAGCAACACAGCAGTCAGTGATTTCAACCCATGAATTCTTCACCCAATACACAAGCTGATCAAAACTAGGCTTCACAAAGTTTCCAACCTGATTCCTGGTCATTCTACTTTCAATGTAGTCATTGATTTCTATGTGCAGATGATCCTCAAAAGGTTTTATCCATTACAACATACAATATAATATAAAATCACTTCAGCCGAAATAATTATTTGGTCGATTTTCGTCTGCTCATGGAGGCTCCACTTATCATTAGCTTGCGGGATGATGGCCGAATCCCAGTCTAGTATACCTCGCTGTTCCCTTAACACGACTAGAGTCAACGTTATATCAACACCTCTCCTTGTACACAATCTTTTTCGGTCCTTAGAACGTATACCCGAAACACGTTCAACCCAGGGATGAGTAGAGACGGGGCTTTCCTTCCTATCATCCAAATACGGGCAAGTTTGTAACCAGTGAACGAAATGTAGATCAGCTAGAAGCCCGTTTGATTCGTTGTCGTTTGAGATCTTAAGCCCACAAACATGACTGTTTGATTCATGGCAATCATGTTAGAGAGTGGATATTTGCAAACTTCTGTGCCATCAAAAAGTACTTAAAATGCAAGAGCAGTATCTTCAACCCAAATAGGGTAGTTGATCTTCTCAGGGATATTTTATCTCGCTGAAGCAAACCATCCAGCTAGTGTAATTACACTTCGAATTCTTTTGGGGACTTTTCGAATTGTAGTGTCACTGCAAAAGCAAATGCTTGAAAATCACCTTTTGCGTACAAGCAAAGTCTTAAACCACTTGTCAGTAATCCGTCCAGTTCAGAAAAAATGGCAGCCGACCTGATTGAAAACAGCGGTTCCTAACTTTTTCTTTTTCCGGGTGTTAACTAAGAATATTCTGCTCTGCTGTGCGTTCCTGAACCATTTGAAAATCAACGCTTTTTCTTTAAACCGTAGCCGTGGAATTCATACACCGAGAGTCCTCAACAATTTCTTTCCTGTAGTCAAGGAAATAGCTGCTTCTTTTTGCAGTCGTATTCTCTTGATGGCAAACACATAAGCAAATAAAAACTGAAAGGGCTGGGAGTCTACTTATTTATATAATTCAAGTGATCTATTAAACTATGATCCATATCCATTCATTATCAAGCGCGCACCAGTGGCCTCTCTACGTCGACTGACCAATCGACAAACAGGGACGCCGTGTCTGACTGTCCGCTAGGCGTGAATAGACTGTGACAAAGCCCATTTGGTCTGGTTGTGTCCAATTATCCTAACCAGGTTACTGATCCAGCTGTTCAGATTTTCCAGTGGTACTCTGATTAAAAAATATTACCATCATCCTTGATCATCCGTGCAATAATTCACATAGTTTCTGAAGTTCTCCTAACTATTGACGGTGGACAGTAGTCTGCTTTAGCCGGACTTGTTACCGTACCTAACCTTTTGGAATCTCTTTCAGTTCTCAACTTCAAGTCCCATGGTTGGACTCATGGCTATTCATAAGTAATGTCGAGGACCTTTGAGACTGCCTACAACAAGACGCATTTACTAATGAATGGGGAGTTAAAACATATTGGAAAATAGGAAAAAAATTGCTCAACTGATTGCAACCAAAGGTTTACACCGCTTTTCTGAAATTTCTCAAAAGCGAAGAACTTTTCAGTGATAACAGAAGTATGATAAATGTTGGCTAATTATAATCTGTACGGACCGAGCCATGACTTTGACAACAAAACACTTTTGAAATGATCCAAATGTTAACAGCTGACGACCCCGGCGGGATATGAACACGCGCACAGTTTCCACTCATGACTTAGCAGCACAAGTACTATTCCCGCTGAGCTATGAGTCCGTGCCGGGAGACTTCGGATATTTTACAGGTGGATCTAACAGTATACTCACAAAAAGACGTCTTTTATTATCTAGATTATTACGAAATTTATACAGTCTGCCAAAACACACTTTAACTAAGCATGTCCGCGTATCCAACAAGTAGACATTGGATGACCAATAGGGAAGTCCTGGCCCAGGCAGTCGAATAACAAGCTAGTTCACTGTAGCCTGTGCCACGTGCTATTGTAATTTGGGCTGATGGACTGTTTAGTTCATATTTGAAAATTTCAAAGCCTTTGGGTATGGCTGTGCAGCTCAGTGGTAATAAGACATGGAGGCGACCATTCATGAGTTCAAACCCGGTCAGGGTCAAGGAGTTTACACATTTGAATCTTTTCAAAAATCACTTAAGTCTGACAAATCACACTTCACAATGAAATGTTTAAGTAAGATCCTGGGGGAAAATTTGGTGCGAATGAGTTGCTGTCCACATGGTACTTCACGCCAAAAAGTGATGTCGGTTTCACCTTCCCATTCCATTTCTTCAGCACCACTTGTTCACGTACAATCGTCAGCTGTTTGATAAAATGGTGATTAGGAAATAACTGTACACACGATGTAAGACGTGTTATCTCACTTTACCAGTGGGCTGTTTGAAATTTATTACCTAAATATTACATTCTACGAACTCTGTTATTTTTCACTTGCTGCTCAAATACTTGCTTTTTTCAGGATATAGACCATTCAAAGTAGTTAATGCGCGTGTTTAATTCCTCGCTGAATTTGTTGATTGTGAATAAGTGGTCCTGTTGACCATGTTTGAGTGAGAACGGTACAACCGTTGAATAAATGAACGCACGAGAAAAATAAAAAGTGGGACAATATATTTGCACTTTTGGTTCAATGCCGTTTTCACTTTTATCTGTTCATACGTAGGTGACTTGATCGAAAAAATGTGCAAACTTTCACTGATTGTTTTGGAGCACGTTCACATAAGTCTGCTTTCAGTCATGCTGAGCCCTTTTACATGGCAAACAAGGATCAGACATCTGGACCATGAACTGCTTCATTTATATGACCTCATTGGTTATTATGAAAGTTAAAAGAAAGTAGATGTACAAACAAGCAGCACTTAAATTACGGTTTACGCTTTTCAACGAGATTACCGGCAAAAAGTTAATGGTTCTAGAAATAAAAAGTGAATAAAGAGACCAAAGACCGTCACAAAGACGTCTGCAGTGTGTTGAACGAAATACTTTCGGAGAAGATTCAACATATCGTTGCTTTGTATGGACTAAGTGAAGTTTTAAGGAGGAGTGAATGCATTTCTCAAGACTGACTCATTACAAAGGCTATTTTGACTGGTTTTTCAAACGACAGAAGCTGAGGGTATCTGTCTTTTGAGTGCAAGCCACAGCCGGTCACTCCTCCCTTGTCACCTTCTATTGACCGTGACTCTCTTCCTGAAATCATGCACCATTTCTGCATAGTAAACGAAAAATGAAAAGAAACTATATGGTAGAATTTTATTGTTTACTAACACAGTGTGGTCGAAATCTTTGGTAGGTTGTTGACGTTTCGGTCACCACGGGTAACCTTTATCAAGGTTGGTTTTACAACTGAAACATTGTATAAAAGTAATGTAACGAAACTTACATTTTCAGTGGTTTTATTCCCAAGCCATCATAAATGTTTATATGAAGTTCAATGAAGAGACAGAGTGCAGTCAGCTCATCAGTCAGTCGGCTGGCCGATTAATCAAATGACAAACAATCGGAGTCAGCGGGCTATGTGACTTACTGTTTTATGGTTGATCACCTACGTCACGAGTCACTCTATCCACGGTTGGCTGAGAGAGTCCAAATGTTTGATTCAGCTTCGTTTGTCAACACCGTTTAGACGTGAGAAGTTGTAAGCTGATCGTAGAGGGCTACCAAATCAACTGTGCTGTCTGAATCTAGGAAATAGTCAAGAATGGTGTTAGATACGACTTCACCCCTTCCATTTCGAATCCATCTTACTGGTACTGGTACTTTTTGACGCGTTTAGATAGTTACCTTGTAGTTCGACCTACTCAGCTAATGACACAGTTAAGCTAAATTACAAGAAATGGAGAGATCAAAAAAGACAGTTATATTGTGCGTTCTCTTGTAATCGTTGCTCGGAGTAGGATACTGAGTTTGGCCCTAGTGAAAAAGGCTCTAACAGTGACAGTTAAAATCCCACTGATTCTCTTAGCTAAGTGTTATCTTTTGTGGATGAGTCTTAGATGAATAATTATTTTGCGGTACATCCTCTCGATCTCCCCCGGTGAATAAATAGCACTCTGTGAACCCGTCTTGACTACCGTATTCAAACAAGCAAATATTTCATTTTCGTGAGTCTACATTCGCATCATGAATTCTCTTGTTGTGAAGTAAGTGTTCCCTTTAGTTTTTTATTGATTCGCATTCGGGTGTTGATTGCTTCTGTAATCTCCCTCAGATCAAGTCAAGCCCTAACAGATATTTTTTTAGTACTTCATCTGCGAGAATTGTTATCGTTTTTTGTGACAAGTCAGTTCCCTAAATGTCACATTTTGCCCCGACACAAACGTTGCATGTGACTCACAACTGCTGCTTCGTGACCAGGGGATATAGAAGTATTCCGAGTTGCATGCCCACTCAGAGACAAATATAACACGATAAACTCCGTTAATTCTACATTCCGTATACTACATTGACTAGAAAAGGCGGAAGGATGTGAGCCAGTAGCGGGAAAATAAAATCTATTTGCCTATATATATATATATATATATATATATATATATATATATATATATATATCATAGCACTTGGAGTCTATAGTATTCTTCAGCTAATATTATGCTGAATTTGCTTTACTATCGGTGATTCACTGTTTCGCCCCGTTAGGCAAGCAGTCTATCAACCGAATTATGAGATCATTGGCTATCTGGAGTTCCGTGAAATAGATTGGGGCACGAGAATCACACTGGAGATCGCCTTCATAGTCCCGATTTCAAATCAAGCCGGTTAACCTCCCTAGTCATTTGACCAACAAAGTGGCTTCACCCATATGGCAATGCTCTAATACAGTCACATGTTAAAACCACCGCATGTTTATTCTAAGAACTTATTCGACGGTTTTCAAGGATTTTTTCATTTAAGATGGTTCTTCCAGTTCAAATGAACTTATAACAAAAAGGAAAATATTGGTTGCCTAACCAAAGCCTTTTATTGGGGCTCATTTGAATCCATAACATAGTTCATCATGCATTGTGAACTTTCATCTGACCACTGACAGCTACGGAGGCACAGTTCAATTGTTTCTTAGTTAGGCTGAACGACACTTTGTCGTGTGGGGCATTAGTTCAGTAAACCTATGAAAGCCAGCCCGGATAGCCTGGTAATTACGGGTTCGACTCCCAATCGTTCAGCCCAGGTTCGAGTCCCAATAGGACTAAGTGGATGTGCACTACTGGTGATTTAAGAAAAAGCAAGTTAGCTGTGCAGTGCGCTCATAAT
The DNA here is from genome assembly GCA_948099385.1 of Fasciola hepatica. Taxonomy (NCBI): domain Eukaryota; kingdom Metazoa; phylum Platyhelminthes; class Trematoda; order Plagiorchiida; family Fasciolidae; genus Fasciola; species Fasciola hepatica. The sequence goes on along the minus strand of CANUEZ040000087.1, from coordinate 1,865,557 downwards.
TTTCAGTGGTCAAATTAAAGTTCACAATGCATGATGAACTATATTATGGATTCAAATGAGCCCCAATAAAAGGCTTTGATTAGGCAACCAATATTTTCCTTTTTGTTATAGGTTCATTTGAACTGGAAGAACCATCTTAAATGAAAAAATCCTTGAAAACCGTCGAATAAGTTCTTAGAATAAACATGCGGTGGTTTTAACATGTGACTGTATTAGAGCATTGCCATATGGGTGAAGCCACTTTGTTGGTCAAATGACTAGGGAGGTTAACCGGCTTGATTTGAAATCGGGACTATGAAGGCGATCTTTAGTGTGATTCTCGTGCCCCAATGCATATCGTGCCATCAAGAGACCAAAGAAGATGCTTTCAAATTTATCTGAAGTACCTCCCAGAATACATCAACAGCAACGCGATATAAAAACGTAGTAACAGATTTGGTAGCTGCAGTTGAGCTATGCAATCACTCTATGCGTTCCCAAAATCGATTTTTCAGTTAACATCAACTTCCCTAACAATACATCAATATCAATCCACAAACAGGTTCAAATACAAGGAGCTATATCCCAGTGATCTATCCCTGAATTTTAATTTAAAAACGAAAACGCCACTCTTTTTTCTGGCCAATCACTCTGTAGATACCGCCTCCGCAAATCAACGAAATCGCAAATGTTGCCCGTTAGGATTCGTTTGTAATATGCTTTGCGAAACTCAATGGCAGTTTCCGATCTCATTTCTATTATTGTCAGCCTAGCGGGGTGCAAAGAAGCCATATGTCAGTGATACTCGTTACTGAATGGTGAGCTTACTTCTTAAATGAGGTTTTCAAGTGGATCTGTCCCGTACATTGTTTCTGGCGAACAACTCAAGAGTTTATGGAACGACATGACCGTTTTATTTGTAACTAGGAAAATTAAAAAATCATAACCGATCACAGATAATCGGGGCGGGGAAAGAATACTCAGACTCTTTTGCTGACGTTGTCGTTGGAACCTATAAAAGAGTATTGTTTTTTCCAAAAGAAAAACAATTTTTATTCGATGTTGACTTTTGATGACGAAATTAACAGTTATTGACATAATACCCGTGGATTCTGCAAGAATTTTCATTCTGATTAAATTTGTTTTTCATCAAATGAAGTATGTATTTTCAACAAAAGTACATTTTTTCAAATACACACTACATTTTGTTCATTTAGGGGAAAATAGATTGGATTCATGATCAAGTATCTTGTCTTTCTTCAACAAATAGAACACAACTTGATAATTAGCATGTAAATTTAGGATACTCGGTGGCGACCAAGCTTGTTCGAGGTGTTTCACAACTGGTTAAACAAAGAACTTTTTATAGACATTGTAGTCAAGACAGTAGAGAGGAATAAAAAGCACACCATCTTTTCGAGGAAAAAATTGAAAACACGTGTCCACACAGTTCCCGTGTTATCAGTGTCGAGATATCGTGCATTGCTCACGGCTGATGGCATAAGGTGAGGGACTGAAATGATTGCTGTTCGTTTTTTATGTCTTATACTCAGAAATCCCCAAGATGCTTTTTCTGACCCTATTCTCCTTCAATAAGTCCCAAAGCATTGGTTTTTTTCACAGAAATTATTGAGATACAGTTGCAAAAATATTTGTTTGTCTTTCTGTCAAGTTTTCATACAACTATATTACAGTTATCATATTTATTTCCCCTAGCAGACTTACTCTGTTCGCGCTTATTTCCCAAACAGTCCAATAGATAGAGGAAGAAATCGTTTTTTTAATGAAATTTGTCATTTCCATCCGTGGGAAGAAAAGCCTTACTATTTAGCAGGATGATAATCTACTGAAACCTATTAGGGTTTTCATGATTTCTAACCCAAAATATTCTCTTTTGGTTGCACAGCAAAGCTGGTATTCTCCCAGAAAGCTATACAGTACCGATGCTTTAGCACAAAAAGTGAATTTTCAGAAAGAGTTTGAAACACCGACTGGCATCTGAAATAAATCGAGTATTTTAATTGTGTGTGTAAATATTATGGTGTGGTGGGACAGGGTATGTTCAATAAGTTTTGAGTTCGACCGAAATGGACTCGATCGATGGGGTAACACCATTTGATGCAGCTCTGGGAGTTGTGTTTACTCTGTCCCGTTTCATTTCATATGTTCCCTAATGTGGATTGGAATTGATTCACCACTCTGAATGTGATACTGTTAACATCTTGGTGACAAAATAAATCATGTATCTGAATTCTCATCTAATGTCACGCACACCACCGGTTCTCTCGTACTTATTTGTACATTCAATTTCTATGATTCACGTTCGTGATGCCTGTAAAAATCTACGATTCAGTGTGACTTGTTTCCGATGAAAATTTCCAAGACAAACTTCTGCGGTTTGAAAGAGAGAAATTCTACTGTATGTTGTAGCTTAGAAAGTAGTTTGTTTAGTGCGGGTACCGGTTGCCGGGAAAATGTATCAAAGTTGAACTTGAGGCTGGCATAAAGTATAAAAACGACTAAAGAAAGTTCTGATCAGCTCGGAATGTACGAGGATAAAATTAACAAAGGATAAATAGGGGAAAATAATTTGTCACGACCCATTAGCGCCGAATGGCGCTTACCTGATTGTTTTTTTTCTCACAGCAAATTCCTGCAGCCGACAAGCTTATTCAACCGTAACTAATTAGCAATTAGTATTCGAGGTTTGTGATATGCTATTAGTTTATGGTTTATGATAGTCAAAACAGTGATATAGTGGGAATAGGGTCACCTGAAAATCCGTACCAAAAATCTGTGTTGTCTAAATACAAAGGGAAATGAATTGATTCATACCCAAAAGTTTTGCGAGGTGAAATCAGAAAAGAATGTTTGGCATATAGGATAAATCGTATATCAAGAATAGACATCTCAAAGTCTCGATCTAAACCTTCTGTGTCAGCAAAAGTCTGCACTTTTTCAAGACTTTGCACCTCACACAGGTGAATAAACTTCAAAATTTTACGAAATACACCAGAGAATCAATACCGCGTGCTGAACTTTGTTGCGTATTCGAGAGCTATGGAAATTCCAATGAAGAAATATTTTACTCGTAATGATATTTTCGTTCCTTATTTGTTCTTTATTTTTTTGTATGTGTTATGTTATATTATACCAAAAAAATTCGGAATCATAAAATTCTATTCAAATAGATGTTATTTACTTCCGTTCTCTAATGCTCACCTTGCCGTGGAAAATTATTGACTCTGATTAGGAGATTAGACATGCTTGAAGCTTGGAAGACCAAGTTTTATAAGAGAATTTGAATACTTTTCGAACTATGAAGGTTTTGCTCAGCTAAGATTGAACGCAAATCTGGCTTGGGATAGTTTTTTTGGTTGTCTCCGTCGAATGTGTACCTAATAGCAAAACGAAACAACAACAATAAAACATTCTCAATAGGTGCCTTACTAACTCGCGGTCTAATATTGATTTCGCGGTCAGCGAAAGACTCACCGGAAAATAACCCTTTTGGTTCATTTCCATTGTCTTTAATGACAGCTCCGTCTTGGTTTCGCGGTCATGGTCAAGTGTACATTCAGAACCACAACGTTTCCCCAATTTATTAAAGGATGTGTATACAATTTTTTATAACGGATCAAGTGTGTGCTTTGCGAGAAATATATTACTCAGGAACTTTACGTAAATGAATAAATTTCTTTTTGCAGCATTCATCTCAAACATGATATCAAAGCATGAAGCGCTGGGGAAAAAAGCTTGCATATCTGAACTTATTATTAACGATTTATGCATCTCCTCAGAAAAAGTATAACCAGAGAGTAATGAATATATCCCGAGAAAATAAGTATTTACGAACCCCTACATTTCAGTATCATGAGCGATGATGCAACCTAAGAAGCTTTATTTTTCGGCCGAACAAAAATCAGATTCACATTCCCAAAAGGTGGTCACGTGTCGCAGCTGCGAATATATTCAACTTGCATCATTATTAGTCATGGCTATTGGTATGTTGTGTATGCTCAACAGTGGGACTTCGACGGGTCACAAAACGTAATTAAGTAGAACCATTCACAAAGCAACTCATTCCCATGCCTTCGAGGTTGCAAAAGTCATCAGGCCAGTTTATATAGGCTGAAAAAATCTTGTTGGGACAAGGTTATTCCAGACATTCCGATCAAAACATATTTTATCGTGATACAAAAAACAGAAGATAAGGAAATGCATAACAACATATTTAGACGGTGTTTTTCTGTGACGTGGTATACAGTGGAGATGGCATCACGGATAGCTCAATTTCACTTTATACCGTAAAAAAACGGATTATATTCGCTATCAGTGAGCTCCCCGTACCCTGGTTTTCATGTCATATAAATCGCAGTGACGTGATTATGAACTTTCGAAGACAACTATTTATCTGACCTTGTGTTGTCGACGTGATTACGGATATTTTCCACGCTAAAACGCGTTTTTGGGACACCGTGCTCAAAATGACAGAATCGCAGTAAACGAATATCGTAGTCAAACTTGGCTGATACGAATTTGTATATATATCTTGCTTAGTAGTATTATTTAGCAATATAAATGGTCAAACGTTTTGTGCACAAGGAGCCGGCTGATGGATCATGATCAGCATTGATTCGCTGAATTCTAACAGCTTCGATTTGGGCTTGCGCAACATCACTGTGAAGGATTTGGTCAGGTCAACTAAGTGACCTGATGCAATTAAAGTGTTTTGCAATTAAAAAAGCTGAAGGTTTGACGTCATTCTCCGCAGTCGCATTGGGTTACGTCATTGATTTTACCAACCTTGTAGATATGTGCTCCGAAACTCGTTGAGCCAAGCAACGATCCATTCTGCCAATGTATACGACACCGCAGCTGCAAGTGAACTGATAGACGACATGTGAGTCAGGATCACCAGGATTATCTGAGTGATTTCCGAAGCTTAGTCTTTTGGTAGTCTGTAGGAGATGCCATTGCGCCGCTGTGTATGAAAGCCTTATGAACAGCTTCCGATTTCTATTTACTTGGTTAAATAATTGGTCACCTTTGAATGGTAAAATGACAAAATGTTGCTTCTCGACCGTGATTGGTTTTTCGCATGCTTTCCTCGGCTGTCGGTGATGTTCGATACACGTTTTCTGATAACCATTGGCCAGAAACGCTCTTTTTATGAATTCCTCTCCATTTCGCACTTGATCGCTGGTGCACATTTTTCACACTTTGTTGAAGGGAATTCGGACTAATTCACGTTTTTAGGTCATTGATGCTAAGCTGAAGAACTGTGAGTAGCGACCACCCCACGTTGCTTTGCGATGAATACTGTGTTGCAACGTTTTATCTGGACTTTTGATTATTAGAATATGTAAAAGAAGTGGACCATTGACACCTTTTTCGTAAGTAATAGAAAAATTAGGATAAATAGAGTTTATGATGTTAATGAGGGAATAAAACGTTGCTCATTCTAAAAAAATACAATGTCACCAACGCATCGTTTGTAAAGGGAAAATTCAGAAATATTATCACAGAATTTTCTTTCGATTGATTGCAGAAAAACACCCGTGAAGGTCGGACCCAGAAAATTTTCCATAACCACACCATAAATCTGTTTGTTGGGTTTTCCTTCAGAGTCAAACGGATATGCTCTGTGCATAAAGGAATTTCAGAGCGTATATTCACATGCTTGGCAAAAACACTGACGCTGGACCAGTTAATCTCGTTCAGTAGGTCAATGTAGAATAGAATAAGTTTACGAAGTCTCCGTCGCTTCAGTCAGATATAGTCACACGAAATGTTGAACCGGTATCATCACGCACTAATCATGCAGCCTCATTCCCGCCTCATTAAAAGTGCGATATTAAACAACTAATTCAATCAACAGTTAACGGTTACTGCCTTATTTATAACCTAGATGATACAAGAATAGAATTGTAAATGGCAAATATCTGTTTCTTCTCCAGCTTTGTGGTACTCAGTTAGCATCGAAATCTGAAGGCTAATAATTTTTATGAGAGATCCTTACCTAGCGAAATCAGCTCCAGTAATTCTATGGGTTTCTTATCAAAAAAGAGTCCTTCGAATAAAACGCTGATTCCTGCGACGGTTCAATCTGAAGGTGAGGAAGTGTAAGAGACCAGTTCCGATCACTGAGTCATTCTGGTGTAGCATAACAACCTGCTAGTCTAAACCCAACCACTTTCAACAACCAACTTCTCGTAATTCTAGTACCCAATTTTTTTATTGCCTAACTTATCTTTCAGACCAAATCACACTGGATTAGAGGCCAGAGATATTGGGGACGCTTGCTTTGTGCAATCAAAGTGTTAAATCGTCTTCTTGCCTTTAGGCAAGCAAATTTCATCATCACACCTGACAGATATCCTTTAGAGTCAGTTAACTGAATTATTGTTCTTTCGATTTACCTAATCACTTCGAGAAGCACTGGCTATCAGCCAGAATAACCCTCGTTAGTAATACAAAAGACAAGCAGGAAGGGTTTTATTGCCTATTTTGTAAAGGCCAAATAAAAAGGGAAACAAAAACCACGACTTTTCACATCTAGCCCCTTAGAATTTATCTGTTCAAGTTTGTAAACAAATAGCAAACCCGTAGGGTTTGCAGAAATGTAGATTGGTTATATTTTTCCCGAATTACTGGTAAACAAGATGGGGCTGAACAGACTTTCGGACGTGAAACATTTTACACAGAAATTTAATCCAATCGAATTCAGTGACACAGTCGATCTTCAAATTCTTGTATCACTTTTGACTCTGGCCTGCTGGGCTAATGTGGAACTCAGAAATGCACTTTGTTCCTCAGGACTGTGATGAGAAACTCTTATTTAAAGTATAGTGAATATATGATAAGGTAAACTGGCTCGATCAGCCGCATAGAAATGATGCACTGAATACTGCTTCCATCCTGACACCGATCTCCAAAGTGGATATATTCTTCTAACCTTTAATTTACTCTTCTGTTTGTTAGTTAAAATGGGCAGCCTAAGACGAAAGGGGCTGTAAATCTGCCAACATGAAAATGTTTCTTGTTTGTATATGCTACTCAGTGAAGCATGGCAAGTACACTCTATTAAATAAATCAGACTAGTTCATTCAGTTTAGCAATACCACAAAAGAAGAACAGCGAAAGTCATCAGTGACTCTTCGCGGATTTGGCTGTGCTCATCAAAGCCGGTTCTTTGTTAACAAAGACAAATATGCAATAGGCCTGCTGAAATTCTTCTTCAAGCTGCTCTATTTCATCATTCTAGGGATAGATCTTTTATGTTTTATTTACCGTCGAGAGAGTCTTGCCGGGTTTTTCACATTGTCAATACTGGATGACTTCAACTATTTGCGTTTAATTTTTGCCACTATCCTTCATGGTTTCCATCGACTGCCATTCGCTGCTTATTGCTAGGCGCTCAGGTTGCTAACCTGAACAAATAGTGCCTATGTATTTTGTTTCAAAAACTGATTTGAAAGAAAAAGGTTCTCACCTTTAAATACGCCTCCAAATCATTTTCCTTGAATTCTTTCTTTACGCATTAGTGACAATTTTTGTCCGGAATTCACATTAATTCATGAGGACTAAAGGAATTCACTCCATTTTATGAACGCATTGATACTACTGCCTTACCGTGAGTAGCAAGAGAGATAAGAGGATATTACCTCAGGTAGGAACAGACCGCCGGACACAATCAAATAAAATGGTTATTGAATCAAAACACCCCCGCGGAATAACGCCTTCTTTCAAGTTACTTTTAATTTTAAGTGCTTGCTGAAGGTCTGGTTTGATTTAACGGTGAATTATAATAATGGTATTATTACAGTAGAGCGTTTGTTACATCGCAACATGGCACGCCACGTAATCACAGAGGGATATCTGAGCCAGAATGAACGACTTTGCATAAGCCCTTACCTACTAACAAACAATTTAATCAGCTCTGTTTACTCACCGTGCCGCTAGCTATTCAGCTTTGCCCTTGTTTTGCATCAGAACTAAATGATTTACTGTCCCTCGGGCAGTGGCTTTGAGATGTGATAGCAAGCCCGCCAGAAATCGACTGACATCCATGATAATGATAATAAAAACAATATATGAACATGGCTATTCGACCTGTCACACGTCTCACGAGAAGCCATATATCAGGGGAGTCAATGTGTGAACGAGTGACGGACTGATAAAGGTACACGTCGTTACCGATAGGACATCACAGCTTGCAGTGTTTAAGCTAAACAAGAGCAAGCCTAATTTGTCTGATGTGTGACTCACAGTGGACTCAGTGAGTATGCACGAAGTACTGCTACGATTTCTCAGTTTTCCGGGTTTCACGTCAACCAGATGGATTATTGCCGTAAGCCTATCATGTTGTACAGCTGTTCTTCGGGCACAATACACAAGGCAGAGTATTCTTCAAAAGACATGAAGATTCCAAATCACGTCTGTGGTGTTGCTTATAATAAGTGAATCTAAACGTGTGACGTTTACTGTGCCACCTTGCTTCTGACTACAAGTGTGGTTCGTTGATCAAAAATCGTTTAATTCTGTCTTAGCTCGAGCTCCATTTGCCAGTTCACATTCAACTTTCCTCAGCTGGTCATTCTGCTCTGTTTATTTATCATTTTTATTACTTTGAAATACACGGTAAGCGTTTGTATCTGGCTTTCAACAAGTGGCCAATGCAGGGAAAGGAATCTTGCTGCAGCTGGCGCCGAGAACGAACTGAAGACACGTTTGAGAGCAAACAGCCGTTTATCTTCTTTAAGTGTGTATACGGTTAGATCTACAACTGCTTTTGGTTTTAGAGATCAAAAACTGATGAGAGATTTTGTTCCCAAGGTCCGGGAGAGTTGTGGATTACAAGAAACAAAACGGTGTAGGTAGATTTGAAGAACTTGGAAGATATATGCCCACAAATAATGGGAGGATTTGCCTGTCTTACATTTTATAGGCTACTATGCAATCACTCATTTTTGATCAAAAAGTCCGTGAGAAACTTCAAAATAAAGTAAAAAGGAAAATCATGCATACAAACAGTCTTAGGGAATTTACTTCAACAAACAACTGAATATCTGCATCGGTCTAGGTTTCCACATTAAGCACAGGAAAATTTACGTTATCGAAGGCAACGGAAAGAATCAGTTTCTATGACTTCTACTGTCCACGGAAATGATGTTATCTCCCTCAAAATCATCTTACCATAAGCAGCTTTCAGTAACCCAATAGATGTGATTTAGCTTCAAGAGAAAGGTATTACTAAATCACCAATCGGTAGCTTATTACCAAGGCCAAATATAAAACTCACTAAAATAACAAAACAGAGTATGCTTTGAAAAAAGCATAAAGTGACAGTGACCTGGTGAACAAATCGCCGGTTCCTGACCCCCCCAGACATTCTCCAGTGCTCACGGCGAGCAACGGGACAAATTACGCCAGAAAGTTCGATGTCAATGCTTCCCGGTAGACAATTTGCCTTTGTCTGCAACGAGCAGTTATTTGCCAGGGCTTAAACTTATCCTCTCCAAATTAGAAACATCAGAAGCAAACCAAGGCACAGCTTGGTTTTTAGGCTGTCAGAAGTATCTGAATCATTTCCTTGAACAGATTCATAAGTTAAATCAGAACATTATAATGGGTTGTTAAATTGGCATAACTGTAGACACTTCACAAAATATTTTATCACATTCTGACAAATCTATTCAACTTTACTCGTTGGTTATGACCCATAGTTATTATTCCCTCACGGAATATAGAACAGAATACTTAGCCGCAAAATATTCGGCTGATGATTCGTCCGGCTGACTGGAAAAGTTAGGATAATAATATCTACAAAACTCTGTTCAGCCCAGGTGAAGAAAAACATCATCGAATTTACGTGACCTGTTTTTGTCGTACGCAAAAAATTAAATGAGCACTCAAAAGACAGCATCTATTGAGCTCCTTCCTGTCTGTAATGCAATGCGAACTGATCATTTGACACAGATTTGAGTAAAGAATAGCTAGAATTTCTATCTTTGTGGAAATGGCTTTCGTTAGGTTTCTTATTAGTAATCATACTAATTATAACGATAACCTGTTCAAGAAACAATAAAGGGTAGTTATTCATTGTGAAAACCACCTATAATTAGGTATTTACCGTTTATTTTGAAAAAAATTAGTAAAGGGAGTAGTTTCACATGCATTAGCAACTTTCAATTCAACGATGAAAACTGTGAAGGTCTCTGGCTTGTTGGAAGTCATCACCAAGCTCAGCTGACACTAGAATCGAGAGTGCCCACTCATGACTTACACAAGCCCTACCGTCAGGCTATCAGGGCTGCATCTCGGCGACAGGTTTCTCGACAACACAACGAGATACATACAAGCTAAATCTTCTGATACTTATGTTGATAAAATATAGTGGTGTAAAGGCTTGCAGACAGGGAAATTTCGCAGCACTGATAAGTGTCACTGAGATTTCAGTTGACAAGTCCATTGATATACCAAAAGATAGCCTTTAACTGAAATTCTTCAGGTGACCAAGCTGCAAGCTGCTTTCGCACACTTATTTGTTCCCTACCCAAAGTAATTCCGTTATAGGAATATATTGGGGTGGAGTTGGCTGTATTACATCGGAAAAAGCCCTGCTCCAAAGCTGAAACTTTAATTAAGTCAATAGAATCCAACAAATTTACTCTGATTTCTAACTTATTGGAGTCACAGTCATTTGTTCAAAGTTCGCGTGCTAGTCGGGATAGATATTAGCACTTTGAGTCATCTTATCCTACATGTGTAAGGCGAGCACTTGATTCGACCTTAGCTAACCGAGTCCAAATCCAAATGACCATACCATTCAGGAGGTAGGAAATACACGCTTACCCACTATGTGCTACGTCTAATTAGAAGTGAAACGTGGAAAAAATTATCAACACGACAAAAAAGGAAGAAAAGACTGGTTGGATTTCAACAGAATCCCGCGTCAATCTGGGACTTCAGAGGCAATCAAGAGAGGTCTTGAAAATCACCCCAGCCGTACTTTCCTTCTAACAATAACACCATGAAATGCAACCTCATAAAAGTCTAGCATCCAGTTCACTCACAAGACCAAAGCAAGTGTATTTGTAAGATCAGTTGCACAGAATGACCCGTTGAATATAGTAGGCAAATTAACAGACAGTTGAAACCAGAATCAAAAAGCACACGAGGAAAGGAAAACCCAAACCAACCGAAAGATCGGCTTTAGATAAACTCGAGCAAGACTCAATGATCGCACTCTATGCCATGGCTGAGGGACACAAATTTGACAGTGACGACTCCACTGTTCTCCGGTTCTGATTTCGAAGGGATAGAGAGCGCCTGCGCACCGAGGCTATGGTAATCAGCGCCCACCCTAACCGTTTTAGTCGGAACGACTGGACAGGAGTATTAGCCATCTGGACAGCTCTAATCTCGTTGAAAGACAACTATCCGGATGACCACTGTTTAGCTTTGCCCTTAAATGGCCCGGCAATAAGTGAAACTGATAATGAGAATGGGTGAAACTAACGTCTAGTCACCCCGACCACGGCAAACCTTAACAATACACATGTGCGCAGAAACATATACTCGGGGACTGGAACATCCCTTAACTAGTCACGACTACCATTGAGTCATCTGATTGTAAATTTTGCCCTGAAAATGATTGCCCGCGGTAGCCGAAATGCCAGCTAATTTAAGTTCCTACGGAAAACGTTGCTTTCGACGACAAAACATTCTGAATAACCACAACGAACTTCACATGGATTCTCTGATGCACTCCGCACCTCTTTCGGACGTGATATAATCAATGTGACTTTTATTTGCACAAATTTCTTAAAAACAGCTCGACTTTCCGAGGAAAGCTGCTTGTTGTAACTTATAAACACTAATGATGCGGGTTGAAAATCTAGTTTCATTTAGGGTGACTTAGCTCAACTTTTTGTACGGTGCCACCGAGTTGCTAGACATTCGGACCACCTGATCCAGAAAACACAGTTGAGCCCAGAAAAAAACTTCTTAGTGCCAATGAAATAAAAAACACTCAATTTTGTCTACTGGATGTGAGAGACAGATTTCTGATAAAGTTTTCCTACGAAGAATCCATTTTGTTTTGACTAGCTATGAAGAACAAGAATGAAAAATTAATATGGTGATTTGGTTCAGCCAGTATTGTCACAAGCAACATATGTTCCAGACCGTACGTTCGGGTCCTCAAGAGATCAAACATTCCAATCAATATGAGTATTTTTGATTGAAAATGTCACTGTTTGAGCACAACAAAAGCAAAGCCAACTGCGATGGTATGGGCTGATTAACAGTTGGTAGTCAACCAAATCTCGTTAGAAGTCCATAAGTTGGCACCTGGATGAGACAACTGAATCAGAAGAAGCAAGATAGCCAATCGATGGCGCGGTTCTAGAAAATGAGAGATGAATCCTGTCAAACGCACTTTAGCCTCTACATCAGTCCATTAGAGGGCTTGGGAGACAGCTTCAGTTTGGCCAACATGCTTTGTGCCACGACCAGGTACAGCGATTAGCACCCAGAGTAGTCACTGAGCTTTACGCTAATGAAACGAGATCGTTTGTAAGTAAAGAAACGTCCTTCCTGGCTATAGTAGGACTACACTGAAATACGATACATCACAAAACTTTAGGCTGAAAGAACGGAATAAAAACGTGGTTCCGAACAGGATGAAATAGATAAAGTTTCTTTTTATACAATTGGTTTGACGCCATACACACGGTGTTATTAACGGACATTATAATTACCCCTTACATAGTCCTTATATGCTCAGTTGTTTACGATGTCCAGGATGATATCTAATTCCTATAAATCAGTGATGTTTCTCCACTCGTGCTTCGTTGTTCAGAGTCAAAAAAGCGAATCACCTGCTACATACGCATTCCTCTTCTTATTCACTCTCTCTGCTCCAACAGATTTTTATGTGATTGGTTGAGCACCCATGAGCAGATCGGTCAACGTCTTTATCCTCAGCATACTGGAAGAAGGTCTTCTGAGTGAGCTTGCCCGTCTCCTGAAAAAATTACGAGAAGGAAGTTGGAAACCAAATGACATGCATTACTTGTGACTAGAAACAATTTTATTAAGGTTTATTCAACACATAGTTGGAAGCACAGTTCCGTTGTATTTATTATTATGGAAGGTAATTTCCTCTTGTCTTTAGATGGCCACGTCTATTTTCACTTATAATGTTCGTTGGTTTCTGTTTGTTGTGTGCCTATTGAAGCGCATTCCTAATGGTGTTCGGTTCAAAGAAGCCATGTTCAAACGCAACCTGCAGTGTACAAGCGGTAAATTTCAGCCACGTGAGTTGTTAATTGGCAGATTACCTTATAGGACGGATCAGTGTTAACTGAATCACGAACTTTTGGGAGTACAAAATGGAAAAGGCTAACCGGTGAGCAAAACACTGCAAGAAATTGTGGTATTCAATGCCAACGAAATGCACATGGGGATGTCTAATCAGTCCTAAAAGTTCGAGAACAAAGAAGGAAACTACACCGAAACAAATGGAAAATACCATAATACGAGAACCTTTGTAAAGTAAATGCCAAGACGGTCTACACTGCGTGATCTAGTTTGCAATTGTGTTTAGCAAGCAGAAAGGGACAGAGGCGAAACCTTTTTCAGTTTTGCCAAGGTGAACGGTTGTGAAATGAAGAGACGAATTATGAACTGCTTGTCAGAAAACGTTCTAACTGAAGGTTATTTTTATTATTTCAGAATCACAACTCTGTGGATGGTTAACCTAAAAAAGGTCTGATGAGCTATTTCTAACCAAAAGATGTTTGAATAATACAGCTGTGATGATTTCCGGGAATGTTTGATGTGATACCGAAAGGAGAAATTCTTCATAGAGTACACTTTTGGTTTATTTTCTGTGAAAGCACCAGATTACCTTGAGTTGAACCGAGTTTACTCAACCTTTGTAAGCCAAATAAGCACATATTTTCTTTAATCTTTTATTTATTTTCTTTCAATATAAAACAAAGGTAAAATATTTTGTGAAGGCTGTCAAGACTAATTTGAGACTGCCAATTGGGGAAATTGAGCGTGGCTGTGGCTGCAATCGGGCCCGGTACGAAAGGCTAAGCAACCCCACACGTAGACCGCTCGACCCCCAGCCATAGGTCCGGTGGGCTCAGTTGATTCCGTTTGCAAACTTACACGTTGAAAGTGCAGACAATTTCTTGTAGCTTCTCGAACTAAATCGTTTCCATGCAAAAATCCAAGGTTGCCATATATGTGCAGTATCGATTTTTTCGAATCAGACTTGTACCGTGATTGTTCGACGGATAATGCCAAGATTGTTTCCTTACTACGGTTATATCACATAGTTAGAGAAATCCCATAGTTGAGAGTGGAAAGATTTCACGAAGATAAAAACATACAACCTGGTGAATTACTCACTGATCGAGAGTTCACTAGACAGGATGAAGTCTTTTCACGAAAGCCGTTTCTTTAAAGTTTGTGAGTAATTTTTCTCTGTTCCATTTACAACTGTAATAACTTCCATTATCTAATCAAAGAAAGCATACCAATTTAGACTGAAAATTTTCCTTACCGGGAAACGTGCGATGAAAATCGCTTTTATAGCCACCGAACTAATTTTAATGCAAAGTTCAATTGGCTTGTTTACGTCACTTTGCAAAATACCAGATACACAGTGCAAGGCAATAAAAACGTTTGCGAGGTATCCAGCCCTATTTAGAGGCATCCTAAATAGTCATAAGTTGACAAAAATGCTCTACGTCATGCATTCATGTACTTGCTTATCTAAGTGTGCACAATTTAGGAACTGGGCAAGCTTCGCAGTCTTCAAAGATTCAAAGTGAGGCGAGAGTGTCCCCTTTTATTTTCGTGTCAATTTGGTGGAATCACCAATTTTTCTTGTTAGTATTCAAAGCACTGGAAACAAACTTCACAGTGTGAATCCATGATAAAGGTGAAAGTTTACGGCACAAGCAAAGTTCACTTATCTCTTTATTGCAGAACAAATTTGTAACTATCTCATAGCTGGAGTGAAGTATTCATTTACCGTTCATAAAGATCTAGCTAAACTGGATGCCTCCTGACGTGGATGACAAATATTCCGATGGTAGCACTGTCCTGCAGTACCATTGAAATTTCAGGTTTACATCAATGACAACATACATCTGAAAATCTCACTACAGATTAGTAATCTAATTTGGATGGCCAAATCATTGGAAAACCGAAATTTCTCAGATTTATTTCCGGATCTAATCATGTTTCTTGAGAAACTCAGTCAGAAAAACCTAACCACAAAGACAAATGTTCAAGTTACGTCCAACCCCATGCTCAGCTTGGATTACGGAGATTTTGTTTCGAAAGTGACGGGGTACGACCTTCCCAATGCTCACTGGGGTGGTTCGAAGGGGCTCAGAATAACTTTGAAGTTTACCATAATTCATAAAGTTTGTGTTCTGGGTGAAACAAATTATTCACCAGGTGTTTCTTTTTTCTGTATTTGCTGCCGCATGCCAAGCATTTCACATGTTAGCCAGGCAGTGCTGTCAAAATGGTAGGAAATGCTGAAGATTACGAGATTTTTACCAGAACCAAGAATTGTACAAAAATGCTGCTTATTAGCACAAGAACACTCTAAATGATATGAATAATATTTGGTGATTATTGTTTTTCTTTTATGAAGAGATTCTTCTAAAATCAAACAGTGAAATCAGCCTTAAAAAACTACCGCATCTTTGATTAAATGGTTCAAAACGAATGCTGGTTTGCGTCTTTTTCGAAGAATTTAAATGTCTACTCACAATTGTCGTGAAAATAGGAGTGGCAAGCAAACTGATCAACTCGGACTGAAGAGGAAAGCACTTAGTGAGGTTTTGCCGCTAAACATCTGTGGTTTAGAGTGAACCGACCACTGGGGTTTACGTGGGTGTTAGAATTCATGAAATGGAACATGTATCCCTAGTTCACTTGAGACAGTGACGTTTTAGAGATCAAAATCTTTACTTATCAAATAGTACTTCAAAATAGCAAAGAACATCAATTGTGAAATCCAGCTGGGTAGGTTTGCTACTGCGTGCCGTTGATGTCGATATGCTTTCTGAAATTTGTTTTACACCTGACACGTTTTCACAGCCTGTCACGTGGCACTCTTCCATAATTTACGGCACGTTTGTCTGAACACGGGGATCTCGCAGCTTTACACTGGCACACCCTGACTCAAAGGAATAAATGCTTGACGGCCTCACCCAGTGTCGTCCACGTGTGTGGTATTCATAGTTGTCCGCTAAACATTTTTAGTTAAGAATTGTTCATTCGGTGTGGATTGTTTATTAAATTCTTTGCCTGCATGTACACAGACAGATACTAGAGGAAAGGCAGTTTGTGTTTATTTAGAATGCACGGCCTATATGAACAGAAGGTGATTGCAATTTCTAGGGTAACATACAATCAACTCATCTAGAGATTCTACACAACAGGTACTGTGGAGTTTCAAATGAAATTGTAGCTTTTAGAATTAACCGATCAAGAAACACAACTTTGCCCTCGAACAAAAAGCTTCCACGTTTTTGGACCATCCACACGGTGACTTTGAAGTACAGGGACAACCCAGGTTGTCTTTCCCTGGGTGAGGAAAATAGCAGTGAAATTTTATTAAATTCGCCATTTTGTATACGGGACTGATCCACAAACTTAGGAGAATTTGGAGCACAAACAGAACAATAAAGATAACACTTGGATTTGCAAGCCCACCTTGATGTTCGACGTGTATATTATTTTCGGATTATACAAAGATAACCTGTCCCTATCCTAACTGAACTATTTCAGCATTTAGGCACGTAGTCCACTAGCCCGGCTACGATGCAACTAGTTATTATGTGCTCTTTTGCATGTATTGTTTTCGCCTCCGTAATTCAATGCAGAGAAAGCGCATAACCTTTTTTCCCTAACCAAGGAAACAAATTCCTCATCATAATCAAATCGGGACGATTTCGGACAGTTGTGACGCACGGGCTTTTTAAGTACCCATGACTTTTGTACTGTAAGAGTATATAACAAACGCAAGTGTATGCTCACTGGGGCGAAATGACCAGGCTCATAAAAAGTATAGCCTGATGCATCACTCAGCATTGAAGTGGAATTCCCAGAAACGTTTCCGATCTGACAGACTAGATTAGTTATCTTTTTTTCAACCGGATAAATTTCGCGTTGTCCACGTGATCGCGGGTAACACTCTCTTAACGAGTTTGATCGGGATTTATTGCGGTCGATGTGAGCTGTCCTTACTACCTTTGCAAGCCCAAAGTCAGCGGAATGTGTATTTCCATGAATTTCTTTTCCCGGGTCAGGTTTCTATAGGCCTTCAAAGTCTCCCCACTTGACGTACAAGTTAAACGGCAAGCCCAAACTAATACTGACGCAATTCGAATATCTTTGCAACCGCAACAAGTGGCCATCTCAGTTTGGCATACAGTGTTGGCTTTGAGTCGGGCGAAAGATGAAGCTTCTTATATTGCTTCATCCTTCTTAGGGATGAAGTATAGGAATTTGCTGATGAATATTCCCCCGGATGAATTTATTACTCTTTTATCGATCTTTTCCTTATTCAAAGCAGAAAACGTAGTCAGCTAAATCACTTGTGTTGACATTTTGCCCACAGCGTCCTGTTGTGACACCACGTTTGCGCGAACAATGGAGGAGAAAGTTCATTCATTTACAAAAACTTGCCTGTCACAGAAGCACGTGCTTCATGCGTTGTCATAAACTAGTCTCTTTCTTAGTTACTGAAAAAGTGAAACCTCTAGGTACTGAGTGTACACTTCTCGGTTATTGCGGAAAAATGGACGTGTAACTAGGGAAGCTCAAATGATCTTGACTTCAAAGCCACGTATTTCAAATACATCAACGGTGTTTTTCTCGTGAGCCTACCAAAAAATGCAGAATGTTTGTTGAACCACGCGAAGCATTTTAAATGTGTTTGTTTTGACTTTGTTCCAACCTGGCTGGCACGAATGTCCTCTTAACTGCGGCAAAAGAAACTGACTCTAGCTCGGTTATCATTTATTTGTCAGGAATCGAAATTAACTGTGGCGAGAATGACCTTCAAAGTTTAAAGAATTATTCAAATTCGACTGTTTCTGAAACTTGGTCGTTTAGGTTTCTGGCTAACTTGCAAGACAGGTTAGTTATTGCCGAACTTCATATTTTAAACATTTGTTTAATTTTATATGGAAAAAATAAGGAACGAAAACTTGTGGCTAAGAACATATCATTTTATTTAAATTTTGATAGTTGTTGTAGTCATTCCTAATAGCAGTTTGTGACGCAACAAATCATCCTGAATAGATTTCATTCCTTATAGGAACCACATTTTGTCGAAAGTCACTAAGATGGTTTTTTAATTCACAATGAATGTTTATTCTGAAAGCCGTCATGTCATATCGTATGACATCGGTTAAATGTCAAACGTAACGGAACTTAATATTGGCAACGTCAGGTGTGTGGCAGTTTTTGGGACTCTGGGATTTTGTAATTTCAATTACTGTGATTGATGAGCAGGAAGCTTAGAAGTGCAAAATCAGTAAAATGTCAAATATGGTTCACTTTTAAAACTATGAATGTTAAATTTTCCAAGGGTGGTTCTAATGGCTGATGAGTAATTACCGCTCATGCTAAAAGCAGTTTCTCTTGCAGAAATGGTAATCATACACCCTTCTAACAGGAACTAACAGGAAATTCCCGGAAAATAAAAAAACCCTATGTTATCTGTCAGCTCAGCAGTCATTTTGCTATTGGTGGCGAACTCATGGGAGAAAAATGTCGGTTTATTTATAATACATGACCTCAACTACAAGGTCAAGTGGACGTGGTTCGGTATTTAAACACTTTGTTTCCGCTAATTTGGAGAGATGTTTAAAAAATTCAAAAAGGAGAGAGATGACCTAGTACTGACTCATCAGGGACATGTCATTGTGATAAACATAGCCTATAATCGATCTGTAAGTGACAACAAGTCCTTTGTAATATTCGTGTAAAAGATGGTTTTGCAGTAGAACCTAATGATTGAATACAAACACAGTAGACTTTGCTAACGATGCTATTTGCACTGTGATAAAAATACTATCTATGGAGCAAAACATAAATCCGTGGCAAAGATTTACCATTGAATTCCTAAATACTATTGAGAACGACGATGAAGATCAAAAAACTGCCCAAGCTTTCTTATGGTGTGAAACAAGTGCTACGCACCCAGCCCGAGCTGCAAAGTGTCACAACGAAGATAGAAGTCAGGTCGTGTTGCAAGTTGTTTTGGTCCCCTTTTTTTGGCTGCACAGTCTCCCGACAGACTTTGGGGTTTACGCAAGCATGAATCAGACTAAAATCCCACTGACTTCAAGTTAGCTACACCTGCTACACGGGTTAGTATGAACTACCGTAAACTTCCGTCCAGCTTACAGATGGAGCTTTATAAGGGACACCGGGAACAAGGGGGAATTTATTGCTCCGAAAAATAAAAGCCTCCGGTCTCTTAGAACAGGTGTTTTCCTGTGGAGCACCCATGGACACTCGACTCAGTTTTTACAACCTCTTCCCAACAACTTCGATTTGAATGTGATTGAGATCCTAGTCGAAAGACTAAGCTTATACACCCCTTCCAACTAACGATGAACTTTGTACCGCGTTGTACTTTGTATGTAGGAGGTAGACTAACTCAATAAACCGTGGTGACGAGGGAATTCTGACAACGCCTGGCCATATATAGAAGAAATATAGAGCACTTTTATGAAAAAAGGCATCCGATTCGAGGATAAAAGCCCATTATAAATTCACCCACATCCTATTGATAGGTAACCTAATGAAATTTAGTTTTGGTTAGGGAAAAAGGTAGACGCCATTGTAGTTTTATGGGTAGATAATGACTTGAAATAATTACTAATTTATCTCGTTACAAACTGTATTCATAGGAATTGTGTATCATGCCCACAAAATACTACTTATTTAAAAAAACATGTATATCCCCAAACCACGAAAACTCAATAGCTTTCTAATGTGTTTGGTTCAAAAGTTCTCACTCACAACTCACGGGCAGTATTTATTGGAATGCACACTACCTGCCATGGTGATTGCATTTTACAACAAGGTAAGGGTTTGCGAGCTAATATATTTTGCGCCAAAATATCTTATACTACTGCAACGGCAGAGATCTGGATATTCAAATGTAAACTGCCATTCCAATAGGTTTCAGCCTTCTCCGTACCTTTATATTGTATTTGGCGTCACTGAATGTGCTCAAAAAAATTCAGATAATGTAACGGTCAGGTTGTGAGTTACCATATTGTGGTTCGTCCAATGAAAGTAGTAGTGCGTGGTGATGGAGGTTCATTCTTTTTTGTGCTATCCAAAACTGAACACACACAATCCCCAACTGAATATCACTGGTCCTTGTACTTTACAGTAGCCGTTCAGAGTCTATATAAGCGGTTTCAGTTAATCGACTTTATTAGTATGTTTCTTCCCGACAAAAATGTAGTTTGCACAAAGATTCGTTGTTATTTTTCGTTGCTAAAATGGGTTATTACTTATAATAAATAATGTTTATCGCCTTAAGCTATCAAAGCTTATTAGTTGGTGTCTGAATAAATTCAAAGGTAAGCAATAGACAAGCTCTTCTCCATCAAATTATAAGGGTGGCTGATAACATTTCAACTTCGTAACATTATATTTATCCTGGATACCTAATCGATTCTGCATTTGGCTTTTAAACCAACCAAGCAATATTAGGAGTCAAGATAAGAAAATACCAATGCAGGCTCAGACCGCAGAGCAAGAAATCGAAAGCACGCAACAGCAAGCTTTTGTGTGACTCTGACAGCTCACTCAATACAGCTGTTAACTATAACACTGCCCCCGATTCGTGTTCTGAATTATGCTACTCTCTATGGCTTAGCGAACACCGACTCACGAAGCTTTCAGAATAAAGACACTCGTCTGCAGTTACCAGTTACTTATTCTTAAGGACGGTCATCTGTTCATTATCCAATAATTTCAGCCTCCATATATCAAGCCTAAGCCTAATACTAACCTCGACTTTTGCACGTTTACCGTGGCAAAATGTCCTTGTTATGCGGTGTTACTGATTATCATGGCAAACTATGGAAACCAAAGTGAATAGGCGGGTTCATCTTGGAGGCGGTGGAGAAGCAGATCTTTGCAGGTTCCATCTTCAGCAAAAGAACAAGAGAAAACGTGTACCACAGGCCGCGCAGAACCAACGAAATGCAGTATCGTATTTCAAGTCAACAACAATCAGATCATTATGCACGGAACAGTTACGATCGGAATTATTGACACTACCTCTTATCTTCACCTCACCCAAGAAACCATGCGTAGTAGAGTAACCAATTACATATTATCGATTAAATTAGGGCGTCATAATTACATATAGTGATGGGAGTGATTTTTTGGGGATTTTAGGTTTTGTGAGCTTGACTGGCGTAAGTAAAAGCCGACCATCGATTTATCCTATGGTCGGTCGGTCAGCAATCGGTTGATCGAATAGGCGATGAAGGGGGATAACTACCGCGTGAGCTTCATCGTTAAAAAATGGTGACTTGATGGGACAACTATCTCGTGAGTGAAGCCATTGGTCCTTTGTCAAAGAACGTCCGTGGCATGCAGTAAACTTTACCGAATAATTTAGGTTTGGGATACGTTGTTCGGTCACTTGGGTCGCCGTTATTGTATACGTGAGTTAGCTTTGCAGTAGTCTGCGCAGCACATGGAATGCCTTGTGCGCTATTTAATGTCGTCATTCTAATAAGGGGGTAATTATGATATTGAGAGCAAAAAGCAACAGCTTTTTGAACTACACCAAATTTTTTTGATCTGAAATGTGGGTCTGTCTTATTCAGCTAGGTAAGTGAGTGTCATCGAAGCAACCATCCTATAATCGACAGCGACATCCTGTTCGCCAATAAAAATATTGAATGAAACGATTTAATTTTGTTCCAGGATCTTCAGAAGTGAAGAAATACAAGTTTTTCATCAGGCACCCGAAAAGGCCGAACTTGAAAGCCCTAATAGTAAAACGTGTTGTGTTCGAATTGTAGGCTGATCCTATTTGTAACAGGGCGAATGTTGACTGAACTATCAGATTAGAAAAATGAAGAATTTCATGAGGACATGCGCCCATAACTACTGCAATCCAGAGTTATTTTTACAACAAATTTGGATTATCGTTCCTTCAGTGTTGATTTTTGGTTGGTCTATGACCTAATGTGAATTGAGTGAAGGGACCAAGGATTTGAAAGATCGTGCCGAAATTGTTTCTCAGCTCGACTCTGAATTGTGAAGATGGATTTTGACAACTTCCTATTAGATAAGGATGCCATATACCCGGTCCAAAAGGCTTCTTGTAGTGACCTAATCGCTCGAAATGAATTGAGAAGACTACTGAACTGGCACTGGAATGTATTAGTAATTTAGCATACTAAATACGGCATTCTTATAAGCATGAAATGTGTAACAGAAAACGTATACGCATGATCAATATGACGATGTTGCCAATTGCTGTCACGAGATGTGGAGGTTGATCATGTGAGCGAGACATGTGCACTACGATAATCAATATCCTGGGTTGCACGGAGATGAGTCATACGCGCACGATATGGTTGGCTTTGTGTGGAAATGCGTGGATGATGATTAGAGTACAATGGACAAATGAACGTTGGTTGATCTGAATAGGTTTTCTCGTACAGTATGCTAATAGACCACGAATTCACAACACCTCTGTTACTTTTATAGTGGCTAACCTTAACGAGATGCGGAATCGTTGCACTCCAGCTCCTTTAGCCAAAATTCTATCCCACAGTAGGGTCTAAATTAGTCAAAACCGACACTTAATGTATGAAAAACATGTCAGGTCTGACGGCGATCATCGGCGATAAACCAAAGTTCTAACCAATTTCCTTTACTTGTCCGCTGCCTTATGGTGTATCACGTGATGTAATAACACACTTATTAGTCACAGTAAGGCGGACTGTTTACCAATTAATGTTTTGTGGACTTTTTGATCCATAGAACTGTAGTAGTCAGGCTGTGCGCAGCCATATTGGTGTTCGATTAAGGTAAGTGTGTGAGCCTGATGGAAAAATTATGGTGATTTGGCTTATGGAGTTCTCTGTTTTTTTCCTTCCAGATGAAAAACGTGTAACCCACCTCGGTGGAACACTGATCCTTGCATGCCACGCAGTAAAACGGTTGTCACTAACGGATTAATTTGCTCTTAATTTTACCTTCGAAATTACCTCTGGTGTTCAGTTTATACACAGCTAATTGCACCAGCCCCACTGAATTCCAACCATATCTTTGTGATAGCATTAATGAAAATAGTGTTGTGAAAAACTAATAGCTAAGAGTAAGTTCGTCGATATAGAGGTGACCGTTCTTGACCATTTGAAAGTGGGATAACTTTAACTACGAGCAGAATAACTCCTATATCGGCGGAGGTCAAAAAGTCACTGCCATGGACTTTGGGCCTTTGAAATCCGTGTTTTTTTCCCGCCACAAACGGTCAACCCCCCATGTGACAGTCTTTTGTCAGGCACGACTTCCTTCTAGGAGGATTGTTTTCTCATGCTTTATATTAGGGAAAAACAGTGTATACGTTTGTCTGTTTGTTCCTTTGTTTGAATGTTTGTTTGTTTGATGGTTTATAGATGCTGCTCTCAGAAGAGAGTCCACTAAGGAATAAAAACTACTACACGCTGATGAATAGTTGGCGGGCTAATCCCAGCTAACATCTTGAACGACGGTACTCGTTTGTAACATTGGAGGTAACGGTATCTAGACGGATGAACAGAATTTCTCGGAAGTACCTCAGAATGCACAAGTATGAAAATGGACGGACAGTGGACTATCGGGTGCACATAGCCGATGCTCGACAATAGCCGAAAAAAGCCAGAGTTGCAACTCTGGCTTTTCTTTTCAAGACTATTTCGGGAAAAGCATGTTTCAATAGCCAAAAAACTAATTTCATGCTACCGGATAACTCTATTCATCTACGTACGTACTACTTGTAGAGTAACTTATAATTGAGCGGTTTGTCTTCAGCAAATCTCTGGCTTAGTAATTTGAACTCGGAAGCCCAGCCTTTCAAGAAAACGTCTATAACCAGCACTTGTCTCCTGTTCCACTCGGCAATTAATTAAAATAATCGGATCCGTGGTTTCATTTTCTTGCCATTTTATCAGTCTCTAGTCATTTGTTTGTTGCTTTATTGTTACACTGAAAACACCAATGAGCATCGAGACAAAACTGGCCAATCAGATTCCTATCAATTCGGAAAAGTTTGCTCAGGTTAGTAGCTAATTTTCAGACACACGGCACATCTTTGTTATTACCAACTCTCTGGGTGACTGGAGTTAGTGTGATATGTATGAATAATCAATACTTATGGGTTACACAGAGGATGGATGGTTACTATTTGAAAACGGAACAGTCCTAACAGCAAGCGTTCGATTATTGCTTGCGGTTCCCATTTCAGTTTATGGTATTCTTTTACTGGTAGCTGGAAGCTTAGGGAATTTTGGATTGGCTTATGTGCTCATCTGTGATCGAAGGCGTTTAAAAATGACCACCAGAGTGATTTTTTGTCTTCTTGCAGTTGCAGATACCACAGTGCTTTGGATTGCCGTTCTGCGTTACTGTATTCGTGTGACAGTTGGCTGGGATTTTAGAGTAGCATATCCCATGGTATGCCCGCTTCACGTGTTTGCTGTATATGTGTCTACCAATTTGGCGGTCACCGTATTTTGCATCTTGTGTGTGGATCGATGTTTCGTCATTTATTGCAGCCTTGAAGGATATCGGACCCATTTCGTTGGATCCAATCCACATCCAGCTGCTCCACAAACCTCACAGAAAACAGTCATCAACAGTATTGTATTGACTCATTCGCGCTTGACCCGTCATCATTCCCGTCATCATTCTAAATGCTTCCTGCTTAGCATGCGACTATTTCAATGCACTCGTGTACGAAGAATGGTGAACCGTTTACTCTGTTGTATTAATCCGTGCTCCTGTTCGTGCGCCAAACCGGATGTGGCAACAGTACGTGTGAAAACATCAGAAAATAATTTATATTTTAATCCGATCAATCAAACAACAAGTATCAGATTGTCAAGCTTTACCACGACTCAGCCCCAACGTTCTTTGCTTCGTCTGCACCAGCATGATATCATGAGTTATTCCAGACCAAGGTACTCGTCCCCACTCGAAAATACCTCTTCTTCCACGGTTTCATGTGAGGAAAAAACAAAAACTAAGCCATTATGTGATCGAGTGTTTTCGATCTATACGAGACATTCTTGTCGGTGGTTAACATTGGGTCTCATTCTGGGATCTCTTTTGGTTGTTATCAAACACTTAGTTGCTTATCGTTATGTTCGAGTCGAAACAGTGCGTGGTTGTTGTGGAACTTCCTTGGCAAGATGGCGAGATTATACGGATTTCGTGACTCAAGCTATTATACCGTATCTGATTATTATTCCAGCTAACGCTTGCGTGTATCGAGCCATAAAAAGGCATCAGCAGATGCTAACCGCATTGCGGATGTCCGTTAGTCGTGGAAGTACTGTACCGGGTCCAAATAAAGTAAAGAACGATCAGATTCCGATATGCCCATTTACGAGTCCATATATGAATTTAATAAACACGAGAACAAAGTATACTTTCGCCAAACTTCAGGATACGGAAACCACGGTAACAAGCGCAATATCTTCCACAAGTTCCAGAACTCGTCACTTTTCAGCGAAAGTTATGGTAGCAACAGCAAGTCATCTTTCGAAAAATCACTTATTCATTTTCAAAACACTTATCACTCTGAGTGTTCTACATTTTGTGATTAATTTGCCCGGACATTTGTACGCACAAGTGATTTTACCGTCGCTGAGTGACTGGTGGTTCAGTACAGTTGAAGGACACTTGCTTTACGACACCCTTTTTCTTATTTCATACACCAACAATGGGGCTAGTTTTTTCATTCTCTTATGTACGGTTCGTGGATTTCGACTTCGTGTGTGCTCCGTGTTCAGGCGTTCATGTCTCGGTCGTCTACTGATTCGCGTTCGAGGACGTTTGCGTGATATCTGTTCGACACGATCAAGTAACGCAGCTACAAACAAAACTCGATCGACAATTGGCGATCAATTTCAAGGTGGATGCATCTCCGATGGGCGGCCAAAGGCAGTATCCATTAGATCCCGTCAATTTTGTGGATAACGCTTGGTTCCGTTTCATTCAGAAACCTTCTGATGAAGTTTGCTAAGGGTTTTTGTGCCGTTAAACTGCGTTGATGAATTTCTCTGATGAAACCGTGCAAAATGACAAACGTCAAGCATGTCTGGATAATGACGTTCTTTGTGATAAGTTATTTATGACATTTTCTTATGTCTGGCCATGTATGAAATGGCCATTGTGGTGGAATTTATACCCTTCTGTTCCGAGGTCAAATCCTACCGTTGTTGGTTACTTTCCTTAAGATGGCAGCGTTTGCATAGCCTCAAACCTTTCCCAGTAATACTGTGCTGGTAATTTGCAATAAAATAAAGTAAATATCAAACAGACCGAAGACTGAAGTTCCTTTTGTGAGAATGCATCAAATGGGGTGTAAGGTCAATATTGTACTTGCAGAGCTTGATTTGCTCTCCTTTAGTTCCGAAAGTGCATACTGTAATGTGTCTTTGGTGCCCATAGTGCTTCGCAGAGAGGTACTGAATATGGGAGCAAGATATCAGGGTTTATATTTGTTTCCCAGTATTCTTACAAGTGACCTCGTAGATATTTTCACAAGTAATGAGGGATCAGTTAATAAACAAATCACTGGCTGCTTGACCTTGCAGAAGCTTACTTAATCTCTAATTGTATTTGACCGATTTATTGACCAAGTAGCCAAGCTTTTATTTGTTTCGAATGTAGAGACTTTGCTGTCACTTGGGATTCCCGCGGCAAATTCTTTCTCCTTAAAAGTCGATCATTGTGGACTCAATGAGTTGTCATCATTTGAAAGCAGGTGACAGACGGGAGCTGAAACATTTAGTGGTGATTTTAGACAAACCAGTGAGAGCCACCAAGTATAGCTTGGTAGTTCAACGTTTTACTCTGATTTGTCTACCTCGGGTTCAAGTCCAAATGTGGGCTAAATGATGCGCATCGCCGATGAATCTTGACAAGGACGAAAAAGCTGTACAATGCTTCCTGGGTTTTTAGTCACAAGGTAAAGCTCCGGTAATACGAGGTGAATCCTTTGAGTAATATAAAGTTGGCAACTACTGCTTTTTCTGTTACGTACGGAATCGTCAGCAGCATAAACCCACCGAATCCAGAATGGGCCCCGGACCTGCTTCGCATATTTTCGGCCAACTGGGCTCACTTCTCTTCACTAGAAATTATTAATCCGGGGCCCAATCTTCTCCGGATTTTCGAGTTCACAATATACCTTGATCTTAACCCAATTCTATGGGTGAAAGTATTCCCACTAGTGACTAGTGACTTCCAACGGGGAAGGAGATGCTGGCGAGTTGAGCAGTGATATTTAGTCACTAGTTTTTGCGTTTATGTGTGTCATATACCAGATGAAGGATATACACGTGTATAAATTTACTTATGTATCAGAAATATGCAAATATTGTTAGAGATCACTCAACTGGCTCAAGTAAGTTTTATTTTCAGTTGACTGGTCTGAAAAACATGCTGTTAATTTCTGATCTAAAGAACAAATTTGCAAGAGTGAACAAAACGATGGTTTCAACATTTGTATATCCTGAATTGGAACTGGAAGTGACGAAAACAAACACAAGTTTGGTAGAAAAGTGTGTTCGGTCAACCCGAGTGAAAAAGCGATGAAAACAAGACCGTCATTCCGCATTTTAATCCTCTGTAACAGAATCTCTCTACAGTTCCAAGAAGCATCTTTCAAAGTGACAATGCGGAAAATTTGCCATATTTGGAGCTTTCAAGTGGACCAATTGAGTGGCGCAGGAGATCAATGCAAATAAAACGAAAATCGAGGGTGGTATTGAACTTTTGAATGCGAAAACTCAAACGGATCATCTCTTATCTAATCTACGCATCACTGATGAAATAAAAGCACAAAACTCATTTGCCTTTGATCAAGCAAAGGGACTGGATCGGTCATCTATTTCTTTGAGCCCAGCCGGTAAAGTGGCGAAAAAGGAAGAGACAAATCAGTTCTCCATTAAACGAGACTGGGAAGGATGAGGATTTTTGGAAAAAAGTGTTTCTTAGCGAAAAGCTAAACAGGGAAACCAAAAACAAAAGAGGCTTCTTGAGTCAGTCACACATTTGTCGGGGCCTCTAATCTTATCAGCTTGTCCTTGGAACCAAAAGTGAAGCAAAAAGAAAGCTGGGATTCGATATCCAAACTGACTGTCCATTCAGTAAGTTTACGGTAATTCACTGAATATTCCCGCTGCATTAAAGAGAAAATGGCAGGATAGAAAATAGAAAACCGGGATTTCGGCAACCAAGAATAACCAGCCGCCCCTTTTTCCGAACCTTACTATACCTACAACATTGACTAACTAGTCCCAATTTGGTAAAGCAAACATTATTTTAAATCACGCATTCCTATCGTATATATACAACTGTTAGTCAGAGGACGAAGTTACCGGAAAAGAGTTTGTAGGAAGTCAGAACAAGTAGAAAATAAATATGTCTGGAGGACAAATCGTCTGAATGGCTCGAAAATTTCGAACTAGAACTTGGTATTGAGTTCTTAACACGTTCTGTCTTTTTTGTGAGTTCACATTCTAAATTTTTTAGGCCGGATTGATTTCGGGGAAGCGTATTTTGTGGATGAGATACCATTTTATGTGTTTCGGCTCTCGCGAGACAACCTAATTCGCACTGGAACAGAGCCAAGTTAATCTGGTGATCAACAGGATTCAGCTCAGTAACCAGCTGAGATTGGTTTCATGTTTTTTGATCAAACGACACAATGTGACAAAGAGAATAAAGGAACATACTTCTGTTTTCAATGGATCTCAAAAAAAGACATGTGAATACGGTATTGAGTTGATTTAAAAACAACTATCTTCCTTTTATGATGTCTGCAGAACACATGCCCAGTGAATAAAATGGTGCGTGTTTCTAGCTAAGACCTGACAAGTTTTATTTTTTATTTTTCAGTCACGGTCTTCTACCTGTATTTGCCATTGCATTGGTCGTTGTCTTAAATGGCCTGAGATTCGGATTTCCATGTTTGCTTCCGACACATATTAAGGGGTTCCCAAAAGGAACAGAATCACAAACTGGGAATAAAATATCGCGACCAACTAGAATACTTGGTCTGAAAAATTTCCCTTCGTAGTCAAACGAACACTGTAAGATACTTCGAGCCAACCCGTTTCGAATTTGTTCAAAGCTCAACCAACAGATTTGAAAACAAATCGGAATAATTGTCTATTCACCACTAAGAACTCCAGTCAGTATCAATCCAATAAACAGAAGTTAACTATTTTACGTTATTATCGGGGTAAAAGGAAATACGTTTTTTAATGCACAAGCCTACTCATCATGCAACTGGCCTGCTTGAAAACTTTCAAAAATGAATATCGGATACTTTATTTGGATTACTTCGGTGTGTTTTACGCCCGAAAAATATAAATTGAAATCCGTTTGCAGTTAAATTCAACATTCATGATGATTATGCCACCTAGGGTAACAGAGTAGGACTGGTTTGTTGAGGCCAAACACGGTTTCGATGAAGAACTGTCGAATAATAAGACTGGAAGCAGAAATCATGGGAGTACAGATAAAGCCCTGGTAGAATTAGTGTCAGTGAGGACTTGATGGATGATTTTATGGTATTTATGTTTGTATACATAAGTGCTGACAAATAATATTGAGGTTTTTATGTGTGGGCACGAGTTTGGGATTTTTGGTTTATTTAGTTGAATGAATCCAAAGTGTTGGACAGTAAGGGGGACAGATAAGTTCTGAGACCTCTTACCAAGCTATCATCAGTGGTTTTGCCCTTAAATTTGCCGACAGAATAATTCTGACCATTACTTGAAAATTCTTCTTGCTAATTAGATTTACGAAGTTTATTACAAACCAGAAATTAATACATTACATGCCAATGCAAACGCCGAGAGGATCGATGGAGTTTGCTCGAAGAGAGCTGATGAGCAAACGTCACAGGTTAAAACTGAGGAACCCCATTCAGAACTCGTGTTTCACATTTTGGAGGATTTTATCCGCAGCTGATCACAATTTACGAGACAAAGCAAGTTCACTTTGCATGGTGAATCACATAAATGTTAAAATCTAATTTTTTTTTACCGGAAAACCGTAGTAGCAAAGATCTGTGGGTCATTTAACGGAATGCTTTCTTTGATTTTAGGCCTCTGTAGAAAAGTTGTTCTTCGTAAGAGTTTAGAGCTGTGTGGCAAATGCTCTGCTAACCTTCGAAGCCAGTATCGGAGGGGCGCTGTATCATGTAGTGTACGAGTTCAGTAAACTGTTAAGAGCCAGCCCGGATATCTTTGTGGTTAAGAAGCTCAGTTCACACTCGTTCATTCCGGGTTCAAATCCCAGTTGGGGATAACTAGATGTATACTGCTGATGATTCCCACCAAGGATCACCGTTCACACTGCATGATGAATCAAGTAATGTTAAAATTTAGTTTCCCACTATTACCGCTCATAAAACGGCAAGTTCCTGAATATTTTTAAATTGTTAAGAGTGAATTTTCGTTAACTAAAGCCTTCGCGTAGTATAACACAATATAGTGAGAACAATTTTTCAAAGGAATCAATAAAACAAAAGTGCTGAACGTTTTTTCGTCGAAAGCATGGCAAATGTTTTGGGCATTCCCAGGGGTTCAGTAAAAAGCGAGTTCGTTTCCAGCAATATCAACTTCACCATGTGGGCTGTGTTGTGTCATTCACGTTTTTGTTCTTTTGTCTAGTATTGTGAGGGAATTTATAAAGGGATAAATCGGACGACTTTGGATTAAGAAAAAAGTTGATCAGTAAATTTCGATCATACATCGGGTAAATGCTATCTAAGTGATACGTAAAAACTGTGATTATTAATCTCTTTGAATAAACAGCTGAATGATACAATACATTTTCATACAACATCCTTTGAAATTTTGGGTAACTGATGTAATTTATTGTGCGTAAATGAATTCCCAAGGCGCCACACCCAACACAGTATAAATGAAACGACAGTGTATGAGAAAAATCAATCCCATGTAAAATTGGCTAGTCCGAAATACTTGTTATCAGTCAGTCCGATCAGAAGTGGATCATTATTGTCTTTGTTTCTGGGTAACTTTTGCGATAACATTTGACACTGAATAAAATTTTTGAGCTGCCAGGTGAAAGTACTTTGGAGGTAATAAGGAACCATGGGGGAATATTCCTCAACCAGCAGCTTCATTAGACAGTTACAAGCAGATGGAAATGGATAAGTGAAATTAGAAATAAATGGTAGTATTAAAAGACAATGTTCTGAGGTCTACAGCTCAGGTGGTGATATTTTGTGATGCTAAAATTATGGTTGCATGGTGCTGACTGAGCGTACTATAGTCAAAAAGGGAAGTTGTGCAGTAGTCTTTTGCAGCGGACTAGTGTTGCAAAAATTAGAAAGATCCGTCACCAAGTGATGCTAAGTTAGATCCAATCAATTATACAGAAGAAAATAGGTGAGACTATCAGTGGGACATAAAATAAAGTGTGGCCAACCGGCAGAATTAACTTACGTGGACTGGTGGCTACACATTCAAAAAGGAAAAAATTATTTCCTTTTAGGTGAGGCTTCAGGGAAATAAGTAACACTGGTGAAGATCAGAGCAACAATTATTTTTTATAAATTTACACGGTTATCACAAACAC
Organism: Fasciola hepatica; assembly: GCA_948099385.1. Taxonomy (NCBI): domain Eukaryota; kingdom Metazoa; phylum Platyhelminthes; class Trematoda; order Plagiorchiida; family Fasciolidae; genus Fasciola; species Fasciola hepatica. Next base: position 1,833,649 of record CANUEZ040000087.1, on the reverse strand, counting down.
AGTGAACTTGTTTGATTGCCCAGTTAGTACTGCTGTAAGAAAAACGAGCAAAAGATGACACTGCCCAGTAAATTAGAAAAGAGGTTATTATTTCAGGCACAGTGTTCTTTAATGGAGCAGCTAGATTCGAGAAAAACCCAGAAGGCAGAAATTGCAGAATAGGCATCGGGATAAGAGACAAATATCAAAGATGACTGAGGGAAAATAACAGCTTCAAGAGCAAAGGCAAGCTACACATATTCAGATATGAGAAACGAGAAGCATAGAAAGGGAATGAACACTAGCATTACAGATTCCTGATATTTCAGATTTTCATTTAAAATGACGCGGTAAAAAAAATGGCCGAGTAAACTCAAAAGACGATAGAATCGAAACAGATGAAATATCATTTTCACAATCGACCGCGTTCGTTTATTCCTCGCCAGATTTTGCCCCAACAGTATTTTCACACGAATAGTGCAAAAAAATTATTATTCATTTGAAAATAGTTCTGAACAGAATACTTCACAAATTACCCACAAAATGTATTATCATGCATTCATCACTACCATTTGTACTAACATGGTGAAAGGTTCCCGTCCTAAACGTGTATATCTCCACCATCATTAGAGCAAACGTAACGTTTACCGGACCATGTCGCTACAACCTTAATTTCAAGGCCATGTAATCCACAAATGTCAACTCTTTATTATCTCCACCCTACCATCAACCGCGAAATGGTTAGTAAATCACCAGATGATACAGTGTTTTCTAATTACATTTATATCACTTCTACTTCGTTCTCTTAAGCAGAAAAATGATCGATACATTCACAAATGGAATTGCCTCTGGCAGGATCAAAATTTATACCTCAGCATCGAAGCCCAAATGCGATGAATTTCATTTTCATGAATCTGGAAATTATTCATATTTGACTGTTCATTAAATTTCGTGCCAGGCATCAGTCAAATTAGTAGTATTAACCGAGGTCACACAATTCCATCTTCGCATAGAATATTACAGAGAAAACGTGAACAAAATGTGGTTATGAAGGGTTCCGTATTTCCAAACCATTTTGGAATTATGTGAAAAAATCACGAATGTGAGGTAAATGACGAATAAAATAATATTTCACTTAGACACTGACGGCAACTATACACTCGAGCAAGATAAAATTGTCCATTATTTGCCATCACATAAAAAATCTGAATGTGCTGTGTAGCTATGCTAGTAAGATTTATTCAAAAACAGATGAAACCTCCAACACCAAACAAAAATTGAATAAAACAAGATAAACGAACGCTGTCGATTTAAGTATTGTAATGGCATTGGTTTCGACTGTTATACTACTGTGAATGCTTCGTAGTAATTTCATTTCTTTTGGTTTCCTGTTTTGAGTTCATCGATTCTTGGTAATACTATTGAGTGATATCTTTTCCTGGTTTTTACTTTTGCGTACCATAGTTATGCTCGCTGTATTATCGGTTTCATTGAAAGTCGTGTTTCATCCTAATTTTTACCGTAATTTTATTTTGAGTACTGATTTTTTCCCTGCTTTGTAATGAAACTTGTTGTCCACAACTCACGGTTGACGGAAGAAAATTCTGAGGAGCTTATTCCGTTGACTTTTTGTGGAGATCATTTCCTCGGTTAATTAAAATCGAAATTTATCGTGACCATTTTGGTTGAGTTAATATTCCGTTTACGCAGCGGGGATGTTACATATTTGCAGTGTGTCAGACTGAAAGATTCACCCTGATGTCAGATAAAGCATCAAATTTTGCTTCCCATGGAAATGTTATTTGTGTTGCTTGGGAGTGTTTATCTATCTACTGTATATTTACAAATCATCGAAGTTAAGGAAATTTGAAGTTTCAGTCAGAGAGAAAATCTTTCGGTTTTATTATGATGATGAGTACTTAGAATGTTGATGAAATATGTTGGTGTACTTTTCCAAAACTAGAAAAATATTTGATTCAGGATTTACCGTTTTGTGCCGAGAAAATATCAATCCCATAGGCCATACTTTCAGTCGAATTCCGACATTACCTTCTTTCTGTCGCTGAATCGTATCTAGAGGGCACGTGAAACCAGAAAACCAGTCTGAACGAGAATAAAGCTAGCTGAATGATCTCTCGAACATCGCGCAACCTAATGACAGATCTATTTGACCTGCTGAATCGCCGTTTTTACATTTACACCGAGGACTCTTTGAAAGCAAGCGGCCTTATCTCTTCCACGTATCTTCTACCGGTAGCTGGAGACTGCATTTCCGATGTGCCGATAAAAATGTATGATTTTATCTTTCTGAGCTCTTTTTCATGAATGTGTGTTATTACATATTCAATTTGTTTTGTTCATAGTCTCATCGTCCCTATGAGCAGAATAATTTGTTTTGTCGATTGTGCTGCAATAAGTACCTCTCTGATGCAGTAACCTTGTGTTTCTTGTTTTACTCGATTATATCTGTACAAGAAATACTTGTTTTACTATTTACAAACGGGTCTCACGATACAACCAAATCTACTTTCTTCGATTCATCGTTTTTATTTTTGATGTTAAAAATGCCAGTTATTTCTAAAAAACCCTAAACTTTTCTGTAGGTCGCTTTTTCGCCTCACTCATCTTAAACCCCAAACCTTCAGAATTGATCCTTTTTTGTTTGTTTTTCATTTCTCGTCTGTTTCATCCTTCTCGTTAATTGTTCTTTCCTTCGTACTTTCAACTAGCATAAGTTTAAAAACGTATTACTTTTTGTTTGATCGGTGAATAGCCGGTTACAAGAACAATTATTAGATTGAATTTTTCACCTCCAACGTCGACTATCGTCACCGTGAACACATTCAGTAGGTTGCTTGTTTGCGTAGGCCATTGTGTGACATATGATTTTCATACCTAAACCCTGAAAGATGTGTCCAGTTTTTATTTCAAATGTCAACCGGGTTGCTCAAACTCAAGTTGGATTTCTGAAGTTGTTCATCTTTTTTAAAATATTTTATTATCAAAAACAGCGTTGTCAGTAGAAATTTTAATTAGTCGACGTTTCGATTACCGCGGGTAACCTTTTTCAAGGCAAATTTTCAATCAAATGAATCTGGGGTAGTCGTCACAAGCCAACGGATGATATAATCAGCATGTGTGTGCGCGAGCTTTTGTTACTGAGAGCATGTGCATTGTTTAGGTGTGTGGCGATTGGAGGGATCGGGCGTCTGTTTCACTTATTCCCATTATCAGTGTCGATTGTCGCGGGGTCATTTGAGGTCAAAGTAAAATTCCGATCATCTGGGTGTTTATTTTTCAATGAGAATAGAGCTGTCCAGGTGGTTGATACACCGGCTCCGTCCTTCCGGTAAATGCACGTAGGGTGCGCGCTGATTGCTAAGGCTTCGGCGTACAAGCGCTCTGTGTACCTTCGAAATCCCAGTTGGAGAACTTTGGTGTTGTAATAGTCGATTTTGTGTACTTCGGCCATAGCATGAATTGCGATCACTGAGTCTTGCTCTAGTTTTGCTAGGGTCTTTTTGTTGATAGGTCCAGATTTTTCCTTCCCCATGTGTTCTGTGATTCTGGTTCTCAGCTGTCTGCTAGTTTGCCCAGTATATTCAGCGGAGCATTCGTTGCAGCCGATCTTGTAAACACAGTTGTTTTGGTCTTACAGTTGAATTGGATCCTTCGTTTTCATGAGGTGACGTTTCAAGGTGTTATCAGTTAGGAAGAAAATGCGGATATGATAATCTCCGAGAACTTTTCTGATCGCCTCAGAAGTCCGGGACCGATACGGGATTCCTATGGAGGCCAACCAGTCTTTCTCTCCCGTGTTGTGTCATGTTGACTTCTTTTTCGACATTTGACAACTGATTGGGTGTAGTGAACAGTGGTTGTCTTGGAGGACGCTGTTTAGGCGTTTTATTTCTTCCTTCTGAATGACGTGGTCATTACAAAGACTTTGGATTCGATTTACTAAAGACGAAACAAGTGCCCGTTCTACACACTGAGGATGAGCTGAGTCAAAGTGTAAATGTCTGTCAGTATGTGTGGGTTTTTGATGAAAGCTGGTAAAGAATTTCTGACAGTTGTTTACCCTCAGTTGACAGTCTAGAAATTTGATGACTCTGTCACTGTCTTCTGTTTCAACCGTGAATTTAATCGAGTTACATTGATTGTTCAGACAGAGGAGGAAATCATCCTCGTACTGGGATTTGATAATAACAAAAGTGTCATCATATTAGATATGCACGTGAGGGATTGTGGAAAGAGGTTCGTGCTTTCGATTCAAGTGAATGTGGAAAAAGGTTGGCGATAATTGGAGACAAGGGTAATCCCATGGCAAAGCCATCGGTTTGTCTGTATAGAATTTGTTTAAATGTGAAGTACGTAGAAGTGAGACAGAGTTCGACACCAGTGATTATTTTAGAGGGAGTCAGTGGACATCTTCCGTTTAGGGAAATATCAGAGATCAATGGAGTGCAAAAAATCCAGACTGTTTTTATTGGAACGCTTGTGTATAGAGAGACAACGTCGAAATTCACGGTATTTTCGTCACTTTTTAGTCCAATATTTTTCAAAATGGTAATAAAATCAAATGCATCACTGATGTTACTTACCACTAGTTTTTGATATGGTTTCAATAAAGCAATGAGATATTTTACCAACCTGTATGTCTCACATGGTGTATAATCCACAATGGGGCGAATGGGTAAGTCCGGTTTGTGAGTTTTTGGTAGACCATAAAACCACCTGGGTCTATTCGTCTTTGGTGTTAAAGTAAACCGTGGTGACTCTCCTAGTTTTTCTTCCAAGCCTGACAGGTATTTACTTGTGCGAGCTTTTGTCTTGTTCAGCGTACCGTTCACTTTTTTCTTTCCGGTTTGTTCCCAGGGTCCATTTGGCAGGTGTTCTAAACCTTTTGACTCATATTTGAATCTGTTTAGGATGACCGTGACGTTCCTTTTATCGGCCTTTGTAATGTGAATAGAAGAATCTTGTTTTAAGGCTGACAAGGCCTCCCTTTCCTCTGATGTGGTATTTGGTGCGATTTTTCCCTTGGATCTTGGGGATGCTACATATCCTCAGTCTGGCTTGGTTGGCTTTCTCAGCTGGAATTCTTGACAAGGCCAGTTCCAATGTGGGAACCACCTCTTGGATCATCAAAGGTTTTCTGTTTAAATTAAAGTTGAGACCTTTCTATAGCCGTTGTGATTCAGTTGATGTCAGCCATCAGTCTGATAGGTTCTTCACAGGACTTTCTGGATCCGCCACAAAAGTTTGTCTAGTTTCCTTTATTGGCCCAGTTTTGGAGGTTTTTTGGTTTGCTAGTTTGTCAAACATATGTTGCTGTCGCGATTGGCAAGATTTAAAAGTGCGTACTCTTCGTTGTTTAATGATGAGTTGTACTTTTCTGAGGATATCTGATGGCATTTAGTGATCCAAACAGTCATCAAGATTACTCGTTGTGGAACACACACACACGCAGATTATATCATCCGTTGGCTTGTGACGACTACCCCAGATTCATTTGATTGAAAATTTGCCTTGAAAAAGGTTACCCGCGGTAATCGAAACGTCGACTAATTAAAATTTCTACTGACAACGCTGTTTTTGACAATAAAATCTTTTAAAAATCCACAACATATGATGAATTGATTCTTTAATACACTCCGAACCTCCTTCGGTCCCGATATACTCAATTGTTCATCTTTGATTATTCCTAATCTTTGAGCAAAGACTATTGTGAGATGTTTTATTCTATTTGTCTATATCTCAAGCTGGATAGTATAACACAGAAATGCTCTTATTCGCCTATATCTTTCCTTTCTCATAACTGAAGGCACGAATATCTGGAGAAAATCAAGGATTGCATTCAGTGATGACGGTTTTCATTACCACACTGAAGAAGGCCTTCGGAAGAAGAGATGGCAGCTACTACGTATTCTGTAGGTCATTAAGCTGTGTGGGAAAATTTGTTACAGATTCATGATATTTGATGGCAATGGGAACTGTCTGAGTGAACATGAACAAATATGACATGTAGTAAATCCCAAAAAGGCCTTAAGTAAACATATTCATCATTTACGTGTGTTACTGCAGAACCTTTAGACAGAAAAAATGGCTGTGAACAGAAATCCGATAGAGAGTGGACAAGAAACTTCTTTATTCTTTAGTGTTGTTTCCACGTAGGAAGTGCCCCAACATGGATGCTCTCCCAAAGTTCCTACTTTCAAACTTCGCATTCACACGTCATTCACCTCAGCATGCTGTTGATCACTGATATGCTTGATGCTGAATGTGGCACTTGAAAATATCTCATGCTCCGCGATGCTACCAATAGTCGGACGTGTACTTCTTGCTTCCGACCGGAAGGTCAAACCGAATGGTTGGAACCAAATGCACTCCTGCTAAAACCTGCTGCTTATTCTATAATTTCTTAGAGATGCATAGGTCTAATAGATTTCTGAAAGACACCAAGCATTTCGTATATAGAAACATTCCTATCGTTATCCATTTCTAGTTAGAGATACTCTACTTTAGAATAATTAAACAAACCAACTCAGAACATAAAACTTCCAAAAACCTGATTTGAACAGATATGGAATTCACACAAAATGGAATTTTTCTGCAAATATTACCATCTTAATTTTTCTTTTCAAAATATTGCATTGCCTTGTGAATTATTGCTGAGGTAGGAGTTCCACACTTACCTATACCGGAGCCCATTAGTATTCACTTCAGGCCTATTCACGACTGAAAGACATACTGAAAACGCCTTACATCGTGTATATACCGTCTTTCCACTTGGTTCCGTGACGTTCTCAAAGTTTCCGTGAAAATCAAACTTCGTAGTTTCTACCTGGTAAGATAGATATGTTTATTTTTATTCCCAGTAAGCACAATTGGACAGTTATCATTGTCGCATAGTCTTACGAAACCGGCTTTGAAGGTGCCCTGTCATATTCGCTAATTAGCTTGCAAAACACTTCACATCGACTCTCAGATCTATCAGACGCATTTTTGCTGTATTGGTATATCCTTTGGTTAGTAAACTTAACACAACTTGCTCCAAGTTTTATTGGAAAATTCCAGCATACCCTAATGCAACATTCCTTAACAGGTCTAGCCAAGAACACTTGGTTACCTGTGCAACATGGTTTTGATATTCCTCAGTTTTGTATCTTTGCCAGGTTTTACACAACTCCAAAACCTGTTACGAACGACTTGGAAAATGAATTTTGGATACAATTTCAATTATTCTGGTCGCTGGTATCTGCACCTGAGGGGTCATATGACGGTCCGGCACACACCTTCGGGTGAGTTTATTTATCACCATATGTGAAAGTATTATATTGAAAATGTTTTCTGACTTTCTTGCTGCAGGTAAGAACCGGATGACGTAGCTGGCCAGCTGTGGAAAATTCTTGCTTCATTTTTCGTAGTCGAGATACACAGATTGCCGGAAAGTGGCATAGGGTGTTAAAAAAGTACTATATTGCTCCATCTGTCGACTTTGTCTAGCTCATGTGACTACTGAGGTCAACCACACTTTGATCGGAAGTTAAAACCATTACCCTGTGATTCTCTTGGAACTACCAGCTGGGTTGGACAGCAATGTTTATAGATCATTTTCCGTTGCTTTCTAACGACGGGCACGTAAGCTACGCTGGTCACTATTCACTCCATTACCTTGGTTGCAGATAAAGCAACATAACCGATACTCCCGAGTTTTGGTAACAGTCGACGTTACGAGGTGTGCTATATTCATTCATGGATAAGTTACCTGATGTTGATACAGGCTCATTTGTGGCTAGCTGGAATTAAATCGTATCTTGGTTTATGCTTAGCGAAAGTCAAAACCTATAGTTTCCTTTTGCAGCTTAGATCGTTGGTTTTTGAAAAGTCATAAGCAACAAGCCTAGAGTTTGGATCCAAACACTGCTTCCGTTATAAGTTTATCCTCAGTGCTCACGGAGTTGCGATTAACGGGTTCTTTAGCATAGTAATCTGATTTAGTACCTTCCTCAAGAGTGAACTATGAGGTTTTGCCAAGTCATCCGGAAAGCTTCATCACATGCGTCGCTTTCGTGTTCGGGGCCCCATTGGTAAGAGCAGCATCCTTTTGTTTATTGGGACTTGCAAGCTTTCCACAGTCACACAGGTCGGGCCAACGGCAGAAGGTGGCCGCGCTGAAATGCAGTTTAATTTGAACAATAGGGTTCATCATGAGGCGTCAACGCTCACTTCACAGTTTAAAGTCATGGAAGCTCCGTATAGTTGGTCCACTCTTGTTAGGATGGTCTTCAGCAGCTTACACACCCACAAAGCCCCAACCGGGACTCGAACCCGAGATGGAGGATTTTCGACCGGACACCCAACCACTAAGCTACCTGGACTACCTCCAGAAGGCTTTTCAAAATACATAACGAAATAATACTTTTCCATCACTGAATATGAACGGTAACAACCCATTGTACACACAGCGACTGATCCTTGTGATAGATGACTACTCTGTTAGAACTGAAGTACTACCCATGTACCAAAACTTTGGATCCTAGCTTTCAAAGCCCCAAATTAATTAACAGTTTTGGAATGGACCAACGTAAATTTCCCGGCTAATACCTTGTCAGAAGTAATACTGAAATCGATGGCATGATAGTGTTACATTGATTGATTCGTCAAGAGAAAGGTCTTATAAGTTTCATCATCATGATTCTCACACGTCAAGGCATATTTTCTCATGAATTAGGGAGTCCTATATATAGAAACTGACTTCATTTTTTGGCAACTTATGGCATAAAAAGTGTTGCTATTTTATCGATAATAAAACCAACCTGTTCTGTGGTACCTCAAAGGGTATAACCTTAATTTTCACCGAAAAAAGACTAAAATGAAAGGTAATCAAGTGCTTCTAAAATAGAAGGTTGGTGTGGTTTTCGGGTTGTGCATAGATTATTGGCTTCCAGTTTCATTTACCAAAGCTAGGGCTGCTCCACTTACATTCTTTCTGAATTTACAACTATTGTTCCTGAAAGCCTACTGAAAATTCATCTAATATTGTCAATGGTTCGCGATAGTCTGAATCACATCTCAACATAAGAAATTTAACGGACACTGTCTTATTCATTGCATCCATGTACTAAGCTTTTCTAGACGACAGTTGCAAATGAGTTTTCGGGTAGAATGATCTCTGTATTGCGTTGCATTTCTCTTTTATGGGATAACAGAAACCATTAAGCGCACGTGATTCTGTCTTTTTGAAGATAAAACAAAAGGATGATAGTCCACACAAGTAAACAAGCAACCTTCATGTAGGGGCCATTTTACGAGGTATTTGCAAGTGATGGTGATTATATCATAGAGATGACCCATTCTGAAGAGCGGGGGAGAAGAAAGTCTTTTTGGTTGTTTGAACTCTGTCATTTACATTATTTTGGCTTGAATATGGTGATCTTAGCAGTGAGTTACATACATGAGGCTTTTCACCTACATATGTCGTACTGGCAGCTTAATGGGGTCATTACCTCACCTCGTACAAGAGGTCACTCTCAATAAGTTTTCTCCAAGATTGACGTTAACTCGACATGAGGGAGAATAAGCTAAGGATATTCACGGAAATCCCTACGTAGAAAAAATCCCTCCGAATAAATCCTCACCTGACGATGACTTTTTACAGGGTTACAAATTTACCCCTAATATCATCTCGTTTAACCTAGATTATCTCAAAGGTTTGATATGGAATAATTAAGAAGAATTCGTCACCAAAGATTCAGTTTAAACCAGAATTACTTCACAGTAATCTGAAATCTTTCCTTCATATATATATATATATATATATATATATATATATATACATTTGATTTGATACACAGCTTCATAGAAAATAAAGTCTGTTAAATCTTCAGATGCAGAACAAAAGACTGGGCAATACAGGATAATGAAGCGATGATAGACCAAAAACTGAGTTATCTTTGACAACATTTGTGTTGCGTTCTTTTTCACCAGTTACATACTCATGGACATACTTGCCAATAAGCACTTCACAAGATGACTATTCGATCTTTCTCAAATACATGAACACACGCCTGCCCAGAATAGACACAGGGATGTTGGTTACGCCTCAGACTTGTCACGGCAGAGTAGTCGATCTCGCTGCTCACCGACTGAACTTTCTTGGCCTTAGTGGAAAGTATGATTCGCTTAACCCGGGTCACGCGCGTATTTCTGATCACTTAATTACTGGTCTAACTGCTTGGTGACCGACTGCGGCCAGGTTCTGTGTTTACAAGATTATAAATAAACGAAAGACCAAAGTAACTTGTTCAGCGATTGATTTCGAAAAAAAAACAATTTCCTAAACGGGTAACAAATTGTTCCCAATCACTTTATCAAACTACGCAGTCAGGAGTTTTGAGAAGCCATTATTAAGACCGGTGGAAATGGATATTCAGGACAACTGTAAATTTCTTGTAGCTTCCAACTCCAAGTTCTCTCTGTCGTGAAGATGCGTTTTTCTGCCGACAAGCATCTACCAGCTAAAAGAAGATTTTAATTCAAGAGTGCTTCGTAAGATAAACTAAACCATCCGGTGCACATCGCGTGGCTCTATTTTCTCATTGATCACTCTAGGTAATCGGAAGTGAGAATTGTAGGCCCACAAAAAGCATACGAATAAGGGATACTCATAATATCTGAATACGTCCTGCAGTATTTCATAGCGAACAGCTGGTCTGGAAACCGTTTTACTACACCTTTCCCATCCAGCTTTGGCCACGATCTACCATTCATTGGCCATGACCCACAATCCTTTAGACACCACCCACCATTCTTCAGTCACTACCCAGCATTCTTTAGCTTTGGCGCACAACCTTAAGCAATACTGCTACAAACCAGTCAGGTCTAAGGTATCGGAATATAGTGACATCAAGAGATATTGGAACAATTAAATTTTCTTGCAAAGATTCATGTTGCAATGCCAATAGAAAAAATGAGAAAGTGTGATGATCATATGCTGCACAGTTGACCGTGATAATGGTATCAAATACTGCACGGCAAATTGATTGGAGAAGATTTAAACGATGTGCCCGTATGGTCGAACCATGTGGTACAGCCTTTATTATTGTGGCCATTTCGATTGTAGTAGTGGTATCAAATGTTGTAGTATGAATAAATAGGTTCCAATAATGGGGATATACTTACGATAACTGTGTGTAATTCTCTCGGGATTTTAATGTATCCACTTATCTAAGGGTCTAATGAACCAAAACTTCATTTTGTTTCATCATATCCAGTTCTGATAATCTATGACTTGAAATGCAAAGCAGAGCACTGTTTGTTATATTACAGCTTTTTACTTGCAGGACTGCTTGCTTGTGACATTTTATCCTTGCAGGAGAAGACTCGTTTCCGAGTGGTTGATATCTTGTTCAGAGGCCGTCAGGCGACATAATAACATCCTGGCTGTTTGTTATAGTATTTGCCGTACTTTACCTGGCACCGTACACATCACCTCTTGACAATATGGAGAGCATTAATATGGGTGAGAAGAAAAGGTCTTACCGTTTCACCAGCGCTGAAGGTCGACACAGGATAATCGAATGCGCAAGTCATCTATTGATCGATTGGTGAATGACCATCACTATTCAATTAGGAGGCTGACTATTCAACCAGTCGACAGAAACTCCGATGCAGCCAAATCTAAACGAGAAGAATAAGCCGATTGGCTGCAACTAACAGGTGCTGCAACGTTTAGGTTGTATATTGACCAACTACAACATATGGTGATTTCGTAGTTATGAGCGCTCAAAAGTAGGTAGTAAAGCCAGTTATCGTAAGTATATCCCCATTATTGGAACCTATTTATTCATACTACAACATTTGATACCACTACTACAATCGAAATGGCCACAATAATAAAGGCTGTACCACATGGTTCGACCATACGGGCACATCGTTTAAATCTTCTCCAATCAATTTGCCGTGCAGTATTTGATACCATTATCACGGTCAACTGTGCAGCATATGATCATCACACTTTCTCATTTTTTCTATTGGCATTGCAACATGAATCTTTGCAAGAAAATTTAATTGTTCCAATATCTCTTGATGTCACTATATTCCGATACCTTAGACCTGACTGGTTTGTAGCAGTATTGCTTAAGGTTGTGCGCCAAAGCTAAAGAATGCTGGGTAGTGACTGAAGAATGGTGGGTGGTGTCTAAAGGATTGTGGGTCATGGCCAATGAATGGTAGGTCGTGGCTAAAGGATTGTTGGTCATGTCTAAAGAATGGTGGGTTGTGGCTAAAGAATTGCTGGTTTCGGCTGAAGCTTAATGCGAAAGTGTGTAGTGGAAACTGCTAATGGAAAAAGAGAAAATGTGGTTGGTAACTGAACAACCAAATGGGTTTTTAAAGTGAACATCCACAATATAAAAAAATGGGCCAAAAGCATGTCGTCCCGAAAACTTCGTTTAGCCAGTCAGACCATTCTCCGAACTATTCCGCTTCCTCTTAATTTATCACTACCAGAATCAATCTAGCCAAGCTTGATCTCGAAGTGAATCTGTTCGGTTTCTCGAAAGAAAGGAAACGTGAAGTGCGAATGAGACTAGTTTAAAGTTCACGCCACCCACAGCAATTCAGAGATTACTCTGAAGCAGATGACAACGAACATTCATACAGGAAAACGTCTTTGCCCAGTGGGCTGATTAAAAGCAAATTACGATCGACAGTTTTGGAGCCGATTTCTTGAGAATGGCGAACTACTTTTAAGCGATATCAGCTCATCCAACTGCTCAACAGAAAATCAGAAAGAAATACAAGACAAAACAGGAATATATTCAGATTTTTCATTACCAAACAACGTATTTTTATGATGGAAAAGAACAAAGGCTACAACCGGCATTGGGTTCAAATGAGTTACTGGTTTAACCGTTGTTTGATCTGCGACTTGACACTTTCTCGATTGTTTAAAAAACCCACCAGGTACTGAATTCATCAAAACAGATAGAAGTCATAAATTGCGAGATGCGAAGTTTTCCTTTGATCTTCTTAGTCGCGTACGTAAAACATGCGAATTCGTGTTCGAATGATGCACAGAGCAAAACAATGGAATAGATAGAGTCAAGCAAAGTTAGGAAACGATTAGGCAAACCTGATTGGTTATCGCCACGGCAGGCATACATTGAGGGTCTAACGTTTCTGTGCACCCAGTGGAGGCCTAAGTCTACTTATCAACACAGCCTCGCAAGAAGCTAGAAGCTATGGGTTCCGATTCCATGAAATCACTCGGAACGCTTGACCCGGATCAATCCAGTGACGAATGGTCACAAGGTGTTTCGCGATCAACGAACCCGTAAGCCACCTTCGATATAAGTAAGTAGAGTGAAACGCAGGCAGATACGTTTGGAAGCCTTGGGCAGGGAAAAATTCTGCAGGCTACCCAAGGCCCACAAGGAAGGCATTCAACAATGATGAATTGCATCAATTCCTGGAGCCACCAAGGTGAACTTGACAGCGGTGAGATGAAGACTCTACTGAGAGCTGGAACAAATAACTCCTCGACAGGGATGATTCAGCTTTAAATAAACTACGGAGCACCGAAATGAAAAGATATGGTGATATGTTATCACACGTTTCTTCTTACATAACAAATACTAACTGGAATCAGGTTAGTGCATAACATCAACTAATTAAACTGATGGAAAACAAAATAATCACACCATTGATGAAATCGCATCAATTGTGTGTTATTTTTCATTAGGAATGGAAGAAAGACTTATTATCACTTACAACACATTTTATTTGCTCTTTCCCATCGAGCCCTTCGAACATATCAGGTTACGTCTGGTACAACACATGAGACACACAGTGGAAAAAATGAGGGAACACTTTACCAAATAAATAAACAATTCTTTTAGGATTGTATAGCTATTACTAGGGACGTCAGACCATTTGTAATGGTTGTTTGTGTGCTGAGAGAATAGGGGAGCCTGGTGGCTTTGTCTTGATCAACGTAGTTACACTAAACCGTAGCTGCCTTGCATTCCGGTTACATAATCATACTTTCCATGAACAGGCCAGGCCAACTCAATGGCCTGTTGGAAGGTTATTTGCGAAACAGGGTGATACATTTAGCGCAGGAATTTGTTTTGTCCAGTCTAAGTGAGCAGCTGGGTGCAAGATTTGTTCAGGTTTTTTCAATCTTTGAGTCAAGGATCGCCCTGTTCTACTCATGCACGTTTCATCACAACTGAAAGGGGACTTGTGAGTGACACGTAAGACAATAAGTTCAATATGACTATCAGAGTAGTAGTTGAACCTTGATCTACCATTGGTGTAAAACATGCGTAATTTGACCGCACATATATGGCTTAGAGTAAAACTTGGGTTATGACATAAATGGATAAAAATTTGGTCATATTTAAAGCAAACGAACAAAATGACTTTCTTTCGTTAGGCTCCGTCAAAATGGGCTGCATTTTGTGTCATGGTTTACTTGGGTGCTCAGAGAAAAGTCCCGAAGAAGGATAAATCGAAGGGGATTCCTGGTCAGTATTTTCATTTTGGAAGATGAGATCAGCCAACAAAAGGGCTAACGGAATTGTCACAGCAAATATGATACCATCGCAAAATGAGGGTATATTTCCAGGGATCCAACCCAAACTGTATATTACATAAGCAAATTAGGAGAATTTTTTGAAAAAAGGTGGTAAACCACGTTTCACAATGTACAGAGAAAACACGAACAGCCAACAAGCTCATTTCAGGTAATATCGTCCTTTTGGCTAATAAAGTTTCGGCAATAATTTATTTATGAGAAATGCTTCAAGATGTGATTGGGTAGACATTAAATTTGTTGTCTTTTAGTTGGAAAAGAAGCAGGGTCATTTTTGCCGCTTCGTGGCTATGTAGGGACTAGCGAAACAACAGACTTAGGCTTTGGATATTATCCATTTCCTGCTTTGATTATTAGAAAGGCTTCTGATTTATTCTGATTTCGAATGTCAGTTTCGACTCATGGCCAGAGCAACGGGAGTGCGTTAACGAATCACTTCTGAGAACAAAGCAGTCAGCTAAACAGCGTGATCCACATGGCCATTGTCGTTGCTGTATATTGTTTTTGGGAGGCTTTCGGTACTTACGTGGGGATTTTGTAGACCATTTTTATCAAATTGCCATTAAATCGATGTCCGGCATCCACGGAATGTGCCATTATTACCCTGGATATGATTTTTCTGATCCCCATCCTCAGCCAGGTTGTTTTGTACTCCTCGATCCCATGAGATAGCTTCAGTGTCATTTTATCTGCACAACATGTCAATGATGAGCAAACAAATGAATAGATTAGCATGGAGGAGAAAGGGATAATTAAACTGTCGTTCAGATTCACTGAAATCACCGATCGGATGCTGAAGTGGATACATGGAAAATAAGCAGGAAGAGTGTGAGTAGTTATATTTTCTACACATCGTACTAACAACTCGCTTTGTCATCGTCCTTGAAAGGGAGTTGAAGGTAGAGTTATTTTTTTACCAGCCGTGGGGTTGATGCTTCCAAGAAAGCGCTCCTTGGTGTTTTCTTAAAAATCAACCTATATTAGAACTCAAACATGAACATGCAAACAAAGCAAGACTATGTGATGACATCGTTGGACACATTATTCAGACGTAACAAACAAGATATGACAGTAAAAACTTTAGAATATTGGGGAATTATTCATAGGGAACAAATAAAGAGGTTCCATAGAAACGGTTTATTTAGCCTCCACTGGAACTTTTTTAGCTGAGTAAAGACACTAAAGGACAGTGTGACTGAAAATAAAGTGTTAAACCCACTTTTCTAGATGCCTTTCAGAAATGAGTACCCAAGGTGAGTTCTAAAAAGGATCATTTAGAAGAGGAAAGCCCAGAAGATGTAGTGGAGTGGCAAGAAGTGCTACTGCACACCAGGCAATTCATGAAATGTTTAATCTCGACCAAACTCCATCGTACACGAAACAGTTGCAACCGTGAGAAGAATGACAAGAAACACACAGCAGCAACGTAACACAAAAGAACAACAAATAAGATAAAAAGGAAACAGATATGGGATCTGAATTTTATTGACCCTCGATAAATACCCAGATTCACCCTTCAAATTATTTTTATAACTCTATCACTAAGCACTTAAAGACCAATTCGGAAACTTATAGTTGTAAACGATAGAACAGATGGCCGATTGGTCACACTTATAACTTGGAAGGTTGTGGGCTTTTTTACCGTTGATATACTTTCAACTTCCAGAGTGCTTGGATGTTTACGACGGATTCCTAATCAAAACTGCTATAAAAATGAATTACAGAAGCGACCCTGATTTTAGCACTGATTATAGCCCCTCATCTAGAGATGAAGAGGTTGAGAACTAAATACGAAACTCAGAAATCAACTGCTTGTGGAAATTACCTTTACCAGGGTTAAACACCACCGAGGTACAAACTCGATGCCCAACGTGGCAGTTAGTCAGTCGGGTTATTCTACTGAATATGCTCAAAACAGAGCTCGTCACTGAATGAGATAGATGCTACCGTAACACTGACGTCTACTTAATCGAGCAGAAAATTGCCAAATTGACAAACTTCGTTCATTCCGAAGGGGGTATTCATGTTCTTCACCTTACTGGAGGTTAACTCCGATTTCAGAAATTTCTAAGGCCTTTATGGATTTTTCTATCGGGTAGCAAAACTAGAAACAAAGCTTTTGATACTTGATGTGAGTCAAGCCGTTGGTCATTTTTGCCAGTAACACTGTCATAAACAATGCTTCCAAATTTCCTCCCATATATATATATCATATATATATATATATATATATATATATATATATGCATTCAAATCATGTCACTTGGTCACTATAAAAGTTCATGTTCCACTTTTTTCCCCTTATATTTATTTTGTTAGTGGTTTGCTGAGTGGTTGCCATGTAGGACTTACTCGATATACCTTTGCCTGTTTCTAGATGACGGCAATTCATCTTGTAAAACAACCTCAACGACTGGTGACAGAAGAAGATATAAGAGAATTTCTCAGGAAAAACATCATGCCATTATCTGTTGGAGTACTACATCAAACGGAACACACTTTCAGCAACCAAAACCCATTAGGAAAATGCTGCTCATTCGAAGAAAAGTGGATCGAAAGGTGCGAAAACCATTTAACAGACTTGAAAAAGCAATTCAATGGTATTCACTTTTGAAGCACCATCAAGGATGCAAAAATCCTGCGTTTTCACGTCTCCTTGCACGTACATCAGTATGTATACCAATAGCAGCAAGGCTACAAATAATTCCATAAAAACCTTCTACTTCATGCTTGTCTCATTTAGTTGGAAAATGTGCAGTCGCATTTGGGATTTTTTGTGTCAGAAAATTTCGTTTAACTTATTAGATGACGGTTGCACGGATTCATGTGGGGAAAGTAAAAATTAATCTATCGATGATATGCCGGATTCATCAGAGTGGCTTCGTAGAAAAAGTAGTAGACCCCAAGTGGACCTAATATGTGCGTGATTGGTTTTTCTACTCGGACCAGAATCCCAAAGGGTAGAAAGCTTTCAATGTTTGAATTATCATGACTTTTTCAAAAATTAAAAATGCTTTTTTTAATCCAAAGTGGTCCACTAAGGGCAACGGTTGTTTCATCGAAAGATTCTGCTGTGAGTAGTCAGGATACCTGTTCATTTTGATAGAAACCGCGTAATATTTTACTTTGGCGATGTTAGTGGTATGATTTATTTGAACATTGTGTGAAGCCTTTGGACTGACCCTATAACTCAGCTCTACTAAGGTGAGTTCAATTACAGCCCAATGGACGGCGGAATAATTCGTATTTCAACATTTACGAGAAAAAGCGTGAGTTCATCTTTGAACAAGGGGAAAAAGAATTTTAATCATGGTGAATTCGTGCCGGTAAAACTTGGAGCATTGGATTGACTCTTCCATTTTTCTATAGTTCTTAAAATTCGGAGAAAGTCCATAAACAGGTTGGTGTGGTTACACTCACCTCATGAAGTAATTTTTTATAGAATATCTCTAAGTGAATAATGCCATGGAGATAGGCTACTTGGTCAGTTTAGAGAGAGATAGAGAAAACGTGTGAAGCTTTATTCAGCTTCCCAAAATATCTTCCAGTAATATTTTCATGTTTTTCTCATTTTTTTAGACAACAGAGCTCATATATCTCACGTGAACGCGTATTAGAAATGGCACAAGCAAATACTTTCGGGTCATCTCAAAATGAACTCCATAAGAAACGTATCGTGATGTCAACCAAAGATTTGCTCTCCCAATAAGACTACCATATGTTGCATGTTAACTTCCTGATGGGCAGTGGCGCGGAACATTTTCAGTGAATAAGATTATGACCTTATAACTTGAGGTCACTACTTGGATCATGACTAGTAAGTTGGAAGATTTGTCTGTGGAGAGCATCTAGTTTTGTGGTTAAGTGGACGTTTGGAATATCTCCAACTATGTCTGTTAGGAACTGGATGCCTTATCTCAGTAAACTAAGCAAGGTGCCTTAGATGTTTGCAGACATGTTCATAATTCACATTTGGTGAATGAATAAAGGAACTAATTGAACATTACCAACCGATACAACGGTTGAACAGGCAAACGTCGGTGAAGAAAATTTTTGTTTTAAGACACCATTTGTTATTTGAACTTAATGCGCACTTACGCTGTAGTTTGTTGTCAATACTATAAGAAAAAGCTAATGACTATTGCAGTGGAACGGTTACTCGAAAAAAATTGTGCTTTAATTAGTCTATAGTATCCGCATACGAAATGTACCTTTTTGCGGATATCTATGGAGAACAGGATATTACTGGTTTTATACAGTAGTAGACAAATTCAAATAACTATCAGTTCCAGTTTCAGAATACTCAAAAAATAATTGTGAAAGCAGTTTCCGACGGGGGTGTTCTGTTGTGTATTTGATGTAAAAGATATTAAATAAAGCGAGATATAATATAAATACAAATAAAGTCATATTCCAGAATTTCTTGAGTCTACAAAACGGTGTTTGGTGGTAGAGAGTAAACTCGCAGAGTTTGAAGGGGTCGGCAAAAAGGTCCAGACTGCCACAAAGCAGTGAAGAGTTGATAGAAAAATGGAGAATTTGATGAGAGAACGTATAAGGCAGAATGCTATGCAAAGAGCTCAAATACATTTTGTGTGGCACAAAGGTGTTTACTTACCACTGAAGCATTTTATTCCAGGGCAGCGGCTAAAATTTGGTCATTTTTCTTGCTTATACATCGAATTTCAGTTATTCGATTGGTATTTGTGGAAACGAGGATAATATATTGGGATGTGCTGTTATGTTTCCAAGGAGGGAAATTTACTATTGTTAAAAATGCGTTGATCCACAGAACATTATCCGATTATGAAGAAATTATTTGAGTTGCTGGTAAAATCGATTCAATCGCATACATAGGTTGGGTTATTCAGTGCCGGAGATTACAGACGAATGATAAATAAATGGAGAAATAAGCCAGTACGGAAGCACACAGAACTATTAGTGGTTTTCAACGATAAAAATCACGTTGGGAAATCAAATGTTAAGAAACGAGCAGTCATTTTTTTCCAAAATACTCCAATACGGCTTAAAGCTTTGTGGTATCTTTTGGTGCAATCAAGAGAAGCTGAATATGAATACTGCAGCTTCCGTATCGAGCGAGTTGATTTACTCTCAGAGCTAAAATGCATACCGTGAAGAACGAAGATGGTTTCGGTACAAATTTGCTGTTCTGTTGAGATAAACATGAGAGAGATAAATCAAAGTGCTAACCTCAACAGTCATCCATCGAGATTAACCAACGGCACCGGGTCAATTGCTAGACAATGATTCAAGTTCAGCGGGCGTGGCAAAGACAGTGAATTAGACTAATCGGGGAGGGCGAGGCTACACTGAAGCGAATAGACAAACCGTCACTGCCGTGCATACGAGGGTGACGAATACGGGGTCAGAATTAGTCTTAGGTGAGCGAATAACAAAGGTAGAATAAAGAGAGGAGAAACACCAACAATCAAGATGTATAGGTGTCACGCGACCCGATCATTTCCATCTATATCTATCCTGTCAGGAGCACCCTCTAATGGGTAGAGGTGCACTCGCCGGAATGTTTTGATTTAATTTCATTGTTGGAGCACATTTAGCATATCATGGTTTTCCCTATGTTCAGTTCCATGAAACGATCGAAGAACTTTTCCAAATTCAGTTTCAAATTCACGAGATTTATGACTGTTTCCATATGGCCTTTCCATAGAATGTTTTCTTGTGACCGTTAGCTCATGGATTCGCGAGGCAGTAGCTGGCGCAGATTCTTTCGACGAACTTTTTCCAGTTGTTCGCACGAAGTCTTCCAAAAGCTTTTCGATTTATTACAAAACCACATGAAGAAGAAAGCAGCTGAAAGGCTGAGATGTTTAGGAATTTCCGGCTTGAAATCTGTACTGATTGAGAAAAAACTCGAAACGTTTTATACTAATTAGAACGCTTGGATCCATGAAGAGATACTTGATTATCGGTAACTTTAGAAAACAATTTTTTGCACCAAGGAATGGGTCGGGGCTTAATAAGACGTTCATTTGCCTTGCTACAAGGTGCGCTGTAGTTGGTTCTATTTTCTTTCTTGTGTGTGTGTGTGTGTGTGTGTGTGTGTGTGTGTGTGTGTGTGTGTGCAGACTGGGAACACCGCAACCACGGAACATAAGATCATTCACTATGTGATCATGAATTAAGCTGAAATCGAATACTCACGCAACCACCGGAAGTGTTATTTGTACCAACAGTAATTTTAGGTAGCAAAAGTATGTCACAACATCACGTATGCCGTTTCAAACTCAAAAAACAGTAGAAAAATGGCATGTGTCTACCATAAAGACAAGGGAAACTTTGCGGTGGTTGGGATCCTTTTTATGATGCTTTGGTGTTTACGTGAGTGTGGTGGCGAGACTATTTATTGATTTTTTCCTACATTTTAGTTTATGTTTGGAGGTTTGATCCGATGCAACCCACAGGGGAAAAATAACATTTTAGTGTACTGCTCAGAATCCACCAACAGAAAAATGTTCCTATGCGAACCTCCATTATTACAAATAATTTTTCGAAGCAGTAGGTTGGCTTTCGTTGCTCTTTCCAAAAAGCGTTTGCGGGTTTGGGAAAGGTATCATTGAAATTGCACATTTACGGTAATTGATACATGCATATACATAAGCACTTGCTTTGAAGTTGAATGAAAGGCTCTGCGTAGAATGGAATTCGAGGAAACCATGAAGGGTTGAGGCCGAAATTCTGTCTTTCCGAAATTCCTTCCTAACATATCAGATTATTCTGGAGGCATCTCATAACCAGTATTGATCTTGGCAAACTGGAGTATGAACTAAGTTGATTTGGGTTCCCGTCAGAAACAAAACGTGAATTGAAAAGACCATAGTTTAAATGGAGCCCGCACACAAGTGTTCAAGACTTGAGTTGATGAAGAGTACAAATCACTGTTGACATCTCAACAGGAATGAAGTTTTTCACACGGACTGACTAAAAGTGAATTTAACATCAGCCAAAGTAAAGCTCAGAACACACTTTCATTAGTAAAGAATAATAAACTTCGCGGCTTACTAAACAGTTGATTCAGGCTAAATGTATTCACATGGAAAGAGGAGGATGATACCGTAATCGGTCCGGCGGAAGCCTTTTTGCACTCCATATTTGAAGATTCGGTGCCCGTAAGAAGCGAGGATGAAATGTTGCTGCAATCAGTTGATTTGTTAGTGAAGTAATCACTCTCTGTCTGCTTGGGTTCTCGACCAAGGCCCTGGATTTCTTTCAAATCACCAGGTTATCGGAATCCCCATGCGATATCTACAAGAATTCATTACTCTGGTCTTTGTTTATTGGGAGTGGTATACCCAAGATGGTCTGATCATGTGAGGAGATGTGTCTCTCGGATCAACATGACCGCAAGCACAACAAGTTTTAAGGACGAACAAAACGATGGAAAGGGAGATATATGAGGTTCGACTTTGGTCTGCTTGCGTTGAATGACACAAAACAGTCGACATTCACTATGGGTTAAAAAAACAGTTTCTTCAGGGGAAGGTTCAAAATAACTTTGTGGGACATGTTTGTGTGGTGTTCTGAAACAACGATACTGACAGACATGGGGCAAAACTGTCGTGATTCGGTCGCTTCCATATGCAGTTAGAGAAAACCCATTCAGACCAATCAGTATTTATTTGTTCAATGTAAACTGCAATCTCCATTCATACATTTCTCTATATAAATAAAAGCGCCATGCACGTATGACTCATCTCAGTCCAACCATGGATAATGATTATCGCAGTATGCGTGTCTGGCGCACATGTTCTACTTCCATATCATGTGACTTTGCCCACCAATCGCGCTGTTGATGGATCAATGTTTTGCGTGTAAACACGTTCCCATCCGTATTTCATGCCTATATTAACGCCGCATGTCATATGCTAAACAATAACATTTTTCAGTGGTAACTGGTATGACTTCTGATTTCATTTTTGGCTATTCAGTCACGAGAATAACTTGTGTAAGCTGAGTATTTGTATTGAATGATCATCGAAGGATTTGTAGTGACCTCGATCGTTTTGAGAAAATGACTGTTTTCTGGACACCACTTTGGATCTATTTTCTCTACGATCTTTTCTGACGTTTGACATCGACCTCATAGTGTTCTCCGATGTCGTACGTTTTACTGGACTGACTTTTCCGAGGTTTCCGTCGACCTCGTTTTAAATCACTTTCACTTTCGGTCGTTCGCCGATTGTACACGCTCGCGGTTCGCTTCCTGCACAGCTGTTGCGTTTCGTTTCTTTTTCCGTTCGGTGTATCTCTCGGATCGGTACTGTTTCGGTGCCACGATATGTAGAATACGCCTTGCATCTGTAAACGGACTTACGTCTTCTCTATTCGTCCGATAGAGGAGATATCGTTGGTATTTCGTTGCTGGACCCAATAGGAGACAAGTTCACCAGCCGCTCTCGGACGTCTTCTATAGATTGCTTTACGATGCAGATTAAAACACTTCGAAGTCTGCAGAAGCAGCAGATACTTTCTATGAACATGGAGGTAATTTTGAGATGACAAATGACTGAGCAAACAGAGAACCCGGGGAAAATTTGAAATGGTCAAAATGTTTATTAAATGGGGGCGAAATTCCACTCATCACGAGTGCCAAATTGTTGATGTCAGCCATTTTTCAGCCATTTTTTCATTTTTCGACGGGACCGAAACGTAAAAGAAATTACTGACAAATATGGTGGCTTCAAGATCCGTGAAGATGAAACACAGTATAATTGTCGCTTGAGTAAAGGGGTTGAATATGATGACACAAGTTTGCTGCGCTGATCAGCTTGTTGTTAGCCTCCCGCAACGTTGTAAATTATGGAATCAGATGGTGAAGATTTGTTGGTGGTATCACAACGGTCAGGAGCACTGGATACTAGGGTTATGGTCATGTAGTTAGGTATTTGTGGTCATTTGGTAGCACCAACTGTATTCAATAAGGTGATCAGTTATTTTTAGAACAGCATTACGTAGTTTGCATGGCTTCAAAACCATGTTCCTGGGGACTGGTAACTTGTCGATACCGAAAATAAAAATACTCTGGTGACAAAGTTTCCTTAGCCTCAGTCACCAATACAATGGTTGACAGAGGATCTTGAATCTGTTATAGTAATCCGCATGGTGCATCATTGCTTGTATAGTGAAAAACTGTCTCTCTGTGCTTGATGATATAAATTACATCAATTTTTAGATAGGAAGAATAATCTTAGACTAAGACTGCCATTCAGCGATGCACGGAAAGTACGAGTGACGTCAACAAATCGGTTGCAGATGGAGAGCACGGTCCCTCTTCAAAAGGTTGTCGGGCAATGTAGGCGGATTCTTGGATCTAGCGGCTTTCACCAATAGACAGGCATCACTGTCTGATACAAACTGTATTTTCAGCAAAACCGTTCGGATGAAATGAAAGAGATAATAAAAACCTAACAACTAATCGGCCTTTCAATCAAACAAATGATTAGAAACATAACCTACTTTAGTGAGTAGATTGGCTGATATGTTTTGGCTCACCTTGTTTAAGAATTGTACAGCTGTAGATCGACTGGAAGATGACATACAGCATATTAGTTATTCAACATGAAAACATCCATCGAGTGACGCATGGGTACTTCATGACGAGCCATTAACTGAAAGTAGTGAAAGCATACTCAATAATTTGTCGGACAGAAAACCTACTTCTCCGGTTCAATTCCCATTTGAAACTTGGTGGATATATACGAATGATGAACACCACTAAACCAAGAGGTATCCAGTTTTGATCCTCAAAGGTTCGCTCAATTCACTTCACAGTTGTCTAATTGGGGTACTGCTGAAACTGAATTCAAGAAATTGATTTCTTTTCAGAAACATGATCCACGAGCAGCTTTTCCGCGAAAACCGTGTGTAGATGGAAAGCTTTTGCACCAGATCTACACCAACTGATCCTACTTGAGCATAAAATTTAATCAGGTATCAGAGAAAACCGATTTTCGATGCAAACCGGTACGTTGACTAAATGAACTCGAACACTTATTGAACCTGCAGAAACGGTCTGAGTGACAAAAGAGATTGATCCAAAGCCTATCGTTGGTCATAACCATTGTTCTCAAAGTCATTGGGCAGATGGTGATCAACTGGTCATTATAAGTATGTTGCCGCCGTGACGTTCCAGATTGGGATCCGACCACTGCCGGTCGGTTTCCTCCTTGGCAGCCTTGGCCACATTCCCTTCCCGGAAATTTTATACACTGCCGTAAAAAAGGAAAGGAAACAAGATAATATTAAAATACCACTAATAATCATAACGTACAATGACAACAATAAGTAACAGCATAAATAAGAACACTTATTTTTTCCCAGAATCACAGACACCACACTATTTTGAAAGATTGGTGATGTGTAGGCCACAATGGATGGACATTAGGTGTTGACCTGGTTATTCCGACTAAGAAATACTCGCAAACGGGGATCAAAGAAATACAAACAAAGTCAGGTTTAGGAGGTTTTAGTATTTGCTGGACCAGGCTGAACAGCTTTGGTAAAGCGCAGAGGATTAAACTAAAAAGTTCAGAAATTGTCTGAATTCTAAAGAAAACACAACAGCAAGCAGATGGTAGTTCCCTCGTTTGCAGCGAGATACACGTCATACTAGTCTTCAACCCTGCGTCGTCAAGTGTGTGAATAAATCTCACTTGAACACCTGCACTAAAGTTCACATTCTGTAAATGATCCGCAGCACCGGTCATAGGATGAAAGTTATAGGATGCCTGCAGCTTTCCATGTCAAAATAAATGTCGACAAATATGCACAAACTGCTGCATGCTATAAATTAAGGAGAAAAATTTATACTGTTTGATTGTCTTTGGGAAGCTGTCTATAAACACATAACTACAGGTTTTGTCACAATCCTATGGATAAACTATGTTTTCGTATTTAAATAATCCTTCCTAGTCCATGTAACATAAGGTACCTTAACATGACGCTTTCGGCAAAAGTCAACACACGTGACCTAGATGTGGATGTTATTTGCACAGCAGTGAACAGGAAATTCAAAATGGTGGAGAAAATATTCCATTATAAATGCCTTTACGGAGAAGGGTGAAGAAAAGTGAGCTGAATCTGGTTTCGGACCATTTAATGCCAGTCTTATGCACCCAACAAACGTGATCACATATTGCAGTTGCGAAGGAATTCAATAAACAATGCAAAAATTGATATCTACTAACTTATTATATCTGATAATAGGTGGGAATCAGAGGTTATAGAAAACATGCCACTCTTGAGTAGAGAATTTAAACTAAGTTCGGTTCGCTTATTATGAGATCTTAAAACTTACCACTCCAGTTGATTGTGATGATACCCCGAACAGCACAAAAATCATCAAGTTCATCCTATACATTTTCCGGCTGGGCAATGACGCACAGAAATGACAAACTTACTGAGTCTCTCACCTCAGCTGTGTAACTGGAGATGAAAGCGATCCAATGTATCTCTAGATTTGCTGCTGTCACTCTCTCAAAGTGGTCGGTGTGAATAACTCTTTTGACAGAGTGCAACGATGACTGTTAGGGACGTACTCTATTTGAAACCCACATCGTCTGAAGACGTTGACAATGGTTTTGTATTCACCACTGAAATAGAATTATTTCTGGGTACTTTTACTTTCGAGACCGAAGATACTAAAGGAGCAATGAGTTTTCTGGACTACCGTCTGAGGGTGAATGACTCCCAGTAGTTCACTATCAGAGTTCATCGAAAACCCAGACAGAGAGATAAGTAGTTACTTTTCGTTTCAGTTCATCCACAATGCACAAAACGAAAGCTTATCTCATCTCTAGGCAACGGAATTGGAGAACTCTGTAAGCAGGATACCTCTTGTGGGAAAGAAAGGACACTCCGAAACGAAGTCGTTCATGACAACAATTAACCTCCGCATCTAGCAAGAAACCGACTTAAGGGAAAAAACAAACCCTCGATACAAGCCGCTAGAGTAAAAGACTATCTGCCTTCCGTCGACAATCAAAAGAATTCTCGGGGAATTATAATATCCGCACATTCTTTTTGAGTGACAACACAGACTCGCCACCTCACCAAGACCAATGATTCAGTTAACTTGCGAGATCAAAACAACTCCATTTATAAAAACAGTTTCAAGGGATCCCCAGCTGAATATATTGGACCAACTTTCAGAGGATTTAAAATCAGAACAATGGAACTCAAAAGAAAAGAAAAACACAGGCCCCGCAACAGGACAGCCTCAATGAAACTAGAGCAGGAATCTGCGATCGTTCCTCATGCCATAGCCTGAGGGCAGAGCTGAGGCCACGGAAACATGGAAAACCCTCCAAAGCGGACTGAAAAATGCACCGAAAGCCAGTATGCCGAAGCTCTGGCAAAGGGGCATCCACCCTGAAAACGTCAACTGAAATGATATGGCAGCAGTTCCCCGGAATTCGGACCAAACTGACATCACCAACGAATAAGCCGCTCACGAGCCACGTCGACAATGGACCTCGTCACTAGGGGCTCTGTTAAGGGGAGCAGATATGACGTGTAAGTGATTCAGAATCATCAGATCGTAAAATTGCCTGTGGATGGCTACCCATGGTAATCGAACAGTCGGCTAGATATAACTTTTCCACCGACAAAGCAGTGTTGTTGACGTTATATTTATTCGTTTAAAGCATCACTAGTCATCTTTTTTCGATACACTTCACTCCTCATTCAGTCCTGACCTAAGATTTATGAAGGTTCATAATACGGTAATTTGTTAAGACATTTTATGATGAGTAGGGATTAAGAAAATCCAGTAGACAGAAAATCATCTATATGTGCTCCAGAAATTATTTCCCATGCATCGTCGTCAGCTGTTAGAATGTCCTTGAAGAAGGTTCTTGCATTGATTCGCTTCCCACAGGATTAAACGGATTATGAAATATTTACCAAGCCAAAACATAATTTGGTAGTCGGGAGGATACTTCCATGAACAGAAGTAATGCGGTATAAACGATTCTAATTTTGAAAAAATGTCAAATCCCTTCTACGCAGTGGTTCACCTGACCTACTGATTTTGTGAAAACTAACCATTTTGGGGACATGGATGTGGGGAATAATTAATGTGGCAATTTTCCCCCGGATTTCATTATGGTTGGTGGTGTTAGTTGTATACTTGTTATTTATAAAGACCATTACAACCACAAGTAGCTTAAGCATTATTCGAAAACTCGATTCAATTCATCCCAGATCAGGCAAATCTAATCGGATCATGATTGAAAACATGTTTTGGAAATTTCTTACGCAGAATATGGAGTCAGTTTATATCTCTCTATGGCCCACTTCACCTAAGCTTACTCCTCCTTCTTCCGAGAGAACAACCAGATTTGGAACGAATAACGTTGTGGAGAGAATGGGAAAAATTAGTTTCAAATTTGATTTAGCGAAGGTATCTGCAATTAGTTGACTTCCATAGGAAGTTCTAATTATTAGCCAGACATTTAGTAGTATTTCAGAAGGATTAGTGAATTGGCTTTATGTGACCCATATCTGAAAGAGTCTGGGGAAGGGAGAAATCGAGCCAGGTTTTACTCACCCCGGAAATTTGAGTATATTGTAAAAAAGGAAAAAGGAGCTTCTGCTGAGCAGTAATAAACTGCTCGTGGACACGAAGTCCATTCATCAGTCATACTGTTAAACTTCCGTGCTGACTGCAAGCATTGCTCCGAATCTACTGCATACAGCATAATCTGGGTTTTCCATTATTCTAAGAATTACCTTGTTTTAGATTTCCTTACACTTATGATACACAACCATTGATCAAGTGGCGTTTCTTTATCGAATCTGCTCCGTTCATGACCAATATACAACACAGTGGTCGGGCGAAATTATTTTCTGTAAGGTGATCCATAACGGTTTGACAAAGCCTGGGGATGGCTGTCACGGAACAGGTTGAGGGTGAAGCCGAACGCCATATAACAACAATCTTTCAAGAAAAGTATTATATGGTGACCTGTTTTCATTATTGATGAAAACCCTAGTGTTTGTTGACTCTATTGGAGTAGGTAACTTTAGCATTCCCTTTTTTGATAACTATGTAGACACAAAAATGACGCCGCAGCCCTTGAGTAGGGAAGAAAATTACCCTAGTTGCATCCATGCACTAGCACTTTCCGGGCTGAAGCAGGCTTGACAACAACTTTGTGTATTTGTGTGTGTGTGCGTAGTGTAGCGTGTGTCTGTGCATTTGAATAAGACCGATTAACCGTCATGTGACGTGCTCATGTGCTCACGTGTCTGTTCGCGTGCGACTGATTAAACCGAACAATAGTATTGTTCCTGGAATCGTAGGTTTTAACTCTGGTGTGTTGAATAATTATGCATACATATGGCTCGGCAAAAGTCATATAATACTGTGCCAAGAGAAAACGATAAAACTGGCATTGGCTGGCGTTTTAGCAGAAGACGGATTTTTTCGAAACAGTCCAAAGTCGATGACTATGGCAGGCCTCGAACTCATGCTTAGCAGCTATTTGTTCTTCGGTACCCGTGTAATCTTTCGATGAAGCTGAGAGGCAACTTCAAAGAGCTTCACGCTCTCCGTATGTGGATCTTGCCGTTTACCCACAAAAATTACTGCATCACGTGGTATTTGCCACTGTGAACTAACTTGTAGTTCGGCTACTTGCAACATTTATGTTTATGGGTAGGTTGCATGTTGAGCTTGTAGGTGAATATAAATCAAGTAGCTGCAAATTCTGACTAGCTAGTAAACATTAGAGAAGGGAAAAAATATCTACCGAAAGCTGTGTCTTCTTGAAGTTCCGCTTTCCTTCTACTGGTCAAAATTTATGCCACGCAGATAGCAGTGGAATGTTTGCAATAGACAAACCTCTTCGAAGTGCAAAACTTGTATCGGATTCACATTTTCTCAGTTTATGCCTCCCCCGAGTATTCTTTTTATTTCCTGAGTCCTATTTTGGGGAAGCTTATCACGGATGAGAAGTTACCGCCACCGTTAAATCTACTGCTCTTGCATGTTTCAACCCAGCGAAATAATTTAGTCTAACTTTACAAACGAACTGTCACTGGTCTTTACATATAGAGATTATTGTCGGGAAATCGCATGGATCGCCCTCTGAAATTCATAAACTAGGACAATTTAGTGCCGCGCATTCGGTAGCTTATTTCTTCCTAAACCGATGCATATTTCCCGTAATTCTTTGTCGTTCTCCCGTAGTTTCTCCTGGTCTGATGAAAAAGGACTCCCTCACTCTTTGTAGAGGTCTGCTCATCAATAGTCTTGTTTCTAGCATAGCACTGAGAGGCCTCATTTCAGCCACGTAATGGTATTGATATTATTTGCCGAAAAGTTCATTGCTAATGGTTCACATCCCCCATTTCGTGACCGTCATCTTAGACAAATTCATCCGTTAATGAGTTCCGTGTTTCCACTAATTCCTTCAGAATTATTGTTCTACAGGTCTTCGGTCTGTAACTTGTTTTTAGCAAACAAAGATGAAGCTTTTGATCCGAGCTACTGATTGGTTTTGGCTTGTAAAACTTATCTTTTCTTGACTGCTGGAAAGGGCCGTAAAAATGTGCTCAGGCTAATGTGATACTAATAAAACCATGAAATGAACAATCAGTGCACTACCAACTTTGATAGATTGAATATCAAATGTGATACAAGCTTAGGGACTGCCAAGGGCTATAATTTATGCGTGTCGAGATTAGACTAAAATATCCCTGAAGCGGGCGATGGCCTGAGAGAACAAGGATTTACGAGATTAGTGAGTTTTCTAGGGTAAGTAAATGAATCTTGATCAAAGAGGAAATAAAAAGTACCATGTTTTGCCCAAAAATAAGACCCGGCCTTCCATAATTTTCGGGCATGTCTTGTTTTTCCCATAAGAAAGTCAACAAGTAGGCACATACACAATCTTACATTTATTCGAGTACCGTCATACCACCTTCTGGGATATCGTCTTAACTTTTCAAACACTAAATTTGGGCCTGAATTACTTGCGAATCTCTTTCTTGCAGAAACACTAGTCCCAGTCTATCGTGTCCAGCAGTGGTGCCTTTTGCAAATGAACTTTCGCTGTTCATGTAGCTTTTTCGTAGTGCTTCGGCAACATAACTATCAGTAATTTTATCCCACGAACTCCTTACCCTGAAAAAGATCTGATTGGAACTAGACTTCATAAATTTTCCTCAATAATTTCTCACCACTCTTCTCCCAATGGAACCGTTAAATTTTATGCACAGATGGCCTATGGAAGATTTATTTATTGCAGTATCAGGACTCTGGAGATATAAAGTATTTCCTGCTGGAATATTATCTGATTGATTCTTCTTCATTCAGTGAAGTTCCCCATATACTTAACTCGGTTGGTGTTGGGTTAATCCCAGACTGGAAAGCCTTGTTGGGCATCTTAAAAAACGAGAGGCAGCGTTACATCGATCCAGTTTCCTAGAACATCTTGTGAACCCCAGGCTTCTTTGGTTACAAGGATATAAGTACCTGAAACACGTTCAATCTTATCTTTCTTGACCCTTGCAAAGATTAAAAACAGGGCTTGCCTTCCATCAAGATTAACTGCCAAGAACCAGGTTGTATAATCACTATCGTACCCAGTGAAGGATATGTAGGTTGACTGAGTACCCGTCTGATCAGTTTTCGCTTGAGATCCTGAAAACATGCACGTTGCACATTCATTACCGGTAATCATGTTGCACAGTTGGCATTTGGAAAATCCTCTCCATCAACAAAATACTTGAATACAGGTGCTTGTTTATTAACTTCGGTACTTTTCAGATTGGACATTGTTGTCATTCTTCTTTGGGACAGCTTATATCGTTGAAGAAATCCATCCAGTCAGCTTTGTGATGCTTTGAATTCTCTAGAGAGTTTTTTAAAACGTGGAACCAGTGAGATCAAATGCCTGAATATCAGCCTGCAAGCAGCAAAAGTATTGGACTTCTTGCCTACAAAACAATCACAGAAGGTATTTTCCAGTTCAGAGAATAATGGCTACCAAACCGATTTACGTTTATACTTCTTAGAATTGTCTTGCTCAACCTGTTAAATGAGGTTATCGTACATTGTCTTTTCCTATAGGATCATTCGAAAATTGGGCTTTTTCTGTTTTCAGAAGGCCGTAAGATTCTTGGTCCGGGAATCATAAGCAACTTCTTTCTTGTAATCGACGGAATAACTTTTTGTACTCATCTTGACTTGATGGCAAATACTAATGCAAAGAGAATCTTCCGGGGCCTGATTCGAACTTCCGTATTTCACTCTATAGTATCTCACTGAATTATAGCTCAAACACATCCACAGACAAGTGCGCACCACAGGCATCTGTAATCCTACTGGCCAGTGAAAAAATTAGGTACACCTCCCCTGAATGTTCACTAGGGGCAATCACTTTACTGGTCGCTGTTGTTGTAAGATGGATCTAACAGACCATGACAAGCGTATTTGGTCTGGTTGAATACAGCAGATCACCTGTCATGTCCCTCTTGCATTAACCGAGACCTGTAAATTGTTCACACCAAGTGGACATTCAGGATTTAGTACTTATTGTACTAAAAGGTCAAAATAAGTCAGCTTATCCCCAAGGATAAATAGGTAGGAGAAAATAGTACTCTATGCCACTAGGTTTTGTCTTGCGACCAGATTTCGGCGAATTAAACTGCAATCGAATTGCTTTGACGGTTGTAACCTCACAAGGTCCGTCAGAGTGCTTCTGGTTTGTCAAATCCCTCAATAGGTGACGCTTTCAGATGGGTCTCATTTTTCAGGGTAAGGCCAACGCCCAAAGAATCCTACAAAATTCAGTTAAGGCTTTCCGTCGAGGTAGGCATTATTATTATCAGGGAAATACGGTAAATTCCAGTAACACTATCTAGCCAGATATTGATATGATACAGCTGTACAATGACTTCAGGGTTCTCTTGATGAGTTCAGCTTTATTACTGCATCATGAATCACTTACTGATGAAATTGAGTCTCCTGCTATTGAAACTAAAATATTCGTTTTGCGGTGAGAGGTGCTTCTAGTATGATGGCTGCTAGAAAAGGAATGCGTGCCGAAGCAACCAGCTATTGTGAGTACGACTATTTGGTGACTGCATGGGTCACTTCAATGTAAACGTGAATCCGAATTAGAGCATTTTCTTTCCCCGTCAATCTTAACAAGACCATAGACCTGCAGTTTTGGCCACGGTTTCGCACAACTCACGGGACTTCTCTCAGAAAAGAATCAATTTCTTTCGGTACACTTCCAAAGTATGATATTTGGCTCCCATGAATAGGAGTCACTTCTGGCACACTGCAATATACAGAATGTTTCGTACTCTATTCGACTTTTGGCCGTTTAACAAGTGTGCTACTTACATTCTGTCCGATGAAATGTCGTGAGAATATGATCTTTACTAACAATCCAATCTTCTTTGTCGGCATTTTGAATCTGCTATAGATTCTTATTCATTAAGAACAAGACGCTGGAGAGCGAACAATTGTTTTCAATGAATCCTATACGTGCTCTTACAACCCCGTTTTTCCTAACGCCACGACAATGACCTTTCCTCCGGCCAATGACTAACGCATTCCAATGTTACTTCACCCATATGAATTGTAAGAGCACGTATAGGATTCATTGAAAACAACTGTTCTCTCTCCAGCGTCTTGTTCTTAATGTGACCATGACTGTGGGACTATTCAGACTATTCAGATTCTTATTCATTTTTATATTACTGATCCACCGTGTCCATTCAAGTTTTTCTGGTCATATGGAGAAATTTTGTGTCTTCAGCCATTCCATTGCATCTCTAAATTTTATTCTCAGTAAAAGATACTTTCCTGCCCAAATTTACAATTCCTACATAAATAACAGTGACACGCATCGCCTTTTATACTGGCCAATGACCCACAAAAAGAACATACGATTTTCCTGACCTTACTCCGGTGTCAGTGCTTCAGCGTCCGCAAATGTTGTTTTTGCTCAGATATATCTTCTATTTGGGAAACGTTTTCACAAATTACGATGTATCCCAGTAGTCCGGTTTGTTAACACAGTCAAAGCATTGTGCTCTTATGTAATTTATCATTTCGAGACTCGATGTTGAATCGCCCATACTTTGTTTTGAATTCATCACTAATCAGATAGGAGTGAATGAGGTTCATATTTTCTGGGTCCAGTACTCGAGCTTGGTTATCTAATATTGATCGTTCCTTTCTTAAAGAAGATGGGTCTGAGGGCTAGTGAATCAACAAAGTCAATCACATTTAGTGAGAAAACTTTGATAGCATAAATAAAGTATTACCCGTTATCAATTAGGAAGGCTACTTCGGAATTTGTAACAGCGGTGGCAAAATTTTTCCATCTCGTGTCCCAAACATTTTACTTTTGATATTTTTGCCTGGGTTCCTGCATATGGGTACTGGTAATTGTGTTTCACATATCGAAGATATGGCTGTAAGTCCTCGATAAAGACTTCTGTCCAGCGCCAACTGACACTTACAAAGGTAAATGGTTCACTTTAAAATGCCATTTCTATCGGGGATTCTTGCACACTAATTATTTTCATTTGATTTAGTGGGAGTATTTACAAATATATAATGAGTTGCTACCTCTTTCACAATGATCACGTTCATGCATCATAACTGTGAGCTGATATTCCCAATAGAATCGTCCACTGAGGAATCGCAACTGTGATTTTTTGATGGTTTTTTGTGGATGGGTCGCAACTAACCTCAAGAAAGACAACACTGCAGTTTCTAGTTGATATATCTGAAGTAAGCAGTTTTTGTGGCTAAAGATATGCAATGGTATGGATGAACGGACAGAAGATTACCGTATGTGCGTTCTTTGGGAGCGACTCGTACGGCCGATTCAGTGGAGTACTTCTGAAAAAATGTTCCACATATCTATTTGTTCTACTCATTTCAGTCAATCACTGTGAGCCATATATCTCATTATCCTATTTGCGATAGACTGTGGAAATCAAATTAGGTAATGCAAATAGGGTATTTGATATGATAATTGACGTATGCCTTTGGAATTAGACGAGTACGTTCAGTTATGTTAGTACTCTAGATTCAAATAACAGTATCAAAAAGCTCTTTTCCAAAGATTATAAACTGGGAAGTGAAACAAGGAAAAACTTTATCTGATCATCAGGTAAGCAAACAAAAGCTAATTCCACTCAAGGGAACATCAGTAGTCGATCATTTCACAAATGATGTCAGATGAGATGGACAACACGAAAGCTGACAACCTCGTCCTCGACTTCATTTTGACTAAAGCATTTGTAAGCAAGTGCGGTGCAGGAGTCTGGAAATGTTACTTTTGAATGGAGCAATACGGCATGCCTAAAGAATTACGTGTCCAACTCGAGGATTGAGTGAACCAAGTAATTCGTGACAACGCGGCATGCACACGAAACTTCTCACAGATTTTATCTTTGCACAAAAATGGGTTTCCTGCATCAAAATTCCAAATGTTCTGAAAACGCAGTTGTAGTGGAGTCCCTCCGAATTTTCGGAACAACAAAAACAGGCAATTCCTCAAGATAATGGGTAGACGGATCTTGCGAACCAGGTTACTGAAGAGGTTCGACAACATGTACGCAGTGCGCGCGTGAAACCTGGCTACTGCTCACTGTTCTGTACTTTACTTAGCTTTACATGATGAACATTCCTCGTATTAACCACTATCCGGAAGATGTGACTGATTCCAGACCTCGCTCTCTTTGTTGCCAACCCAGGCCAACTCATGTTCGTAGAGTTCGTTTGAAAACTGAAACAGGATGTCACTCGGGTATATCTGTTAGCACACGAACATTTATTGAGAACCGATCAAAACCGGAAGCAGTAATACTACAGATGGTTAGCCGGAAAACCATCGTAACCTAGCCAGCAAGT
This sequence comes from Fasciola hepatica, assembly GCA_948099385.1. Lineage (NCBI taxonomy): Eukaryota > Metazoa > Platyhelminthes > Trematoda > Plagiorchiida > Fasciolidae > Fasciola > Fasciola hepatica. The sequence continues at coordinate 1,798,139 of CANUEZ040000087.1, read as the reverse complement.
GTTTTCACACAACCCAGTACTACCGCTGGGCAGGAATGCAAAGCTTCGTAAAACAAGGAGTGCATCTTATACGGGGCTCCAAGTACTCCGGGATGCTACTTGACAGACTGTTCGAACTGACCCCGTAGTTGCCTGTCCGAAGACCGTAAACTTTAACAGTTTGAAGCCGGTCACAAAAGCAGAGGACCCACTAGCACAATAACTACCGAGTGGGAACGCTAGGATATCCGAAGCATCGATACAGTTGAAGATATCGGGTGCAGGAGGGACAGAATTTTATGACTCATCGTTTCTTAAAGAGAGGACTGATGTAATGTCAGCGGATACTCCTTGATGACGCTTCAAATATTGGTAACTTTTACCTGCATTTACCGGTAGAATTTTTATCTTCATGGTTCTAAAGAAGTAAATGAACTGTGGTCAGATACTGTAGAACGAAGAACCTCTTACGCAGATGAGCCACTGCTCCTCCTCCCCAAACTGGTAATTTTATTGTGTGACGATTGAAGACTTACTTTTTCCGTTAAAAGTTATTTTTCGGACCTTGTCTTCTCCCTGGTGTTTGCTGGATCACTGAGCTCATAGCCAATTTTCCTGTATTTGTTTATCAGTCGCTAACACCAAAACTATCGAGATAATTTCAGACTGCCCGTCGTCCTACTGAGACTCCACATTCTCATCCAGGAGCACAAGAGTGGTCTCGCAAGTAAGGCATATTATACTACACACTATTACGTAACCTTCATCTTTTAAAGCAGACACACCCTCTTATGAATGGTAAAACACTATGTATGTACTTTGATTTTTTCAAGTTTTTCCCCTATCAACACAACTTTTTATTCAAAATGTTTGCTTCTTATACAAATTTCCAGAGGGGAAAAGTCTCGCATTATTGATGTTCATCCCTCAAGGGGAAAGCAACGACAGACTAATATATATGTCACCTATGGGAACCGCGGGAGTTATCACATCGAACACATTCTGACAGATGACAACAAAGTCTACGGCTTACCGTCAGATTTAAAAGTGTTCTCTGGTTAGCGCAAATGCTGTAGAAACAGAGTCAGTCATCTGATCTTGATCACTAAATTTTGATTCCCTGACTATAATCTGTCCGGAATGTCTTTGAACATTTTCGATGGTAATGTATTAGAAATTCTCATTCCAAAGGTGAATGGATTTTCCCTGATGAGCATCAGTCGATGGGGAAGTGCGCAAATGAGTATTGGAATGCTAACAAACTGCTGGTCAGAATGCCCTGTCTGAACCGGTTACAGCACACTGCTTCGTTTATAACCATTCACTGCTTAATAAACAACGGAAAGAAAGAATGCAGAAGAACAATCAAGGTTTTTCTATTTCAAGTGAGCATGTCCCATAGTGGATTCAGGTATGTACATCAGGGTACCAGAATTCAAAATATGCATCAAACCCAGGCACTATGGTGGTACGGTATTTTAGATGTGACGCAGCACAGTACTACTCCGATGTTGAGGGCCAGACCTGATTCTTCTCCCTTTATCCACGGGATGTGACTTCTTGTTTCCATCTTGAATTCACAAAATACCTGAAAAGTGAATATCTCTCAGAGCTATTCGGTGCACTAATTTTGTAATCCACTTCCAGTCCATGAATTTTTTTCAAACAGGGATTTCTTTCTTTCAAACCAGTATCCATCTCCAATCTTCTACGTACTCATGGCACTAGCACTTACGACACAGATGCTTCTGTTCTTCTCACAATCGATTTCAATAAAATTACCTTTCTGGGCTCGATCATGTTATTGGGAATCTCATTTAAAGCATTGATACTCCGACTTTTACCCCCACCTATAAGCCTATCTTTAAAAAAATATCAGACAACATTGACTGATTGCTTCGACTGACACATTAGAAGCAATTCGCAATGAAAGACGCTACACAAACCCCAATGATTATGCAATTCACCGTCTGAGTTACTAGTCGCTTAAAGCACCGACGTGACACCAATTGAGTGTGGACTCGGTAACTTTAGCACTTAAAACCAATCTGTTTCAATTAATCACCACTTTCCGAATTCCAGACCACGTGGTTGACCACTGCTGCATTTCGGACAGGTCCATAGTTTTTAGTCTCTCCCTCCTCTCCCGCAAGGCGCAACTGACACAACTCTCGTACAACTTTCTTTCGCGAACCATAACTCGTCAATTTGCAACACATATGGGCAACACGAGACCGGTGTAATTTTCCTGTTTTTTTGGCTACCCAGACGTAGCGTGACTGTGTCTCACCATCCATTAGGGCGCCAAATCTCACTAATTACTCTTCAGAGCATTTCTATATTCATCCACCGCTTTTACTGTCCCGATAAAGATCAATACATCAAAAGTGGATTCAGAACGTAGAATTACTCGCCCGGGGAAGGAGAAAGTAACTTTTGGAATGTGATCGTTTTAACTATATTCCTCATCTTATCATTGATATTACGGTGACCCTAATAAACATCTGTCATTCTCAATACAGACCAGTGATAAATCCGTTCTGATAAGTTTCTCCTTACCTTGATACATCTGGCCGTTCCTTATTCTAGCTCAATTTTTAAGCTTTTCCAAGATTTTTTTCGCATTTGTCTATTCCGGTACCTACCTAATATTCCCTTCAAGATAAATGGCGTCTTCTTTGTTTCCAAGAAACCAATTTATCCCGAGTGCAATTTTGTTTGCTGTCTTTATTTATGAAGAACGGAATAAAGTTGCTCTGATTTTAGAAACTACTGGTCAGAACTCTATTCACGATTACTTAATAATAAAAGTAATGAACAAATGAAATTCTGGATTGACTGACTCTCTTTCTAATCACGGTTATCGGGCATTTCGCTTCCCTGCCTAAGGTAGGCCTAATTATCTTTCATTCTCAAATATTACGATCCTTCAAATCCCAGTAATTAAGGTCGTATCATTGTTTTGTTGTTCGGAAATACAGTGATTTTCTGGCCGATCAGTAGTACTGATTCTACATTATGATTAATCAGGTTGTATGAACGCTCCACTGCCCAGTTAGGAATCATCAACAGTGTAAATTCACCGACCCCCCACTGAACCTCGAACGCTGTGTGAACCGTTATGAGTCAAATATATAACCCCCGGACTTATCCGACTGGCTCCCAACGGTTTGCTAAGCATATAATCTGCGTGATGTATCACCTTTCCGCCACTGTTTTCAAACTGTAAAGGTCGCTACCAGAGCAACCGACCCTTTCAATGGATGATTACTCTCTAGAGGCCTTAGTACGGCGAATGCTTTCTGTTTGTTCTATTGGCGTATAAGCGACGCATAAGCACTGCTGTTGATTCCTGTCAAGGATAAAACAGCTGTACAGTGCTTCCATATTTTCCAATGTGGAGTTAGGCTATCATACTTCATTGTAAACCATCTTAGGCCCAATCTCCTACTACTTATACTCAAATACTTATTAAGTTGCCGTGGATTCACGAGTGACTTTATATCGTACAGGTACTAGTTCATTTCTTCAGAAGTCCATGAATATGACGGAACTCACCTATTACCCAGAACCATACCAGGACTTTAGAGCGGGCTCTAAGGTTATCCCCAAATTTCGACTTGAAACAAGTCTCACTCATAAGTTCGAAGTATTTACCGAAACCATTAGACCTCCTCCGGCGTGATCCGAACGATTTCCGCTTTATATCAAGCTCATGAGAATTATTTCCATGTAATCCCTCGATTGTTCATGAATTTGTATTCATAAACATGCATCTTATTATAGCGTTCTTCTGTGGCATCTCCGTTCTGGGATTCGTCTCCCTTCTCCCTACTTACCGTCTTCCGGTCAATGGATCGAGAACACCACGCACTATGTGCCTCCATGAAAAGTGGACCTGGACAGCTGTACTCTCTTTCAAGCAGCAAACTGGATGCTTTTCAATAGCTTCAATCCTCACAATCATGTACCGTCTAGTTACAAACCCAATTAGGACATTTTTCTCCCTTTTCAATTGGGATTATTTCTTCCCATCAACTGGTTCTAAGGCTGGACTTCGTCTGGTTTCTACCCATGGACATATAAGGTGCAAAAGCGTTGTCCATTGGACTTGGTGAAGTAGGACGTGTGAAACTTACAAGATGGGGTCCACTCAACCCACCTACCAAATAGTTGGAGACATTAGGAGATAAGGCCCGGTGTCACGGCTAGTGGAGTGGTTGCATCGGGGCTCTTTCCTTGTCCTCTTCATTTCCACCTATAACTTCGATTGTTTTGGATCTTTATCTCTATGGTTCTATGAATTTTGCCCCTTGGTGGAAGATGCTGGAGGGTAGCAGCCAAAACCACAGCACAGAAGCGCAAGGTTAATGGTTGAATAAACTGAAATTGAATATTTCTTCCCAGCCTTCAGCTTCCTTCGATCGTACTGTGATTCCCGAACCCCTGAGCTGTCTTATTTACTTCAAGAAGAATTGACTGATTATTCAGCAATCAACACATATGTCGCACTGCGACCGTTTGCCTCATAAGACGCCAAATACACTGTCACATTTGTGTTGCGAATTTTCCATCATATGCTCCTGTTTTGAGTTGTGTTAACCTCATCTCTGTTGGCCTAATTGTTAAGTCATCAGATGGTTGCTTTATTTGCCCTTCTTTTCTATTATCACAGCGATATTTTGTCCTCAGTTGGTACTTTTATTTTGTATTAAAGTTGGTTTTGCTCAAAATCAATATATTTGTAATTGCTATATCTCCCCCGAATAAATTCATGCGGTTCGAACCAAAAATACATTCTCTGTAAAACACAGCACTTTGCCAAGTCCATCAATATCTGTAGTGTAAGCGACTTTTTTAGACCAAAGATTCACTGAGCCCCCTTCTGAGATATGCTTGTTTGCCCTTTTCACACAGTATGTTCAATGAACCGTAAGTATGGCCACATTTTGTTCGGTACTGTGAATTACATGACAGGAATAAAAATGTTTCGTGGTTGAAATTCTTCCTTAATGAGTGAATGTCAGCAGAAAAGTGAGATGTTTTTAAGAGCCTTTTGCACTGATGTAACAATAACAAATAGAGATCTTTGTGATTTTTTTAATTTTTATTCTATTTACTGGAAATTTTCACCGAAAAAGACTTTCTGTTCAAGGCTGAGTGGAATTTTTTGATGTTCGTCAATTCAAAATTCAGCTCGAATTTGGTCACGTTATCCTCGATGTTTGTCAAACTGAATTCACTTTACTACTTGAGAGGTACACGTTCTGTGTGATGATTTACTGATGAGGACATGGTTGTCTGCTTTATACTTTATTATCGTTCTGGTTAGCGATCGAAAATTATTTTCGTATCATTAGTAACAACAAGAGAGGTTCACAATTTGTCATTTTTACTACTTTTGAACGAAGCGCTCCCATCCGGTCAGACATTTAAAGTTTTGTCGATGAACAAAACCTTTATTCTAATCACCGTCAACAGAATTTAATCTAAAAGCAAGCTTTACTTTTTTTTCTCTGTATTATAAGTTAAAGGAGGAAATTAGGATTTGTTGTGAAAACCAATAGAGACCAGACGGAATACGTTTCTCGGACAACGATGCTGATTTGCTCCGAAAAAAACCCTTGATAAAAGATTACAAACTGGTATTCAGTATTTAACTCGATACGGCTAAGAATGTTTAGGATCTAGACTATCACCGCCTTCCACCGTCTCATCGATTAGGGGAGAAAAGACCATTATCCGAAGTGCCGAGTCTTTCCTCAATAACACTTGCTTAACTGCACGCTGGTTAGTTTTTGAGAAGACCACAAAAATATCCTCTTATGACATGTTCTGCAGTACTATCAAATAACACATTACGGAGTCGCCATCGCAGTTGAGTTATTGTTTTGCTCATAACGTTGACAGTCCGAATGTAGGTTGAAATTTCAGTTACCATAATCTTCCGAAATTGTCCCCATTCTACCTCTGACCATGTCTTCCCGAATCGTTGGGCTCGTGAAAACCCCAAGCAATGTTTGTGTGGTGCATGATACAACGGAAAGAGCCAATCCTTTCCAGAACGAAATTATCCTAACCGTAGGCAACCTGCCAGAAAAGTGGCACTTATACTAGACGAAGAAAAAACTCTCACATCTTTACCATATTCATAGTAATCCATTTTTTCTTACGTTTTTATTCCACAACATAGTTGTCGTTCACAGTATATTTTGCAGTGAATATCTTTCGTGAGTTTTATTGTTCACGTTTTATTTCCTTTTCAACGAAACACACACGCCTGCCGATATCTACACTAGAATTTACCGAGCAACCCGACCAAATTCTCGTTATTTGCATTGCGGCTGTTCATCCCTATCTTTCAGAATGGAGCATACACGAATCCTGTTTGACGTGAAGCTGTTTTTCGTTTATCCATGACCAGTGGATAATCTGTTATCGCTAAAAACATAATCCTGGATTGCTCAGGGTGGGCCGGTGTGCGGGTGGATTGTCTAGATTGCACTTGCTCTGTGAAAAGATTTTATTATTTGAATCCGTTGGTTTAGAAATTTCAGTACAAAATAAGGAATATCAAAGAACAACAATTTCCAGTTTTTGTCACCAAAACACAAGTGATTCACGTGTTTAACTTATTTATAGAGAGTTGCGCAATACTTTAATAAATATATAGTAAGCCGAATGACAGATCGAGTATTGGAGATAAGGTTTTGGTAGCCCAGCTGAAATTTCAATCAGACCAAAGAAGAATATTCCCGAAAAAACATAGTTACCTCGTGCGAAACATAAAAGTCATTAACAGCTAGAAATAAAGATAACGGCAGAGTGCAGGACAAGATAGCAAACAAGCTTGATTTTACGTAATTTATGCTCCGGCCAAGACAGTTACACACTAATTGTAGAGAAGCACATTTTAGGAAAAATGTTTACTGTATCAAACTGTGACTGGCTGATCACTTTTGTAGATATTCTACAGTTCGGAAATGGGGTGGGAGAAGTTTATTGTTAGTGCGGTATTCTATCTGGGGTCACATGACTACCTTATATATTGGTAAAAAGACAATAGGTTTCGTCGAAAGTATCGCTAGCTTCAGTTGGTAAAATACTTGTGTGGCTTTTCCCGTGACATTCGAACTTGGTCTACTTGGTCATCGGTTTGTTCTAATTGCTACTCTCGGGACCCTTATTTCCGGTGTTCGAGTAAGTGCCGGCTGGTTTTCTGGTGGAGAATTGGCCGTAGTACTCTCTCATCAAGGAGGGAACGGTGGGCAAGGAATTTGACTACATAATACCTACGCCACTAAACAACGGGTACTCAAAACATTTCATTCAAAAGAACTCTTCGGGAATATCTGGGCAATCAGTGATAACGACCAATGCCCGAAAGTAGCCAACTGGTACGAGATGCATTTTATTCGCCGGATTTTCTCAACCACGAAAAATAAACTTCTCCCACCCCATTTCCGATCTGTAAAATATCTACAAAAGTGATCAACCAGTCACAGTTTGATACAGTAAACATTTTTCCGAAAATGTGCATCTCTACAATTAGTGTGTAACTGTCTTGGCCCGGGGCATAAATTAACTAAAATCAAGCTTGTTTGCTATAGTGCCCTTCTCCTAACCACAGATTGAGATTATTAGATATGAACAAATCTTTTTTTGTTCAGCTATATCATTAATTCTGTTTTGAGCAGACCGTTTATTTACTGATTGGACACTATTGACTGGAACCCCTTCACTCAGTTCGAAATATAAGGTTTGCACGTTGTCATGGGGATTGTATTTTATGATGACTACTCAGGAGATAAAACAGCCAAAATGATCCTAGAATCTCGGTCACTCAGAAAAGGCTTTATTAGACTACAGCGTACCTTTTGCTTAAAATAAAGCTCAGGCCGGTCCACATTGTATTCCGTCTTGCCAGCACTGCTTTTTGAGCGCGACACTTTTGTTTTACAATCAGCTTGATAGACTGATAGGTTATTTCAATATATTACATTTAAAGATTGCTTTTGGCTTTCTCATTTTGTCAACATTGGTATCTTTTATAGCTAACATGTTGTAGGTAGGTTGAAGGGGAGACGTTTTTCTTATCGTTATACTGACACGTTTGGATCAGATTTGATTTTCTAAAGTATACCCATTTGCAAATTGAATCCACGCTGTAAGCATCCCAGATAAGAGCAATACTGTTAACATTTACACAACCGGGTTTCCATAGGCGTGCTTGTTGACTGAAAGTATGTTAACTTCTTTTGTCTGGAACAACTTACAACTAGATGGGCCCCGTTCTTCTTTTGGACAGTTCACTGTTCGAGATACTGCCATAATTAGGCTTCAAACATAATTTGTAGCCTACTTTTGAAGTTGGCACATTTTTATGGAAAAAGGCATCATAAGCTGCCTCAGTGAAAACAAGCTTTCATTGAGAGAGAAAACTCATGAATAACTTCAGTCTGTAGAATGGATTCTGAGTGATAACCCCACTGGTACCTGTGCTTTCGCTAACAGTACTACCCGTTTTCTGTAAATAACTAAAACTCAACCTTTTTTCAGAATAAGTTAAGAAAGAAATTAACCAAAATAATGTGTTATCTCATCAATTGGCTGTTCGGATTTCACTCTTTAGGACATTCAGCGAATTAGCCTGCTTTTATTAGCCCGAAGTGCTTAAATTTCTGTGTATGACCTAATTCTGAAAGTGAAACATATCGAGAACGTGAAACTGGGAAATTTTGTTAATGTCAATAGAGGGACTTCAAAGCGGTCCGTTGTTCTGCAGAGAAGAGAATACACCCATGGCTAGGAGGTCGTACTAACACAAAAGCAATGCAGATCTGACCTAAGAATACATACAAACACTGGTGCTAGGCAACTTTGTTTGGACTAATAATAAACTACGTTGGACGGGTCACTAGACAAGAATATTTCGCTGATAATGTAGAAACACTGTATTTTTACCGGCTTCTAGTACCATTGCAGACAAGCAACTCTGAGGGTTTGTATCAAGGAATCGTTGGAACAAAATGATAAATTTAGGCAAAGTCATCATCGAATGCCTTTCAGTAAAGTAAACCAAGTATCATCAAGATTATTTCGTGAGGTATACTTAACTGAAATCGATACCGTCAGCTCAAACTCACTGCACCTGTCAAATGGGATACGCGTAACAAAATCTGCGGTAATTTATAAGAAAGCGTAATAAATACGCTAAACGAATGGTTCCGATGATGATGATGATAATGATTATGATGAAGATGCTGATGATATTCATGATCAGGATGATAACGATCAAATTATGTAGCTTTGGTCTGATTCTGGTCTCCAATACGTGGAACACAGTTTACGTGATAGAATTTGTCACCAATACCTGGGAAAATCAAAAACTCTCAGATGAAATTTCATACCCACTGAATGGTGTAAAGTAACTGAGGAGAAATGAAACTTTTTAAGGTTTCCTTGTATTGGTACTATTTCTTAGTCAACTCAAGACAACTAGGAAACAAAATTTTCAGTTTTTCAGTTACGGGAATCTCATTCGTCGGTGACGTGAATGAAATATCCCTTCAAAAAAGTTATTTCATCACGGAAAAACTCAGTTAAGCAGGTGTCAAACAAGTTTGTTGCTCATGCCAGTACTGCTTCAGATAATTCTCGAAGTTCTCGACTAATTCCAGATTAGATACGCTTTTCCTGGTAAAAGTATCAACAGGAACATCATTGAAGAAAAACATCTGCGCGCACATAGGCATTCAACTCACTTGATTTACCTGATGGAATATTCAGAATCTTCTGCATTTTATGATACGGTCATAACCACTCTCGTTTGGCTTCCTTTAGGCAAAGTTTCCAGAATACTTGTAAACAATATCTTTCAGTTTTCAGTTACCAGTTTTCTCAATCAGAGAAAAATTAACACAGAATCATTCCTATTCATTTATTAGACAAATCCAGGAAAACCTAAAAGCAAATTTGTCTGTGCATATGGCATTCAGTATTACTTGCAGAATTTTCCTAAATCTGATTTTTCAAGAAACTATTCGAAATTCGAAAGACTGGTTGAAATTAAAGTAAGGTGTAATAACGTCTTCAAAGATATGTACCAGCAGAGGGATTGAACCTGTCAATGGTTTGGAATACTCATTCTCTTTACGTTGGCTTATCATCGTTGTCATCATTCCATAACTTAAACGGGATATTGCCAAGACTGTTTTGCCAAATCCATAAAAGGGAAAATTCGTGTCTCATCAAAATTGTTTTGACTCTTCTAAACTAGGCCGATGGTCCAAACGTTTTTGTCCGTAATTTAAACACAGGACTCATTGAGTAACGTTTCAAAGGAATAAGGGTTCATTGGAGAACCCAAAGATAACATCATGGCTGAATTATATATATATATATATATATATATATATATATATATATATATATATATATATATATATATATATATATATATATATATATATAGCTCTAATAGCTCCCATGCTCAGTCAAAACTCGTCCCACATTTTCTTATATCCAGAATGTCACTGACGGCCGGGGTAATAAATCAACGGGAGGTGCAAAACCGTCCATGAAAATAATTCCGTAAATAGTTGTCATTCGTAACTGATGCGAAAAACCTGGACCTAGTGTTGAAAGCTCTGCTCACCCTAACGACACACAACAGACTGAACAGCAACAAAAGGACCTGCGTTTTGCACTGGACGAATTTATTGACTGTATACCACGTGCAAAAGCATTGATTTGTTTTTATGGCATTACTCATTACGGAGTGCCCCAAATTATATGCTTTTCTGGACAGTTGTTTGGCGTTTGGCGCAAACATACCTGACTCGGTGCAGCACCGAAGTGAATCCCACCGAATAGATCGACACGGTGTTGTGATACCATGGGAACATTTTAAATTTTGTTTTCTGTAATCGGGCTCAAATCCTCAAAAGCAGTTTCTTTAATATAGACAGTTGAGCTTAACGTGTCAGGAACATTTGCACAGTCCTCTGAAGATGATAAATTCAAAGTCTGCCCATCAATGAAAATATTTATAGTCAGTGCTGGTTCCCGTCAACCCATATTAATTACACTGAAGCATGAAGAACACTAGATGAAACGGAACCCAAAATACAAAGCTCACTGTGCACGACACTATTGTTCAAAAGACAGCGGGTGCAATAAAACGACTCAAGGTAATAAGATCAGCAACCGCCACTACACGTGAACGTTTGATTCAGTTTGTAAATGTTGCTTTCGGCAAACTGAAGAATGCTATGATATTACGTAATACCATTCAAAGTAAGTACTTTGTAAATGCATATCTCACTTATCTGACCTGTGGTAAACTGTCATAACAACATATCAATCTGTTCGGCCGGAATCAGCAAAACGTTTCCGATAAATGCGTCAGCGATCCATTTGATTTCCTTTTCTTGGTCATCAGCTTGAGTTATGGTCGGCTAATAACGAGTAACCCTGGTCTACAAGGCCTTGTCAAATAAAAACTACTATTTTTTAACCAAAACATATAAAGTTGGATAGAAGCATACCCAAAGGACTCCACACTTTCTACCATCTTTTCTACTGTTCCATTACATGCGATTTATTCATCTTTGATCTTAGGAAGTAGAACGTTCGAGACCAATAGTTCGTAATTTCCGTTTCAATGAGAGCCAATGGGCAATTTGGCTGCCAAAGCCTCTCCATTCATTTTATAATGTTCATACCAGCCTGATTATGAAACATAGAACTACTTACCGATTACTGATGTTATCATGGGCTTACAAATTGAGTGAATCCATGAAATGGTAGGCTTCCTCGTTTTTCTGATCGATAGCCTAATGGGGTTGTGGACAGCTTTTAAAAAACGAAACATTTCTTATCACTTATAATAGACAAGAATCTGTTATAATTTTATACATCTAACTGGCCAAGTAATGTTTTAGAACATAGGTTTCCAAGAAAAAAGTTCACGAGGGACCGCATATATATATATATATATATATATATATATATATATATATATATATAAATTTATGAGAACAAAAATAAACCAGTATGAGCACGATTGCAGGTATGTTTTTAATGTTGAGATGAGTGTGGCTTCAGTACAGTTATTGGTGATCTTTTCGGATAAAAGCTATTTGTTTTGTTATCCTTTTGGCGTTGAATATCATGAATGCCCGCTCAAAGAATGTTTCTGCCAAAATTCAGGTTACAAAGAAAGCGTCCTGAAGTCAAACAGCAGAAGACAGTGTACTCCCAGTGTTCTGTAAGATTCGTCAAAATTGTAATCTTTAATGATAGAGATTCCCTAAAGTTGAATAAGTAAACTTTTTGAATGTTTACGGTGGTCTGGTTCAAAAAGGTCCACGGAAATTAGGTATTGTCTGAGAAATGTTCGATTTCTTAAAGGTGAATTATATATATATATATATATATATATATATATATATATATATATATATATAAAAGCGAACTAAACTGAACTCCTACCCGAATGGCAGTAATGTGAATTTATTGTCTTCCACCGATCAATAATTTTCAAACATAAAGGAAAATGTCTGTTCAAATGTTTGTATTGATTCCTTTGATTATCCTTTCCCAATGTGAACAGGGTCGTGAAATTTGGTCCCTTTTATTAGGTTCGATACATCGTTAAAGCAAAAAATCAACATCAACCTGGAATGCTTTTCGCCCACATTTTCGATTCATTTTTTTTTGTTTTTCATGAATTTTTCAGGAAAACGAAAAATAATGGTACTGTTTCCCTGTAACCGGTATAGTTGCTTTTAAGCAACTACTTCATCCTCAAGTTACCATTCTTTGTGAGAATCCTAGGTTATGGCGTTTCACGAAATCCATTTTGAATGGGGCAATTGATAATACTGCCCCACTCAGTTAGTTAGAAACTTGGGCCTATAAGTTATACTTTACCTACTCACCAGCTCACATTTAAATAAATATTCCAACATATTTGCTAAAACCGTTCAAGATGACGTGAGTCTTGGGTGAGAGCATATAACCTGGTGAAAGTGGATTAACCACAGTGTCTTCATACTTACTCACTTTATAGATCGTTTCATCAACCTCATAGAGAGTGTGGAGGAGCGATTGAGTATTTCCACTTGACTAAACATTTAGTCGTGATCCTATTGTTTCTCTTTTCAAAAGGCGAAACTCTGTTGCTAGAATCCAACCAGTCATAGTGATACCGTTGTGACAGTTATGACAGATTTTATTCTCTTTCATATATCGACTCATTTTCGTCCTTCATCTATTTCATTAACAATATCCGTGTACCTTTGCAATGCCAAAAATCCAGGGAGGGAGTAATATTCTTTAGAAATAGTTCTGACCACGTCCCACAAGTATCCAATTTATTCACGTCATAGTTTGGACACTGGTGGACTAAGACTAATTTAATTGTACACTGACGCTGAATATATTGCATATGAGCGAAGGCAAATATGCCGACCTACTCGTTGGCTATTTGTATCCAAACAAAGTCGTGTTCACCGGATTTGTTTTACGAACGAATTCAAGTTTTGCTTCATCTAAAAAATGTGAGTGAGTAGAAGATTAGAATTTTACATCACTTGAATCATCATGCAATGTGAAAGTTCGTACTATTGAAAACCGTTGAAGCACTGTACAGCTGTTTCATTTTTGTTGGGATTCATCAGCAGTGCACATCCAGGGAGCCCACACGAGGACTCGAACTCGGGGTGAACAATTGTGAGTCGAACAGCTCAACCACAAGGTTATCCGTGCTGGCTCGAAACTGTTTATTGAACGTACACGGAGCATTATATAACGCCCTCCCGCTGCTGGGTTTGAATTTTAGTAGTGGATTCTCCGCACTGTAAGTGACTCTTATGATAGACGGCTTCTCTGTTGGGGCCTAAATGCAGCGAAGGGATTCAGTTAAACAACCACCAGATCTTAACTACTCTGTGGTTGTGAGTAGTTGGAGGTTTGGTTAGTATTTAAGTTGAATAAGCCGTACAGCCCCGGCCTGGATAGCCTTGTGGTTAGGGTGTTCAACTTACCGTCGTTCACCTCTGGTTCGAGTTCCAGTTGGGGCTACGTGGACACATCTTGCTGAGGATTTTTAACAACAGTGAAACAGCTATACAGTACTTCTATGGTATCCAATAGTCTGAGCGTTCAAGCTGCCTGATGAATCATATTATCTAGAAAGTAGATGACCTATGCAACCTTCCCCATACTTTTTGATTCAGAAAAAAAAACCTGGTATCCTAACTACTGTGAAGGCAAACACACTATTTTGTTTGGCCACATTCTGGTTGTTTATGCAGCTTACAGTCAACGTCAACCCCAGCCTCAATAAACTCGGATTGTAACTATCAAGGAAGCCAAAAGTTGGAATGTTACTCAAAGTTCCTAATGTATTTTCTAGTGGTCTCTTGTATATCAAAAGCCTATCTGTTTTCACCATTAGTGTCATGCAATACGTTCTTCAATCAAGTGTAAAAAAAGGCTATCTCAAAAATGAACCTCGGAAACAACAAGCGATTGCAACTGCGTTTGTTTTGGATTCATAACCAGACTCAGAATTCTTATGAATGTCCCTCTGAATGCTGGTAGAAAGCTACTCTTGCAACAACGGAAACAGGTCCCTTTGTTCATGGTTCCTAAGGGACATATTACCTATATCAATGCAGCCTTTTCCGAAACTGAATGCTGCGTGCCCTACTGTATGATTCTTATCTAAAAAGTGTACTTGGCTGCAGAAACTGAGTGGTGAAATAGTTTTGTTTTGGGTTTTTGTTAAGAATATCGATTATCTGTGCCCATCATAAAAAGAGCTATAAACCTGCCTGATGGAATTTCGGTGATCTACGTCTCAGGTTAATGCGCGTAAACAAAAAGTATCAAATTTTGTTTTGAATATCTTCTCTGTTGTTATGGTCCGCGTCTGACCTATTTAGGTCTAACAGGATACTGTGTTGTACGATACTGATCGCGGAATTCTCATTGCATTACTTTCAGTCTTCTTGGTTTCGAGGTCTTCGTCCAATCCACTGCTTTTTCAGGCATTCGTAAGTTAGTTTTTCGATGATTATTATTTTACTTTTCAGTGATAACTGTGAATGTAAGATAATGAGAAACCTAATTGCGTTTGTCGCATCCTAATGTCCAACACCGCTGGGCGATGTTGAATCGTCTCTATTTTTGACTTGGAATACACGAAAAACGATGATAATTGTTGGCAGAAGAAAAACAGCAGGACGGATTCAAGTATCGAAGTTGCAAAAAAATAATTTTTATCCACAAAATTCAGATCAATCGCAGTACAGCCTGCTAATTATGAGCAATATTAGATGAGAGTAAAACACAGCCTGAGTGTCCATGTTCTCGTTAAAAGTACGTCTCTTTTCTGGATCATGTAATAATGTTTTTTGACTTATCCTGTATAATGATACAGTAATATTGCTCGAAAATGTTCATCTCGCAAGCAGTCTGCGAACAGTCTGAATAAGGGTGGCAGTTATGTAGGGTTTTGGAAAATCAGGACCTGAGTTATTAGTTATTTCTTCTCTGAGAAATAGGAAGCTCGTGCATCAGAAAATTCCACGGGACGTGATGCTTATAGGATGTTCTCCTCTAACTGGCATTGATAATAGGTGTTGCTGATTAGGTTTTCGGTTCTTTGGCTTTCTTCATGTAATACACTTGTGCACAGGAAGTTTATCATGTAACAACTGGTCGTAACTATAGGTAAGCGTGTGAACTTCACAAGTGGACCACAAATTTTAAGGTTCGAATGAGCACATACATGAGTGACTGAGTCAGAACGTAATGGCACTTTTCAGGCTCAAAATCGATATCTTTTATCATCAATCTGATGCGTGGAAACAAATCGATTCACTTTAGGTAACTGCTGCTAAGCTTAAAAGCAGTTTCCTCTTCATTACTGGTTTCTTTGATTGCCTTGGAGTTTTGAGTTATGCCCGGTGGTTGGTTTCTTACCGAAACCTTCGAAAAATATGAAAAAAAAATCGATTTGTCTCCAAGTAAAAGGTAATCTATGGACAAATAACTCGAGCGAGGAGGTACTTTGTGAAAAACCGTTCAGCTAGCAGATGTTGGCTGCCCAAATCGAAGTTGATATAATCCTAACCGAATTTTCCTTGACAAAGGTACATATTTGGTCACAGTGCTAAAACGCTGATATAAAAGCCATTGGTCGGTTAGTCTTTCGATGTTATTTGGCGAGCAAATCGAGTCATGTATCCGAACTGGTGAACTTTAGGGTTGAATGTGTCAATCAACAGGATACGAGCGTTGATTTGTTTTGTCCCATCAAGACTAAGAAGACCTAAATCCACTTTCTTCTACTGATTTGCACAAGCTTATCACACGTATCTTGAAGCTAGTTCTGCCTACGTGCAAGTGGAAGAATTCGAAAAATGCAAAATAAAAAGAAGTAACCAGGAACACATTTGAGGCAGGAAATATCTAAGCATAGGGACAATAAATTATTCCAAAAATATATACAAATCAAGCATTCAAAAGGATAAACTTAACTGGAATATTTTGAGGTTTGACAATAGCTCAGTGGACGGAATCTGACTGTTTCACTGCGGCCATTTTCAGTCAAATCACCGGGCTGATCCTAGGAACCATCACGGAGATCGATCAAAACCAGTGAATTTTAGTGCCAAATGAGGTTTCTAAATATTTGGTTTCATCTTTGGGAAAGGTAATCAACATTACCATCACAGAGAAGTAAGATTCAAGGTGGAAGTGTATATAAAGCGGAGAAGTCAGCTATTGCTTAAGTCAGCACCTTGCCTGACTCACTGATCACATAGCTACTTATTCGTTCCCATTGCCGTGGTTTGGTGCTCGGTTACCATGAAGTCGTGGTAAACTATTTGTTACGCTGCATATTTCTTTCATGGGAAGTGCACGAAAACACGAATGGCGTAAGAAATTGACATGTTCATATTCTGTGTGATTTTCCTAATTCTAAGGGTCCTAGGTATTATTCGTATTGCGGCAGATTAATGTATTTTTGTTAAAGTCCCACTAGCACCATCTTGGGCATACATTTTGTGCACCTCTGTATGATAATGGAAATCAAAAGATTGATGAGAGAAAACTTATCGTGGACCATTCGAGTCGCCCAAATGACACTGCAGATTCTCATGATTTTTCTGCATGAGAGACTAAAAGCACATTTCTTGTTGATATTTCATACTTACGGTAAAACAATTCCCGAAACAAATCTCAGTGAACTTTCATGAAACTTTAATTCAGAGAGAAACTAAGTAAACTGTCCAAATAACAACAAAGGGGAAACTTTCTGCAAACCCTTTTGTGATGTTTTAGTGTTGCTCTTGAAGTCAGTGAGCAGCAAGTTCACCAACACGGCATCATCAGACAAGTAAACGCTAGTAAGGCCATCGAACGCTCGACATCTTTAAGAGACCAAGCTTTGGGTCATTGCAAGTCGGACGTTCCGGATGACCACTTCGATCTCAAACATCACACGATTAAGGTATATGGAGGCCTTATCGATCCATGCTTGCCGTCCTGAACTGTGCAAACAACAGGAGCATGTGGTGGATCTCTCATTGCCTTGGTAACCAAACAGGATTATTATGGTGTGCCCAACCGGCAAATAGGTGCGTACGAGTGCGTCACCTTATTACGTTCTTGATTTTAAATATTTTGTTTATTCCTTTGGTTAAAAAGCTAATCACTGGTACTGAAGTACGCTCTTCGTAAAGCTGCAGCAAAATGATCAAGGATTCATCATGCACTCTGTATATCGGACTCCTGTTTCGGGAATAATATTACCACAAACGGCGAAATTCACGAAACGATACAGTATTCCTTCAGTATTGGTAAATCACATAAATCAAGATGTCAGCGCCTATTTATTTCTACACAAGTTTTATATTGTCTGTAACAATGAAAACAAACAGTCATTCTTGGTAAATCCACTGCCATCCGAGGTGGTCAAATAGAGTTAATTCGAAAGCAAAATGCTGCAGCATTTAAGTTTAGGGTAGAAGATTAAATCTCTGGTAGAAACAAACTTTTCGTCGTAAGGTCTTTTCACTTTGTCATCAGCACGTCCTGATGCACGCCAACTGTGACAATGTTATCACTCGGATTGGAAAATTATTGGAACATAAAATTTTGGTTCAATATAGGAGGTATATCTGATTTACTGATGTCCAATCGAACAAGTCTAGAAAGCCAGTCACTTCGAATTTGTGACAGAAAACGTAGAAACAGTTTTTGTCTCTCTCCCCGGAATGGTTCAAACAGATCTCAGAGTCAGTAGTCGTTCGATAAGCTGGAACATATGAGTACTCGTGAGTGCGTCTAGTTATATCTGTAGATAGGGAAGGAAGCGTGTGCGTTCCCGTATTCAGCATTGGTGTTACTGCTAACAAGTGCCAACATACCTCACCTTTGGAATCTGGAAGACACTGACTGCCAATCATCTTATCTCGATTTTGACCGGTTCCTTGCTGCTCGTATTTGGGAAGATCCACTTTCGCCCTTGACTATCCAACACAAATCTATCCATACGTACACGCATACATAAAGTTCAACACCATTACAAAGTCGAAAAGGAATAGTTATTGAAATTCGATAAGTAATGTTGACAGCAAGTGGTTCGCATCAGTAATGAGTAAATGGTAATCACGCAAGAAGCATAAACCATCGTTGAGTTGTCTATCATACGCCCGCATTGAAAAAATAGAGCAAACCCAATGAGAATATATTTGGACAGTACTAAATTATCTCGAGGATCAGCAACAAACTTGGCTTTGATGATCGGCTCCCGGAGAATGTTTAACTTATACATAAGTATCACACCAGAGTGGTCCATAAAAACAAATATTTTTTTGACAGGGGTGGAAAATGATTTGTTCAAAGCCAAATATGTACTGCTTTAGTAAATAACAGATAGATCAGATTGTAAGAACTTATCCGACACTTGTATGCATGACAGTGGTTACTCCCTATATTACCAGTAAAGATGACACTTTGATTGCTCTTTTTTCATGCGAAATGCAATACCATAACAAGCCATGTTGGGCGGAAGCCAACGCGTGTGATTGGGATGTGCATCTGTTCCGCATTGTGAATAAAGTAATCCCAGCAATAGAGCTAAACCTATCTGGCAAGGAGATATTCCATCACCTGCGTCATGACAAAGAAAGTGGAAGAAAAATGAGCTACATCAGGTTTCGAACAATCTGATGTCAGCTTGGTGTGCGCAAAAAGGTCGTCACCTGTTGCAAAGTTTCTGTCAGGATCTAGCTTCGCATAAAACAGATATAATAATAAAGAGATAAAATGCTCGACTAGTTTATACAATGCCTGATTATGTATAAAGGTGTAATGATCTGAGGTTTTGTAAGTGAAAGTTGGATTCCAGAGGACAGTCAACTAAGCAAAGTATAAACAAGAGTCCTTTCTCTTTGGTGAGCTAGCTTCCCTATCACGTCCCTCAGGATAAGTTTCTACAACTTCTTCACGATGTTCGCTCTGTGGACTTTGCCACATTCACTGTGCACTGTGATAAGCAAGCCTTTTTTGCCTTTTATCAATTGTGCTATTTACTCGTGTCAGTTTGATGTTACGGGATTACAAATAAACTGTGGGCAGCTCATCAAAAAAGAAATGCTCGATAAACCTGCATTTTCATCCTATTGCCAATCTTTGGGAAAGACATTGGTATGTAACCAGCTTCACATTTGTCTCAGACTACTAGGAACGAAAAAAGAGAAACTAAGCATATGATTGGTATGAAATATGATTTGTATAATATGATTTGTTTTTTCGTTTCGACGCTCAAAGTATCAATGAAAACCGCGGCAGCACTGTAAAACATTTTCATCCTAGTTAGGAATCATCAGCAGTGCACATAGTAGTCAAGCTTATAGCGGAAGGCCCTCTTTGTATTCATGCCCCTACAGAGAAGTCATCCATCGCCGGAGTCGATCGCCGTGCGAGAAGCGGGTCGTTGCCGTTCAAAGCCAGTGACGGAAGGATGCTATATCATGTAGTGTAGATGTTCAACAAACCGTTGAGAGCCAGCCCGGATAGCCTTGCGGTTAAGGTGCTCGATTCACAATCGTTCACCCCGGGTTCGAGTCCCCGTAGGGGTTTGGTGGGTGTTCACTGGTGATGATTTCCAACAACGATGAAACAGCTGTACAGTGCTTTCATGGTCTTCAATGATGAGTGGAATATTGAAGCTGCATGATGAGTCACATTGTACAGATCCTAACGTTTTAGTTAGTTCCCACTCTAGTTATTTTCTTCGGTAAGGAGTAATTGGCACAGATGGCAACTCTTGAAGCAAACGGACCATTTGTGAGTCTAGTACAGACGATATCTGACCAATGGTATTCATCTATGATTTGGCAATAAACAAACTGACAATGCAATATTTAATGGGATTTTTGTAAAAACCTATGGTCCTGCTTTTATTACCACACTGTGCATATTGCTCTCAAGTTCAGCGAACTCCTTCAGAGGGTTGCTTGTGGTTCAGGTAAAATGATGGAAGAAAAAGATCAGCTTCTAATCACGATAAACCCGATCAATAGCATCATTGTCTCAGCTGATCACGTACCAACAAAACAAAGTGTCACCGACCGTCGATTGTCCTTGGCATTTAGCCAATCTGCCTCCTAGGCTCTTTAGAGGAGGTTACAACGAATGATTTTCTCAACAAAGGTTCGGATACTCTATTTATTGATGCCTCTCTCATGACAAAACTGGGCCCAAACGGAAAACTGGAGCATTTAATTTCCAAGTCACGTCTTGGACCTAGGTGACCTAAGTCAATATAGTTTCTTTGGCGGTAACTTCACTAAATAGACAGAAAGTTATCGAGATCCGTCAAGCCCGAGCGGTCTAGATCTTGCCCAAGCCAAGACCGTCCATTTAAATGCAAGGCTTAAACAGCCTTTGTTTTTTGAAAAAGTAAACTTTTCCGATATAAAGCACTCCGATATTCCCGTACTAACTGGGGCTAATACAACGAAGGTACACTGCCTTTTGAAACAACTTAGCTTACTGTAGATACGGTCCCGACTTCTGAAGCTGTCAGTCTGAGAGAAAATTAGTACTACTGGTTAATATGCACTAATCGGAGCAGTAAATGGCTACGGTAAGCAGAACATAATATCAGTTGAATAACCGTGCTCATCTGAAAATAGTGCTTCTGAACATTACAATATATGCAAATACATAAAAGTGAGTGGTAAAAAGCAAGGGGAGCTACCAAGAACAACGATACAGAAAGCCTGTAGGTAGATCGGGACAGAGCGGTTACAAATGGTCTACTCAGCAAGGAGTCAAACGGAATTTTAAAGCAGCACGCTTTCCGTGCAGATAGTAAATCAATAAGCTTCTGTCACAGAATCAAAAAATACTCTGCCATTATATTATGCAAGAGAAATAGAAACGTAGGTTGTACCTGGAAAACGACAGAAAAAACGGGTTAGGAATGCTAGAGGCCTTGATAATTATGCATGCTACTCATGATTAGACCTTGCGGGAATGTTATTAGAACACAAATGACAAAGACGCAATTAACATTTTGGTTGAGACAGTACTTGGTGCAGAGAGCAGCATACACGAGAAGACAATGGGTGGTTGGTTTCCACGGCTATCAGAATAGTAAACAAACTCCTTGTTGAGCTTGCGTTTAAAACCTTTTTGAGGATACCTGATTGAAATCCAAAAAGTCTCTCAATCTTAGTTACGTATATTCTGTTACAAAGACAACTGCAACTGCTCAATAATCCAGATATTACAAAATTGTTGACCCAGATCGATCCTCAAATTAAAAGTGTTGCTACAATTATAGCTATACTAAGCTAGCCCTAAAGTCCTAAATTTATTTCCATTTTGATCTTGAAATCCTAAAGTGAATAAATGAATGAATAGGACAATCAATAATGTTTTAGTTTCCTCTTTTTCTCCTCCTTTCACCTGTTATACTTTAAATGAGTTCACAAATTTCAAATCATCAAAACATTTGATGACATTATTTTTCTATGGAATTCTCAGTCACTACAAATGAATACAGGACATACAGTACGTCATCTATCCTGTGATTCTAATTTTCATACGAAATTCCGAAGACTGGCTTCAGTTCATCTTGGAAGGTGCACGATTTGTGATAAAAAGCTTTGTCAGTGATAATTTCTTTTTCAGCTGGAACAGAGTCATGAAGTCTCCGACTGTATTCCGATGCCCAAACCACATCGTTCTGGATGTTCAAAGGAAGAATCCTCGAGTCAGTAGAATCTTATCAATGATGATTGTTTCTTCGCAGTCATGTAATCATTTCAGTCACTGTTTGGTCAAGTGTTCACGGAAGTTCCGATTGTCTTTCACTCCCGACCATCTGTCTTCTTTCTGGATTAAACGGCGTGCTTATTTTTATAATACCCAATCCATAATTGCCGAAGTAACTGAGAGGATTTTCATGACCTACTCCCTTGGCTACAGAATTGCTTTAGTTTTCTGCCATTACGAAATTACATTTCCACTGATCAGTAATTAGTTGTTTCACATGAAAACATTCTTTGGAGTTGCAAAACCGGTGATGTGGAACTGGATTTTAAAGTCTCCACATCCCAGTCAGTTGCACTTCGAATCAGTATCCTTAATGTAACAGTGAAGATTAAGTCATATGTAGAATGCATACACTCAAAGATGAATAGTTGGCAATGAAATAACCATCAATAAAAGCTCATTTTTTATAAAGCTAGTTAAAAGGTCAATGGAGAAAATGAGAGGATTTGTGAGAATTCGAGCTAGGTTGGGAATTATAATAGGATTTTCAAGGAAAGTTACGAGCAAACAAACGTGATACCTCTGAATAACCTACACTGGTTTTCTTTCCTGAAGGCTAGGATGAAGGAAGAGAGTGTGTTGTCAGGGGAAAGGATACCGAAAAATTCCAACCACACTTTGGGATGATGAACTGGAATATAATGCATGTCTAGGTCAAAAACGTTTCCAATATTTCGTGAAAAATATCCAGAGGATCTAAAGATAGTTTTGATATCATTCCAAACTAACCCCGATATATGACGGGGAAAGTCTAGAGCCAGTGCCGAAGGATGCATGAAAATACAAAAAGACTAATTAGGTACAGCAAGGCAGAAGATGACTGTACTTTCATTAATTTAACCGAGTCGATGAATTCCAGGAAGACCGACACAATAGGATCCGTCCAGGTAAGACCATATCAGCCTTTTTCACAGAGTCGTTTGCCGGAAGATGCTTTTTGCATTGGCTCTATGTAGGTGACTAAGTCTGGATCGAATGAAAATTCTGCAAGATAGCGTATGCTTCCATGAATTCTAAATGTGCTATCGGTGAATCTCTAACTATTTTTAAAGTTCTATGATTTTTAGAGAGACGAAGTGAAAATAAATAGATTCAGGAAATGCATAAGCTGATTAGTTTAAATTACACCAAAACAACCATCTCGCTGATGGCATATACTTGTTTTCGGAACCTTATTTCGTGCGTGCTAGGTTTCTGGTTTTCCCAATTCGAGTTTTTTATTTCATACTTTATTGGGTTTTTTTCAAAAACCTAAGCCTAACTCAGTTGGAACCTTTTTCTCTAACTTTCCACTAACCCCCAATTCATGCAGACTTTGAGCTTACTAAGTCTTTTTAATTTGCACGAATTTTGACCCAGTCCACTTTTAACAAATTGGCTTACGGAAAGCGTTTTCAAATAGAAGAATGTTGCCTAGTCTTAGGTCCCATACGAAAGCCGAATGTCTGGTCGCGTACTCTAATTTGGAAACAGTTGATTTTCTCAAAGGTAAACTCGCTCTACAAAATCTTTTGTTCTCAACAAACAGGAGACGCCACTGTTGCAGCTGTCGAATGAAACATTTTGGCCGCAATAGGTTTCTAATTCTTTATGTGTTTTAACCACAATTTCGCCATTCTGAAACCTGAAAATTGTATGCAGTGCTACAAGATGCCGAGAAAAAGTGCAACACTTGTGATGTATCTTCACTGAAGCCTCAGAACCCCCTGAATCCATTGGACAGTTATAATGTACTATAGCTTCCCAGCTGTCTCTAATTAGTTGATGTTTAAGCAGCATACACCGAAACGCAGACAGCGAGATTTCCTTCCAAAGTGATGCAGTGAGACAGTTCGGACGATGACCTAAGAGCTGATGATATTTGTGTAAATACGATCGCTATACATGTGTCATTTCTCACGCACTTTATGTTGTCTATCTGGTACTAGCATTCCTAAAAACATTTTTCTGTTCTTCTTGCACGTTTTTGGTCTGTTAAACGACAAACTGTAACATTTCAGGAAAAGGGATGTGGCCGGTCATAGGCAGCTGTTACCAGCGGTAGCTGGGAACAAACCCAGACCGTTATCGTCCAAAGTCCACGAGAATGACCGTTTGGTCACCACATGTTTTCATCCTAAGATAACATACTGCGTGTTTGATAATTTCTGTGGTGCTAAGCGAGCCAAGGACTGCAATCCGTCGAATGGTACGATATAAAACGGGGATGGTAAATGGTCAGTGAATTGTGTTTTGATTGCAATCTCATTGTAAACGAATAGAAATTACGGTGTCAAAACATAGGTTAGTTTGATCATGTGTTTCAGATATTCAGCTCTCACTCTTGAAAAAAGCACCGGTAGTAGAACCCAAGCATACTAGTAGAGAAAAGACTTCTGCTGTTAGTCTATACACTCCAAAAACAATCTTTAACAGAAATGAGGAGATTAGCTCTTTGGATACAGTTGGTCTTGTCACCGTAGATAAACTGTAAACATGTGACCACTTTCAAGACTCAGTTTACAGGAAATTTCGGAAATCGGTTTACCTTCACCGTTCGCCCATAGGAGTTTTTAATGTACTTTAGCTACCCCAGCTAGCACTCAGCCAGTATTTCCGAATCACTATGCCAAAGACTGATCTGATCTTGGAATTAAACGAATGAATAGTCCTTTCCGGATAATAGAAACGCACTTACTTATTTTACAACTTCATCTACTTTCTGCAGCAGCGTAATTAATGAAAAAAATAACTGATTTTTTATTCTGATAACTGACAAAGTGAAGTGGAGATTTATAAACTTCATTTTTAGTAATGACAATGAAGACATTTTTAAGATAAATCGGCAATGGCTGGATCTGTACGCCGTGTATGATAATGAAGAACCATATGGAAATGGACAATAGTGATTAGGTGCACTTTGATTTTGTTTTGTTCACAAGATGTTCTTCAGAAACTAGCAGCATAGTTAAATATGGAACACCGGAGTTAAAGGACGTTGTGGTTCACATATATATCCAGTCGATTTCACGAAGGGTTTGTGGGTGCGTGGTACTGTGAGCGAAACAGGAGGAGAAAGATCAGTGTAAGGGCGTGTCCTCTGACAGCAAAGTACTGCTTAACCATTCACATGAAAATAAATAGAGTTTTTCCGGAAAAATCAATAATCCAGTTTAGGTTTGCTACTGCACTTAGAAATGCATTAGGGGGTTAACATAAAGTCCTGGACAAGCGTACTAGGAAAATGACAGGGGAAAAATATAACCAGTGACACTAAACACATGAATAAGTTAACTCAGAATGGATGTGGATAGAAATGCGTAGAGACTTCAGGCGGCAGAAATAAACTATAAACAGTTTGACTTTGAAAACATGAGTCATGTACTTGATGGGTTCACTCGAAGTCTGATGAGATTAATGCAACAGAAATTCATAGCATCGGGCTCTTCCCACGTTTGAGCACCTGACCAAGTTTTTGCATAGTCTGACTGTGATAGAGATTACTGATCAACTGCAAACAATACTTCTACACTCTTTTAGGAACTAAGTGCTAAATTAGAGTCACTGACCTGTCCCGTCATCGCCGACATAAACTCTCGTAGAGGACTGACTTTAGCACAGTGCCGGGATTTAGAACCGACCAAAAATCGTTGAACAAAAACCGTAAAGACATAGAATCATGAAACACAACGGAGTTAACAGAGATTGTGGAGGATCCATGACTTTTCAGAATTCCGAAGTGAAACCGGTTAGTGAAGTCTTCTCCTAACCGACTAAGACAAATCGGGGAAATTCTCTTTTGATACAAAAACGATATTAACCGCTTTTCACTGCCACCGATAGAAGCATTCGAACAATTCAGGAAAATACGCGTGAGACAGTTTGTTTTCCGGGAAAGTCAGTAACACAAATGAAAAAACGAAAGCAGCTGACGGTATTTAGAACAGAGGGCTGTTCTTGATAGGTAAGTTGGTTCACATTTAAAATATAAATAGTGGGCCAATGTTTCTCGAAAATAATCCTATCTGCAAACTGGACGCCATGATTCAGATAGCTTGCCTTCCTGAAAACAAACTTCGGTCAGACAGGCTGATAATTCCCCAGATCATTCAGGATTCTAGGTAATTTGCGTAATACCTTTGTTGGACTCATTTTATGGAGCAAGAAAACTATTGCATTTCTGAATGTCATGCGCTAGGTAATTTGTTAGAAGCGTGCTACCCCAAAGAATGTCAATGTATTCAATACCTGATGGGAAGAGTTGTCTTCCACTACTTTTGTACAGTAGGCTGGAATAAACGATTCATCCCTTGATTACCAGGTTTGCCGGTTCGCTGCAGATTGATTAGGCGAACGAAATTATTAGGCTTTTAAGATGACATTTATTGATTTTTTTGGGGAAAAGTTTAACAAAACAGCGATCGGAGTTTCTTAGACCAGAAAGGCTGATATGATGAAAGAAAGGTGGTTCATTCGCGAAGAAATAGTCTAGACAAACACTATCTCTGATGGGAAACGTAACAATGTTGGAAGCAGGACACGGGACTGTGGAATGTCAAGTCAGAGCTAATAAGGTAACCAGTCACAATAAAAGCAGAGTTGTCAATCCATTCTATCAGTGTCGAATAGAATGCTTTCAGGAAACGGGCTACCTTTGAGGAATGAAAGCCTGAAGTTATGTACAATTCCGCTATAACAGCAGAATAACTTTTAGGGAACAAGCTTGTCTCAGAATCAATAGAATGACATCAGATATTTTTCGAGTGTGTGAAAGTACATGAAGATGAACGACACCAAACGTGACGTATGTAAATAATAACACCTTTGTATTTCCCACCTGGCCCCCATTCCATCCTATAGCTACCGAATCCAAACTACTTCGATCATTAACCATTTATTGCCGAACGAAGCTCAGATTCTTGAAACAGTACAACATGCAGAGCGTATTCCAAATTGTCAGTAAATAGCTGACATCGGACTTTTTGGACATGACTGATCGAACAGGGAACGAAGGAATCAGTTGAACGCATTTCGATTTATTATTTCTCTCCGGAGAGCAATTTCCATCCGGCTCGTTGTCTACGAAACTTTCCAGCTGCTATGAGCATGATTCTTTCCGCTTTTATCCTTCCAGAATCAGAAAAATTGCGTAACCTGGCTTTTCTGTTACATCAAGTGGTATCTCGTAGGAAAATCAAAACATGCTCACTGAAGGTCCAATGTTGAGGTAAGAGTGGAAGCAGTTGTGTTTGATGATGAAAACTAGCCAAAACGCTGAAAACTGTCAGTAGACTGTACTGTTACTTGTTGCCGCTCTAAAATCCATGTGGCTACCGGGCACAGTTACATGTGTGAGTTGCCTTACTTTGCTGATCAGTCCTGCTTACTTGACTTCTGCCAGGTACTCTCTATTTTTTCAGTGTATACAATCATCAACAGCCTACCTCCCATTCACGTAGTTTCAGATAATTGCTGAAATGTTCCCGATTCGCAGAGTGATACAGTTGTCTGAATGTGTGATACTAAATTGCACTGGTCAAAAACACAGTTTTACTCATTCTGGTATTTCTTGGGTTGACGGTTTATGCTTCATCCTCCCTGGTCATAAGTGTGTATTTTATCTAACGGTCTCGTTATATCTGTGAGAATGGTCATAAACCACCACACTTCCCGGAACCTCATATTCGTTATCCGGACATATATTTGTGTTTTCTATCAATAAACGCAATAAGCAATGTTAGTATTTCAACCCCAGTAACAATTCTCCCCTAAGAGTGCAATTGCTTTCCTAAAGAGCTGTTTTTTACTTGTGAGGGCGCAAATTTTCGTCAGCCAAACCGTATTCCTGGTGGACTTTCCCTCGTAATATCCCTTCTTGCGGTTTACTAGGAACAAATAGATGTCATTGTAGGAATTCCCTGATATCACCTTTGTTCTTTTATAGAAATGAATTATATTTGAACACCTGGATCTCTCTGATACCTATCGTCACGTAAGTGAGGTGTAAATCACCTCAACTTTTTGTGCACCGAATTAGGGACTGTAAGAACACAATGTAGTTCATTCTCCTTCTTGTGAGTCATAATGCCTACGAGACTACCTGTGATTGAATTCGCTCAAGAAATTAGTTTTTTTCTCCCCCAAAATGTCAGTATGAAGTTTAGCGCGCGTCTCATCAGTCACATAATCTCGCAGGCTCTCACATTATATCATTTACTGGATAAATTAGGAACACCCTCAATAACGTAATGAAATCTCTCATAACTGATGGAATTGAGCAGCACCCGAAAAAATGTGCGCTTTCAGCTATCAGGTCAAATAGATGTTGCATTTTAAAACTTTTCGTTAAATACGTCTTTCCAGAATCTACTTAAAATTATGCGCAGAAAAGTGCAATAATGCTACTGTTTTCATTCAACCTTCATTATATGAAACCGACTGACCTGCTAAGCTTTCAATAACAAGGGTCTATACAATTCTAAAAACACTGAACGAGATAGTGGAGTGATTTCCGGCCTTGTCCTTATCTTTTCTAACTTCCTGCAGGATTGAATCTGCTGTTGTCTTTCTGAGGGCGAAAGCTTGGTTTGCTGTGTAAACAGTTCATTACTATCCACCTAACATCGGTGGCAATCTCATTTGCTTTTTCTTATCTTCCAGCTCATGATAGATCTGATAAACATTTGTTATCTCTGGTTATTTTGCTATTTTCTTTTCACGTAGAATGGTGTTTCGGTTGAATTAGCCGTATATGCATTGACAGTTTGGCCTCTAGTCCATCCGCGGTAAAGGTAACAGATATTTTAAAAAATGAGTGTAATACAATATGAATAATTTCATGGGCAGTAAGAGTTTACCACATAGGTGATAGTAGACTTTCTCAGTTTTGCTGATCTATGAAAGGAATACATGGCTTTACCTCTCATAATAGGCGAGGAATCTACGCTTCATGGACTCCAAAAATAATTATCTGGAGTAGGTGGGTGTCACTTTGAATAAGCTAAGATAACCCGTTCCGTTTGTTCCCATTTCATCAAATTTAATTTGCAACCAGATCAAATCTCACAAACTAGCATGAAATAAGTTTTATCGTCAATCGATGGTAAGGGTCTAAATATTTAGAAATGCTGGAAAGGCAGCTCTCAGCAACTACATCCTAGTGTTGTTCGACTGCGCCTGTCACACATGTCCTTTCAGCCCAGATCATCAGTGATCCTAGATAACATTGCCTAGTCAATCCCAGTCATTCCTCCTCTTTCGATTTGCTTGCTCGCGCAATGTACACTGCATCTGATTTTCATCATATGTGTTTTGCTCTCAATTGTCAAAGAATTATGTCTGGCCTTGATTCAAAAAGGTACAGTTGGAAACATAGAGGGCGGTATCCAGAAACAATTGATTTACAGAGGAAGAGGCGATAGACCGTAGTAATCGAGTTTGCGACGTCGGCATCAGTGCTAAGTCATCCAAGTAAAAGAATATGAAGACGAAGTAGAACATAGAAGGCAAATTAGTGCGGTTGTCATTCGTAACGTAGCCGTAAGAAGTGAGTGCTTTCATCTTAGTCTCCATCTTACAATCACATCCGGTGTTGAGCTTGCCCTTTTTTCTCTATCTAGAAGGTCCGTATTTGTTTGTCAGTTCCTTTTAGCTTGGGGAATTTGCAAATTTCTCTTGGCTTGTTAGAACCACTTGGTTGCTTGGTTTCCTTATCCACATGTATGGTACAGACTATCAGACAAGCGGCTTTCGCATTTCTGTTTTGAAGCTCCATATGTATATGTGCGAGGCGAGATATCAGAAATAGTGTTCTCTGTGTTATAATCTTTCTCCTACACCAGTTTGACTTTGAGAGCCCGAAAATAAAAAGCATTTACTATGATGTTTATTTTTTATCCACATTTAATAAGAAATAAGCTGTTGGCTACCAGCTCGAATAATTTCATATATAATTTATAAACCCATGAATGCTTTGCCTTGGATAGAGTTACATTTCTTTGGATATATACAGCCGATAAATTATAACCAGTCGAACTGCAACTCGACCGAGTAATTAAATGAAATTTATGTAACGGATAGGAGAAACACATATCAAACGGATAGGGCTTTCTAAATTGCACTAGGTAGTTTTCCATCTTTTATAAATTACAGAAGGCGTAATCGTAAGACTACCGATTTTTCATTGTGTGATTTAACAACTTGGGAAGTTTTAAAGAAGAAAATTCTTCGTCCATAGTTTTATGTCGTTTGTGTTATTTCTAGTTAAATTTCCGACTTTAAGTAAATCATTTCGTGGGGATTCTCGTTTTCCCTTGTAATTTTTTATTTGTGCCTGGAACGATTCGTACGCTGAGGATTGTAGGCCTGTGTGATATATTTCCGAATCCGTGTACGATGCTTCCGTTCACCAATTTTAATTTTACTAACTTTCACGGCGCTGCTTGTTCGTTTTATACTTATCCATGACGGCTCCATGATGAACATTTTTCTCCAGGCTCGAAGTAACATACTGTTTAACTTTCAGCAAAGAAAAGCTACTTAGAGTAAACGAAAAATTCTCATCCTTATACTTGAGCACTCCACATTTGCTTTACAGCTGTAATCTCATTTGAATCGAATGATTAAGCGCACCTGATGAGCATCAATAACCGCGAAACCAGTCGTGTGCTTTCGGGAACATTTTCTCCTGTCATCCACATACAATGCCATACTTCTCATATCGAAAATCCATACTTGGGACCATGTGTCCCCGTTCTAAAAGTAAGCCGTGTTACCCGACGAATTAACTTCAGAAGAATCACCTTGTGATTCTAAAAATGGACTCCCTAACCATACGCTCTCAATTGGATTTAAATGAGAGTACAGCTGTGAGCAATCAATTTACGTATCAGAAAGCTCTCTCAGATCTGGCTTTAATTTTTTTCCAACTTCATTACCACCGTAACAATGAGCTTAAGCTGCGGAGAAATGTCAATTCAATCTTTTTTATGAGTGTGGTTTAGCGTTGCAACCACTTTACCTCATTAACATCAAATCTATTCAATAGGGCTGAATGGAAATACGAATGCAATCAAGATTTATTCTGACAAGCTTTCAAAGATCTTGCGGTATTTTCAGTCCTGTTAAATAAAAAGAATTTCATACTAAAACTGAAGTTAAAAAGTAAGGAATTGGCTTATGTTCTGTCAAGTGAGCTTGGTAATACCAACAACTATCCCGAAATGGTGTGGTACTTCTTCTTGTGATGGTCGCATAGAAGTGGTGCAATATCCCAATTAGGGAAACACGGCCAGTTAAAGGCTGCCAAAAGCAATCAGCTATGGCAGGATTTGGAACTGCAGCCAGAAAGTCCTAACATTATCATGATAAACATGGGAGCACCAATGAGTGTAGCGGCGTAATCGTCAGGTAACTTTCAACTCTCTGACTTTCGAGTCTTACGGTGAATTTTACAATAGCTTATTAACTGAGTGGTGGGTGCTAGGTAGCCTCTTACCAACAAAATGCAAATACTTTGAAATCTTGCATTCGTTGGTCGGCCATTTTTATCTGTTTTTCAGAATACGTGGATTGTTGATCTATAAGGATAGAGCCAAGTCACTGGGCTGTCATTGCCAACGGGGCTGAGGGGGCTCATTTGTCAGCAATGAACTAGGAGTTGAAGTGTTTATTCGCAACTATTCGTATCTTGGTTCGGCAGCATAATCGTCTATGAAATAATTAACTCCTGTAAATAGCGTTTTTGAAAAAACTAGACATTTTGGTAATCCCTTGATTTCAGACTAGATGAGCAAATTCATTCACTTAAAAAGAACACTAATCCCTTTCTTTCTGCCATATAAATGAAAATATTCAGCTTTAATTGCTCGGAGTTATTCAAGTGGACAAGTACTTTGGTATTTCTGTATCATGAAACAAAATAACAGTTTTAGAGCAAGCACTTGGTTGTGTTCCTGGAAAAGTGCCTTCATGTTTAGGGACGCAATTAATTTTTCGTTCATATTTAGTTCACACGTTAATGATTTGTGGTTCATCTTAAGCATATTTGAGTGGCACGTCCAGTACAGAATGAAAGTTTATCTTTTATTTTTTTTGTATCAGCTACATATGGATGAATGTGTACTGACTAGTGATTGTGCTCAGTTTTCATCAAGGTTACAATATCGTCAAAAGATCTGGCAAAATTGTTAACAGGAACGGGTAAAACAGTATTTGGTATTCGGGATATGCTACGACTGGAATCGAACTCTTAGCAATCTTAAGTTCCTGCAAATAGGGTCAAAAAAATATAAAGAACCATATGGCCCGTTCATTGTTTCATCCGGCTAATCTCGTTCTTTGTACACAAATAACGAGTAATGTTGTGTAACCAAAGTAAACACTAGCTTAGATTTGACTAAAATCATTAAGGTAAGGAAGTAAAGAGTATTACCTTCACGTATATTGCACAATGTCATTCACGTCAGTTTAATAGACCTGGTCATGATAATGTGCGAGATTTGCATAACCAAAGGGGGTGATCAGTCTGAACCTCAAGTTTTCTAGACAGCATTTTAGAGTACTTGGAATCAGACTTATATTCTCTCCCTTTCAGTGAATCTGTTTAGTAGTGTACTGAACATATAAGGGGAGACTTTGATAACAATCTTTTTTGATGGGTATCAGCCCGACCAAACACGATGTTCGCAACCAACATAGGGCAGCACATTGATCTCAAAAATGTACACCAAGCTACCGTCTACGTTGAACGATATGATTCAGTCCCATGAGAACAAAAAAGGAGATGATTTCAGCTAACTCTGGACTAATTTTTCTGCAGAATCCATCCATGTTAACAAATGGTTGTTCGTACACGAAAATAGGATTAAGTGACAAATAGAATGAATGTTTCCAGTTATGGCTGCCTTGTGAAATCTTGTATTGTATTGTACCGATGACTTTAGGAATTGAACAAACCCAAACTTCATCCAAAAAGAAAGAAACTGGTGATTATTACTTTGAAATGAACAGCAAAGAATACGAGAGGGAGAAAAAGTTTGTTCAGTCATAAAGGTTTGCGCGAAGTTCTTTTGAGAATTTCATTTTGTCAACCGGAACACATGCTGAATAAAGCTGTGTAGAAAAGTGATAGATGTTTATGTGGTTTGAGATAAGTTTAAATACAGAACCTGTAGAGGTATGTGAAAGTCATTGCAGATTATTCATCATACAGAGGATATTTTGGGTCCACAAGAATCCTCACGAAGAACTTTCCACAGACTAGAATGTGTATATTGCACATCCGACGGCTGAACGAATCTATAGGAATCAAAGAAACAAGACTGATAATAGACAGTCCACGGGTAAGTAGGATAAAATCTTTCCGAGGTAGACTAGGAAGTACTGCAAGAAGCAATACACTAAGATTGGGGGAATACATTGATAATCAAAAGAAAAATCAACAGTATGTCTGGAGCCAGACTACCTTAGCCTGTGAGTTTCAGAAAAATAATCTACGTAGTTTCCTAACACAATCCAGAATAGGTGATTGTATCGCCGAGTTATTTGACGGACTCAGCTGTGGGAACGGGGAAGGTGTTTTTGACGGATGGCGCGTCGGAATAAGAGTGAAAGTGCACTGAAAATGTCCGCAAATGTTCAGATGTAGACCTTAAAGAGGTAGAGAGTTCTGAATGTTGCATTATTTCTGGGAAAATGAGGTACGGCTTTGTGGAATGACCATGTATAAATAGAGCACCATATTACTGGCTTACTTAGAAGTCGCTCAGGTTGTACGGTGGATAAATTACTTATATTTGTAATTAACTCTAGGGGGTAAGAACAGCACCTTGAAAAACACCAGAGCTGTTCATTAAGTGACCAAGTGAACTTTGACCAGTTGTGGTGCCTTCATTTTTCAAGGGGAAGAAGTCCATTAACCATCGAAATAAAGAAGTCGAACAGCCAGTAGATTCCAACTTTCAGGAAGAGCAGAACAGGAAACTGAATCAGAGCCACGGGGCCCGTCGGAGAAGTCACAGAAAACTGATGGCACGGAAATATTCGAGCCCTTTGAAGCTAAAAAGATAGCTGAAGGAACTGCGTCCACTGTGTCTTTGTTGGGTTTGTGTGCAAACTGATCGAGGTCATTAGGAATCACAAAACGAGGACAGCAATCAACCAACTGAGCGCTCCCGGTCAACTTGAGCGCATATGAGGTAACTGCGATGTGATGAAAACGTTTTGATAATATTTTAGAAGTTGAACGTTCTGGGAATAGGTACCACTGTTAGATTTTTCCAGGTGTCAGAAACAGCGATGATAAGCCCTTATTCCGGATATTGGACTTGCTCTAAATTCAAAAAGATCTAAAGGAGGGCTAACCATATCAACAGCAAAGGCCGTTTTAGAGGTTTGGGAGTAACTGAAGAATTCTTCCGAAGAAAGCGGTCCTATTTTTGAGTGAACAGAAGGGTTAAGTGATGGCACGGTATAAGTGGAGGGAAGGATAAACGCGGCGCTCAGGCTGTCGGCAGATATATGGTATCTTTTTGACCGGACTCGTGGTTCACACAGAAGCCGGATTCGCTACCAGATCATGCATTCAACCAATATCTCTTGTTCAATCAGGTAAAGAACATTCCTAAAAAATATAGACGCCATGGAGCATTTGAAGTCAAATACCGTATTCAGTTTCTTCGTGAGTAAGTCGCACGGGCTAAGACATCATTGAAAATGAAATCACGAGGAAACAGTAGTGAGGAATCTTTTGTGAACTGCAGTGCCGACGAGTGATAAGTCTCTAGAGGAGACCTTTATTTGTTTTGTCCGGAACATGGATTAGTTTTTGGCTTAACAGCAGCAACGGCGTGGTCATTCACTGGAACTGGAAATTTTGGTTGTCAATGGGAAAGCTAAGGATGGCTGGTGATAATTTTTTTGTGAAACAGCATTTGCCCCATTTTGAATGAAACAAAGGTCATCTAAATCAAAAGCAAGCATGGAGTACACAGGTGCACGATGACAACCTCCGGAGACTATGCGTATGTGGTCACGTGCATCCATGGGTTGGCTACGCGCAGTTTTTCTCCTCCCATCAATTTGAAATTCATCTTTATCCACCCTGAAACAATCAGACTCACTCTTCGTTTATATTCTTGACTGGAAATACCATATCTAAAAAATATACTTCGCGTGTGCCTTGTGACTGTCAAGTGCTGTGCATACAAACTAAGTTTGGTCCAGCAATACGTAAAGAGGCTGAATAGCAAGATACTCTTACCTGAAGCCCCCTGGCCAA
Organism: Fasciola hepatica; assembly: GCA_948099385.1. NCBI lineage: Eukaryota > Metazoa > Platyhelminthes > Trematoda > Plagiorchiida > Fasciolidae > Fasciola > Fasciola hepatica. The sequence continues at coordinate 1,762,531 of CANUEZ040000087.1, read as the reverse complement.
GGTGACAGTGCCCTCCGTGATCAGTGCAAATGTTCGATCACTCTTCTCTAAGATGTCGTATCTAGTGCACGCTGTGTGTACATAGATTCATCCTTATACTTGTGCAGCTTGTATTCAAGAATCCTAACTGAAAGAGAAAGTTGACGTCTATCGAGTAAGCATAGAATTTCAATACTACTCACAGGATAGGTTACTGAACAAGAATAAATACGAAGACGGACTGGAAATCTACACCATCCTATCTAGGAGCTGCATGTTCATTGTTGTTTTGAGTACACTTCGGACGGTACTGACAGTTTAATCACTCAGATTTTTCCGAGACTTGTTCGTTCTCGAAGTATAATTGTCACGAACTTGTATATCTATTAGACGTCGGTTCTTCGTTTTATGCACCTATACCCTTATTAGTTCCTCTTTAGAATGGAAATTTAAGTTATTTTCGGTGGTTTTGTTCATGCTAACAAATACCCACTGCTTTATTTCGGGTAAATATATATCAGGAGTTTCCTCGCGAGATCAGATTGTGTTGGATAATGCAATCACCGACCATCTTTAGTTATCACCTTTTAAAGTGTTTCTACAAATGATCATAGCTTACTGCGTCTGAGGCCGGAAAGTTACTCACATCCAGCTTATGGGTCCTTCACGGAAACGAACAAGGTAAACTTTAACCTGCAAACTATTTTGTCTCGTGACATCTTTCTACTAAGCGCAGCTATCGGCACTGCTTTTCCATGGTTTTCCTCCGGTTCACTCTTCCCATTTGATTAACTGTATGTTGATACTCTTATTCCTGTCTATGACATCCGTTTCCTAACTGAGACTCTGTTTGAATCAGTGGAAGGAGTGGCTTCTTCCTAAAAGTCAAAAGGAATGCTCCTACAAATCTCGCTGAAGTTTAGAAATCAAAGATTAATCGTAACTAATCACGGCAGAGATGAGACGATTGAAGTTGATCTTTACCATGTAATTTCAAAGAAACAAGGATGCCCAGGTTTTACAGCAAGTCATGAAAGTACTTTGTGGTCATAAAACTAAAGCCCACAAAGATAAACTTGATACTGACCTCCTCAACGCTACATATATATACATCTTTCGGTGACTGTCGCCCTTCGTATTCTTCGTGTGTTGTTACTGTCTTTGGACCTTTCTCTATTTCCAACAGCGAATGTCTTCTCAAGTCTAAAGCTTCGTCTTCTGCAAGTCTATGTGAATTCTCTCTTGCTATTTTCAGGCTTGTGGCTGCCCAGCTTCTTGCAAAAATCTATATCAAACTGTTCACTTTTTGGTATTTGGCTACTGGTCACCATTATTTATATTACTGTGGTCTAAACATAACTGGTACAGAAAAACCTTTTCTTCCGACAGCTACCACTTCAGAAGTACTAAAATTACTGAGAGGGTTAAACTTAGTTCTCTTCAAACCTACCTTAGTGTACCTCCTCATCCCAATCAACATGCCTGTGAACCCAAAAGATCCACTCCTAATGCTAATAGCTTCCTTGGTCCGCTTTATCACTAGATCCCAGCACAGATCCGCTCGATCTGTCCGCTGTGTATTTCTTAAGCATTCCACAGTCTTTGATTCATCATCTCGTTTTTTCATGAAAAGTTTGGAGCCTTCCATTGTCCTTCAGAATTTCTTGTCCAACTCTCCAAGCATTTTCGGAAGAGAATGGAGAAAACTAGGGTGAGTCACAAAAGTCCCAAATCAATTTTCAATAAATCTTATGTATTCCGTGAAACTGTGTTGTTTCTTTTTTATCTTCTACGCGTATCAGTGACCCACTGGTTTCTGTCCAGTTTGTGGTATTTAAATAAGTTGACGTGATTGTTCTTTGTCAAGTTGTTTTTGATCTCGGTTTCAGAAACGTTCATAAAATCTTATCTCGATTAGAACATATTTCCACCCATTCTGATTTGAAAATGAACCCGACAAAGTACCCCGAGTGTGATTTCAGCAATTTTCGTGACCCTTTCCCAACAAATTTTGTTTTCCTTAGTTCCGAATAGCTATCTATAGTTAGCTCTGACAAGTGACTGGGAGTTAACTTTGATATCAATTTACGATTGATAGTTCACATTCAGAACTGTAATGAAAAGCTGCGACGTTTCTCTTTTCAAATAGGGAAACTCAGATAGTTTCCGACACCAATGTCGGTTTCTTCTGAGTTTGAATTTCAAATTTTTCTTCTCATCCTGCTATGCTGTATCCATGCCATTTGTCCCGGACTTCCGCTACAGGACCTTGAAACTTTGTGCCCTGGCTCGGTCACCAAAAGTCACTTTTCATTCATCCCCGTGGACACTTTTTGACAGAACTCGTTGATCCATATATCGGTTTTTGTTTTACCTTAGACCTTAAGACACTCCAGGATCTCAGTCATTCATTACACACAAATTCTTCCTTTTTGCCTCTCCCATTCATTCACTCACTGTGACTTCCGGCTTCTGTCCCCGAGAATAGATACGTGCAAAACTCCTTCGCGCTGTGACCAATGGAGAGAAGATAAAAGCTGAGTTACTTAAAAAACTTGATAACTAACGTTGTTCTGTTTGCTCTCACTCATTGAAACACTCCAGTTAGAACCTATATGCGGGTATTACCCGCACATTTTGCTACTCGTAAAGTTTTGCTTATTTTTTGCTTGCAACGGCTAAAATGTCAGAGTACTGCCTGCACAAGTCTACCATACAAATAAGAATACAAATGTAGTGATGGAATCAGGAAGGGGATAAATGCCTCAAGGAAGAGGCTGACATCCTTCTGAGAGAAAAGGATCCATGTAGAGATTATTGATCACAGTGCCTCAAAAAAGTGTGAATTAGTGAATACCTTCAACGACCCCGCGTTGAACTCCACTACAAGATAAACTGAAAAAATTCCCGACTTCCCAGACAAATCTGAATCGGTGAAAGCCACTACCACTCCACTGCCTGTCCACTTCTTGCATTGTTTTTTGTATTGGCAAAAGGACTCATATTTCGCAGTGAGAAAGAGCTCGTTGTCAACATTTTCATTTAACCAAGACTTTGAGAAGCAAGTCACAAAGGAGTTCATATTAATTAGAGAGTTCTGAACATTGATTAGAAATAGTATCTTTCCAGATAGTGGCCGAAAACTAGCTTCGAGCAATGCGGGAGCTGTCGTCTTCCTTGAGATTGAGTCTTTAAGTGCCTTCTGCTAGCCACCGAGCTTGTGTATCTAAGTCCAGCTTGATCTCATCCATTTTGCACAAAATTGAGTTGTGGATGATGAAACAGAACATGTTGCGTCCCTTATTCGAGTGAAAGTTTCCCTTCAGTGGAGTTTCAGGATGACATGTATATCGAGAATAATTGCAAAGCGATATTGATCAAATTTACAACGAAATCTCGAGCAGTCAACCGTGGGGAGCGCCTGTGAATACTCAAAATTATGAATGTGGTCCTATGTCTTTTCATTGAGTACGAATAACTTTTCTCTCACTCAACCACGTGTTTGGAGACCAAATATGAATATTATTAAGTCCGGTCACTCGCATTTGGTTTGATGAGATAAACTGCTTGTTTTATGAGTCATATACGACAAAAGTAGTAGATTGTCTGTTAGATATATCTTCCCACTGTGTAAGCTTTTCCAGTGAATTTTATTCACACCCATTAGCGCTTGGCAAATGATGGTAAAATTTGTTGTCATAATAATTACTTCAGTGAGCTACAAACTCATCAGCTACACGGGGTTGTTTCGTTACTACTGGGGAGACGTTTTCTATGGTGATTTTCTATTGACTTGCTACAGAGCATTATATTAACTGGAAAAATGGTCGGAAATTAAAAACAGTTGCAGACAAAATGGAACGATATCAGCACCTCTCACATGAAGAAGGTCACTGGTAACCCTAATTGCTTGACTAGTACCGCCATTGAAATACTGTGTTGATCTACAGGCACTGTCAAAACTGTTGCATACGAGTGTCCTATAAATGCATTACGTGCTTGTACGAATTAGCATTACCGCATACCCACATAATTTTATATGCACTATTACTAGCAAATAGTGGCGAGGAGTTAGGACAATAACCGTTGTGATCTGTCTGTAGGTGGTGAATACCCATGCTGAAAAAGCAGACGAAAACATAATTTTGTAACTGCCAGTGAGCCTCAACCACTACGGAATGTGAGCCTCTGAGGGAAAATGGAGCAATGTTTGTTTATCTGGAGTCGACTAAAGCACTGTTTAGAACACAACATTCATACAAGATGCTAAACAATTGGTTTGCTTTCCATTTATCATGATTTTCCCAGTCCCATCGACACAGAGTTCACCTTGTTCGGGATGAAATAATTTTCGAACGTATACTCCATTACATATTGCACGTTGATTTCACTGCCCAGTGTGTGGGTAGACCTTTGAGACTCTCTTCAGGACACGGACGTTTATCCGGTTAAGTTTAGTCTGCTCTAATAAAGGTTAGTTGTATGGACTAGACCTTGAAGCTGCGCATGCTTCCACGGGTCTCACAGTGAATAACGAACAAATAAATCACTCTGCATCACTTTATTCACAAACTTCTCGTGAAATGTAGCATAAAGCTTTATCCTGACAAACTATTACCTATCCAGGTATCTTCTTTTCATTGAATTTGGGGACATTATCAGCCACGTCAGTGAACATTTCTCCACCATCCAGCCTTCTCTAACTGAGATGTATCAGCGAATCTAAACATCTTATTCCTGTTTAGGCCATTAGTGTTGGTTTGTGTGATATATTGCCATCCGATGGGACAATTTTGTGAGATAAATTCATACGGTAAATGAATTTTTCTAAACCCTCTACGGACCACCATAAACCAAACCCTCATATAAGAAACAAACTCATCGTCAGAATGACAGGCCTCGTGATTTGAATCCGCAACTGGAATCAATACGTGCCTTCTTTTGTTTGACTTCTAATAAGGCTTCATTTTCACGTGATATTATTTGTGGGATCGAAAATTGCAGCTGTATTTTTTCTAACGGAAAGTGAGAGTGCCTAGGATTATTCTTGAGCTGGGTTAATAATAGGGATTTTCGGAACTATTTTTCGAAGGCAACGTATATGAAGTCATCCTATTCCTTAGATTTTCTAGTTCTTCTCCCTCCGAAAAATATACTTTTGGTATTTTTTCTGTAATTTTTTCAATGGTAGTTCCCCCCTTCTTACATGAAAGCACTGCGCAAGATATGTCGAAGACCATTCATACTGATAGGCGCTTTCAATTCTACGCTGGGCTCTGTTGTGGAAAAGTCGAGAAAATTCAGTTTAAGTGGATCTTTTCATCGCTATTACAATAACAATATCAGCGATTATCAACGAGCGCTCAAATGACCTTGATGCCAACACATACTGACGTGAACAGGAATTCCCACGTTTCGGAAAGTATGACAGTCGTTGTTGAGATTCAGTTTTAAAGCGCATAAAATGTGAAATTTCCAGATTATGAAGAGTTTTCCCTTGACTATCTAATATAGGCTCAACCAAGTAAATTGTGTTGGCCGACGGAAAATTTTGGAAGTGTGATGTTGTAAACAAAACAAACTAAAAATACTTGCTTTTTTACTGAATATCATCTGTGACTTTGAATTGCGGGTGGTATTTGTAAACACATCTGCATGCAGCAGGTTCTCAACGAAATCTGACTTATTGTAGCAGAACTTGGTTTCCTTCTTCAAATATTAGGGTTAAATTTGTCACATCTCGTGTCACATTGAGCCCATCTGTCCGGAATATGTTGTTAAGCCTAAACCTTTGCACGGGAATATTGCAAGACCTGATATCAATCCACATTTTATAACTGTCACATAGATGCTATGAATTCGCTTTTTTCCATCAGGATGAATGTCCACTTTGCAAATAAGAACCCCACATAACAATTATTTCATCGCTGAATGAAGAAGTACTAATTGAATGACCTCAGAGAACAACTTTACATAGTGTGATTCATCTTGCAGTGTCAACGATCAACTCACCGTTTAACACCACGGAAGCACTGCATCGCTATTTCCCTCATGTCAGGAATCATCAGCCCCCACTACGACTCGAACCCCAGGAGTGAACAACTGAGTCATCCTCTTAACTATCGAGCTATTCCGACTGCGTTTCAACAGTCTGTTGAATATATGCTCTACATGATATAGCTGCCCACTTTCACTAACTTTGACCGGTAACGACCTATCAGCTGCACACTGATGGACTTTTCTGACGGATGACTTCCCCACGGCCTGTGTAAAAAGAATGCATTCCGTTGAGCGTTCTTCTGAACTTGGTTGCCATATAAGAACAATTTACAACGCAGTTGATGAGTGTTTTGGTTCAAACTTGTATGGTCTGTATTTAACTGCTTTGCATTCAACACTACAAAAACTACCTTTTAGAAAGGGCCGCCACAGATAATTCTTCGATAGAAGAGACTGCAATCAGTGCAACAGCCACTTTTCTTCTAATACGGCGCAAGCAGTACCGAAGGTATAAGGTTAAATATAACGTTTTAATGGTTATACTTTATTTGCTTCTCTTGTTAGAAGTTGCATAAATCTGTTGTCATCTGGACGACATTTTTTACTGAAAAATAAAACAACATTCCACCTTTATTACTATCTGAGTAAGCCTGTCTCGATAAGCCAAGCTCTGTAACAGAAAAATCAACCTCGTTCTTATAGCAGCTGTTACCACAGGACTATCTACTTATTGAAATACTTCCAAGTGCGTACGTAGGTAGCTATAACACTCGGTGTCTTCGGCTTCGTTTTTGTTCTTTCCCGCATGTTTCATACTGGGTTTTCGTGGTCATTTTCGTGTATGGGATGGTTATTTAGTTCACTCTTGTCTGCTGAAGTTGAACGGTTTTACCTTGAGCGTATCAGGCACGGTAATCCCAACATGTTGGTGATCACATCACAGTTTTATTGGCAATAGTTGATTTTCAAGGTAAGCTCTCCTGTCACTCACGAGTGGTTAAAAACTGTAGTATAATGCCTCTGGATTTTCAACGCTTACACGATAAGGATCCGATAGATGCCAGCAAGCGAGAGGGTAAGTTTCAGATATCATCTCCATGAAGGAATTTTCAAAGTATACGACTTCACCATAGCCAACAAGTCAAACAAAAGGATCGCGGTCGACGTAAGACGTCAGAGTCACTTCCAAAATACTAGACAAATTACATATGAGACAGCGTTCAGTACACCCATCCTTGAAGTTCAATTGGACCCTCCACTCCAATGAGTTATCAGCGTGACTCACAAATACTTGATAGAGATATTAGAACCGGACTGACCACCCTATGTATAAGATGGAAGCAATTTGACGTATTTATCGACGGAGGAGTGCAGAAATTAGAGATCAATTTCATATTGGTTCGGCATCCACTTCAAAAATAACTTTATTGTTTCAATTATTCAATTTTCTTGGCAGTCCGTCACATTCTGTGAATGCTTTCACAACTTTTCTTAGAAACCGACTATCACTTGGAGCATTCTGTTATAAGATAAAGACCGCAGCTCCTATTTTCAGACTTTCCGAGGGGAATAACGACGATCCTGTAGTTTGAACGATAGGAAAGTAAATCCTTATCAGCTGTCGCCAAAATGTTTCCGATAATTGATTGAAAAATCCCACAGAACACACTGAAAACAAACAACGTGGCGAACAAGCTCGTTTTCAGTTATTCGAACTCATACCAATACATAACAATATATATGACTCACAAAATAAGAACAGAGAATGACAATCCAAATCTGTCTCTGCACGTGCGTGTGAGCATGTGAAATTGATCACAGTGTGGAATGTTCAAGTGGTTGCACATGTGTTCGGGACCATGACGTGGGCCACGGAAGCTTAAGAGCTTGCTCAAGTTGTTCCTGAGCGCACAGGGGAGGACTGTAGAGATGAATACTCACGGCTTCGGCTGTGGCTAAGATGCGACACTTGACAAGCCTTGATCACTTTCCTCGGACTTTGTAAATGGTGCGAAAAGCGTTTATCACCTCCACTGAGTGGTTTGACTCAACAAGGAGTGAGCACACAGCACTCGTAATTGTCCTAATTGCTCCCGTGTTCAGCCAGGCCGGCTGGTGTTCACGAACACGTTCGGATAAGGGCCGAGCCGTGTGACCAATGTACCTAGTTCCACAGGAACAGGTGAAAGAATACACACAAAACGAGGTTGCCGATTTCGGCACTATGTTTTTCAATCGAAAACACACTATCGGTCTGGAAACGAATAGGATTTGTAACTGTGAAGCGTAGAATGTTCTGTTGATTACTCCCGATAATCTTCGTTGAATAATTTCGGCTTCCGTGTCGCCTTTGAACGACAGAAGCACATATAGTACCTTCTTAGCGGCTCCTATCTCCTTTGATTTCCCTTCGTTTTCTTGCATCGTCTTGTCGGTAAACCGTTCAGGATAGCCGTTATTTAAGAAAAACACTCCGCAGAAAAATGAGTTCATTTCTTATTGTGTCTTTGGAGCAGTGGATGTGATAAACGCTTTTTGCACCATTTACAAAGTCCGAGGAAAGTAATCAAGGCTTGTCAAGTGTCGCATCTTAGCCACAGCCGAAGCCGTGAGTATTCATCTCTACAGTCCTCCCCTGTGCGCTCAGGAACAACTTGAGCAAGCTCTTAAGCTTCCGTGGCCCACGTCATGGTCCCGAACACATGTGCAACCACTTGAACATTCCACACTGTGATCAATTTCACATGCTCACACGCACGTGCAGAGACAGATTTGGATTGTCATTCTCTGTTCTTATTTTGTGAGTCATATATATTGTTATGTATTGGTATGAGTTCGAATAACTGAAAACGATTTTGTTCGCTACGTTGTTTCCGATAATGCCGAGGTGTCCTTACACCACTCAGCTTACCTGCGAATAGCTTGCGTGGTGCCAATAAAAGCGACATCGATCGCACAGAGCGGAGGCAAATCTTTCGTTCCCTATATCATTTGGGTTGAGATGTACAGTAAAAATTGATCTATTGCTCGTTATGCATTCCAGTTATGTTAGAAACCTGACGAGAATCCCATCACTTGGAACCCAAATATAGCTTTAGACTGGGGGTCAGAATTAGGTGTGATTTCTCCTTCATCGACAAGCTGCTCGAAATTTTATTTTGATCTAAAAAATTCAGCTCTTTTCCATTTAATACGCTCGGATTGACGTTCATTTGATAGATCATTTTATAGATATCACCACGGAATAGGTGTGCATGGAATAGATCACCTTGACGTGTACAGCTCCAGCTCTCAAGCATGGGAATAAATAGTCCCAACCATTCCACCTAGAACCCAAAGCTGGGTTGAAATATATCAGCACTGCAATACTGAAAAGCTTGAACATCGAGGGCCATTTTACGTAGAAAAACTGTTTTTTCTCGACAGCTAGGAGGTCCCATATATCTTCTACAAATGTTACGTGTATTCAAAGTTCTCCTAAATGTCCAAGATTCTTTCAGAATCCAGCAGAGTTTACAAATCGAGCTTAAGATAAGTTGGCGATCTGCTTGCCCCTCAGTCTCCCGATGTTGGTCAAATACCAGCTCCGTAACTATGACCTTGGGGGGTAAAAATGGTACATACCAACGGCCGCCCAGGTAATATTGTAATATCACTCATGAGCAAAAGGCTCAAGCAAGCTATCAAGCTTCGTTTATTGACTAACCCCTTTGATAAGAAATCCTCCTTCTCGAGATCCAAATCCCACTGTTGGGGCAGTAATAAAAAACGAAACAGTAACATACACAGAATGCTAATTATGTATCTTGGGTCTTGGGGTTATAATCCCGTCATCCTTCAAAACTGCTAATGCGAAACAAACAACGGGCATCAAATTCTTGTTATTCAAGATACAGGAGAGTAAGGTATAGCCAATGGGTCTTACACAGGATTCCATCTAGATGAATTGTTCACAATGTGTGTTGGTATTGCCATGAGAATGTCGTTCACCAAATTAGAGAAACTCAAGCGGTGCGTCTAATGAAGCAAGCGTCACAGTTACCTCCGGCAAATCTCGGCTTTCCGCTTCATTAACTCCACATCTACATAATATAGTAGTCGAAACAGCTTCAATGGACTCTCGTCTTTTTGCCGGAAACTAAAGTCCTCTAATTCTTTCCCTTGCACTGATTGAATCTATCAAGGATCCTCTTGGTTATTTGCTTTTCTTATCACTTGAAAAATGAAATACTTGCTTGAAAGTGGAAAGTGAAATGTCCCGGCCTAAAAGCCCCAAACTATCAGGTTTTATTTAACTACCAGTCTATTGGGAGGAGGAAGTTTGCCTAATTTAATGATTGTTGATTTCATCCACGCACTAACGGTGACCGTTTCCTAGAGAACAATACCACAATAAATGTAATTTTTGAAACGGTTTACTGAGACCGTATTTGCTTTTCAACCTTTTCGTCATATGGACAGTAAAGGACAATCCGACGAGGTGGTCTACCGGAAGACTTGTCCTAATGTGAAGAATTACTTTGAGGAGTTCTTCAACCAAGTGATTCATGACAACGAATCATAGTATGCTGGATGCAGCGATCTTTAGTGAAGATTGTCCGTAAAAGACAAGAATGGGAAACTTAGTGAGCTGAAGTTCAGTAAGTGTAAATGCAAGCATTGACCCCCACAAAGACGAAGATGAGAGTGGTGATTTATGTTGGGGCGTTTTAAATGGTTTGTGCTTTGGATTAACCACATACAATTTGGCGAGCTAATTTCTAATGCCTTTTTCCTTGCTGCAATGCAGTATGAGATGTTGATGAAGTTTTATTGTTCCAATTCCTTCACTCCGATTCAACGAACAGAAGGATTCGTTCTCCTCACCTGCGAATTCGGTAGCATTTCTGTCAGTGGAACTCTGCGTGGCTTGGAGATATTATTGAAGCAACCTCCTTCGATGGTCAAACATATGCGCATGCCTGATTCGCCATCACAGCCTCTGACGGACCTCGCAGCAAGTGTCGTCGAGCCTGGTCACCTGGATAATCGAATCGATTTTTACGCGGCTGAGTTAGACTGATGATACTCGACGCGGCTGTTGCTTACGTGGGATGACCGGCTCACTGGGTCATAGCATTTTCTATGATTTAACCAACCATATCCGGCCGAATCAACCCAAGTCAGCTTCGAAAGTGGGGTTCGAACTATATGGTTCAAGTCCACCAAATTCTCAGCGCAGACTTCGACGATTGGTTTGGCATCCATGACCATGGCATTGTTGAATTCTCATCGAAAACAGGTAACTTCGTGTCCATTCAACACTTTGTTACCGTGCGTTAGATCGCATTCTCCGCTAAGAGGGCTAATGCAAGAGCTGAGGCAAATTCAGTGCGACCTCGAGCCTACATTAGAGAACCGACTTTTTCATACAGCCACGAGGAAGAGCCCTTTGGTACTGACATGTTGGGTGGGCCAATGTGGATGCACAACATTGGTGTATATATAGGAAACCTACATTCTTATTCACCTAAAGTCTCTGAGGTTGACAATGTATATGGAAGGAGCACAAACGTAACTAGGTAATACAGCGGACTATCGATTAAGCTGATGCAATAAACGTGGTCTGCATGCTGTCACAAGTGCCACTAAGTCATCAAATTTTTTATCAGGTCAACAAAAACCGGCTCTCTCTCTCATTTGTTGCGTAAAACGAGTGTGATTCAAATGATGGTTGTCTGTTTAGCAGCCGTCAAGTTCATTGAAAATCTGCTGGACAGAACTGATCGTGCATTAAACAACGACGACAACGGGTCTTTGTCGGGTTGAACGCTTTGATGACTCTTTTTAGTGTTCCATACACTGGCACTTTATTGGCCTGTCCGTTATCCTTCTTCGTCTTCCGTATAATGTTTGTTCAGCATCGCAGCCGTTCTGCCACACGGGTTACTGTGTAAAAGTTCATCATTTTCACACTTTAAAATTGGATACCTGTCATGAGTCCAGGCTGACTAATTCTAGATTTATCTTTCATTTTCAGAAATCGCGGTTGGAATAACCTTAGTTTAAAAAATCACTTATCACGTCAAGCGATCAAAGCCATTGACGGTTTCTGACAAAATATATTGGAAGGCAACATGATTACCAGGATTTGGTAATTAACTTGAACAACTGACTCGAAATCCAGTCATTAAACTTGAACAGACACGATCTAACTCAACAATCCTTAGCAGACCCCATTGGGTCCACGACAGCTAGACGTGACGAAGGCGACAGAGAGAGACAGGATTTTACCAAGTCTGAGGTTATTGTGCTTTCCATAGGTACCGGTTGATATAATCTTTGGGCTTGTCTTTCATTGCGTGTCCAACTTCTGGTAGTTTTCGTCATCATTACGTTCATATATATCTTCCAAGCTTTCTCCTCCTTCATCTGGGCTGCTTTTTCCTGAAATTACATCAGAAAAAACGGGTTCCTCAATAATTGCCAAAATCTGCTGTGCTATATGGTTTCTATGCTAATAAAAGAGCACACTTCGACCTGGGACCCTCCTTTCTGAATGAAATCACCGTGTACTATATAGTACAGGGCTTCGAGTTTCCCGATCCTTGGAACTAATCAAGCAATTTCTACACCAGAACGAATAACTATTTCCACAATTCGTCATCAGTCATAAGTGGATTGGACCTCACGGTCTCATCTACAAGGTTTTCTTATCGTTTAGGCGCCAGTTGCCATCTTTTAAGATCCAGTGGCGATCTTTTAGGATCCAATGACGACGGTTGAAGAGTCTTTGACGATGTTTATAACACCACTGCTAACATTGTGATTTGCTATCTGTTCGCTCACTTTGGCCGATATGTAAAAGCACTAATCGTAACCTATATTTCAGAATCAAAGTAAGTTGGATGTCCATATTGACAACCTTGTGAAATACTCACAACATAACACGTAAAAACAGTCCAGCGGTTGATGCAATAAGCTAGATCCATTCACCGAAAAAAATACAGACTGCTTGAACCCTATAGTGATTGAAACACCATTTCATACGTCGATCTAGTGATAAGAGTTTCATATTTTAACTCACAAAGCTTGACCGAAATGACAATACTGAGAAAAGTACGTAGCAGTCTTGAAGCTGACTTTTCCATTGTATTTATTTGTCGCGCGGGACCGAAATACCCAATGTATACCCTATATATATATATATATATATATATATATATATATATATATATATATATATATATATATATATATATATATATATATATATATATATATATATATATATACGGTTTGCCACCATTTATCTTCAAAGACGGCGGCTCTGCACTTCAACTGGAGTTTACAAAACCCCTCGGTTTTATATGGGAGAAAGAACAAGTTCCAAAGAATTGGTGTTAATGGGCAACCGTACCGATTTATAAGAAGGGCAACAGGCCCTCCTGTAAAAATCACAAAAGAATAAGTCTGGTTAGCATCGCACTCAAATTGCTGGCTTGTACTATTTTCTACCGCTTATCTAACGCTCGCGAACAGCTGTTTCACAAGAATCAAGCTTGGTGTGGATCTGGCCGCTGTTGTATTCGTCACTTCTTCTCTCCTCGATACATTTCAGAACACAGACACCTTCAGTAGGCCCGTTATCTCCGTTTTCCTTGATCTTAAAGCGGTGTTCGACTCAGTTGACGGCTCCTTCCTCTAGTACTGTCTTTTATTGATGGACGTACCGGAGAAATCTATTTTTATCATAAAGTCCCTCTACTTGAAAATCCAAGGTGGAGTTTAAGCTTGCGGTGCTCTTTCACCCAACTCCACTACGAGAAAGGGTGTGCGTCAGGGTTGCCCCTTTCTTCTTTTCTCTTAAAATTTGTGATTGATATGATCCTGGAAACCGAGCTTTTATCAAGTAAGGATAGTAGTATTGAACCTTTCCTGAGTGGAAAAGTGTCACAACTTGAAAATGTGGGCGACAGTTCTCCTATGTGAAGGTTCAGCTAAGCTGCAAGTTTTTCTGGACAGCCTGAGTAAGTGCGTAGCTATGTTCAGTATGCTGTTTGCACCTCCAATTTGCAAGATTCTTTTGTAGGATTGGGTTGGTCCAACACCAAACCTTTCAGCTTATGGGGATACCATGAACCAGATAGAAACTGCTGTTTTCTGAACAGCTGCATTTCACCTGGAGGTCGGATATCGGATAAAGTGGGCTCGCATATACAGACAACTCGTTTGGTTTTTGCCAAACTGAGTCATCTGTGACGTCAACATGACATCCGATTATTTATCACCGGTTGAGTATGCGCTGCAGCAGTCAGGTTAGTGCTTCTGGACGGTTTCGGAGTCATGGCCACTGCAGATGGAGGATATACGAAGATTGTCGGTATTTGGACACTAATGTCTTCGTAACGCTACTCGAATTTTTTGAGAACACCGTATAAGTAATCCTGAGATTCGGCGGAGAGTCTTAGGTACACGAATCAAGCCATTAGATGGAACACTCAAGCTGACCAGGCTAAGATGTTTGGGAGATGTGATGTGCACTTCCCCCAACAGGATCCCTCGGCGTACTTAGTTTGCTGAGGCAGGTAACTGTTGAAAGATGAGTAACGATGGCTATTCTACAACATGAAAGAAAGGTATGAAAAGCCTATCCAATGGACTTGGCAATGTAGGGCATGTTAGACTTCCTGGGTGGTGTGCAAGAAACCCTCCCACACCATGGTTAGATATGACTAGGTGTCCCGATCAATGACACTTCTATATCCACAAACAACTTATCACCGACTTCATACCAATATCTGGAGTTCTCCCATTTCTCCTTTCATATTCTTGTTCATTTGTTACTTCATACTGAGATTGCTGCTAGGAGGTAGTAACCAAAGCCAACCCACTCAGAGCACGATTAGTGGTTGTCCGACAAGAACTGAATTGATCTGTTGTGACAAGCTCTGGTCTTGCTTAATTGCACCGTTATGTTGTGTGAACTTCCTGTAAGTGTGTCTGTCTAACTTCATAGTGAGCTATTATCGGCTTTGTTTTAAGTAAGTCCCTAATTCATCCGTCTTCCCTGATGTTTCTAGAGTATCTGAGAATATACTAAACGAAGACCCAGGTCACTACCAAAAAGACCCAGTTGACTGGTGACTACTATCCCATTTATAGGCCTAAAGTCTCAATTTACTGGGTGTCATATAATACAAACGGATTTCCTACTGGATAGACTACATTTTTTCTGCTACATTTGACTGTTAATGACATTCCTCTGTGCTCTTTTATTACATCCTCGAATGCTTGTACATAACGACTGCACACAGTAAAGTTCCTAACTGAGTTCCAGTTCAGCCGATGTTCCCATTCCTTCCGTGCTTTTAGCTCAGGTCGGAGCATTTATTGTGTTCGTTGCTATAGTACGAGTTCTTCAGTGCAATTACCGGTCATAGCATCTGGAGTCGAGGTCATTTCCAGTAATGGATATTTGTGATACGGAGGCTTTAAATGTTAACAGCACTTCCCGGGAGGTTGAGGATTACATGGAACGCTTCGACGTATGAAGTTGGACTCGCAAATCTTTGGATTCTGAGAAGAAAGCTGCGCATTTCTTGACAATCCTTGGAAAAGATACATATTCTCTCGTGAATAATCTGGCTTTTCCGAGTTCGCCAGTGTCTTTGCCTTACAAATCCTTGAAAGCGTTGCTTCTGCTGCATTTTCAACCTGTGAATTTCGAAGCCGCTGAAAGGGCAGAATTTCACTCATCGATGCGAGGCACAAATCAGCCCAAACGGGATTCTGTGGTGCAGTTGCAAACACAGGCCACCAAATGTAATTTCGGTGATCAACTCGATGTGCAATTTCGGGACAGATTAATTACTGACATCGACTGTCCTGAATTGTAACAAAGACTTCTGCTCCACTAATGTACTTCCCAATCCACCAAACCTCTGTGTGAGCAACGTGAAGACATTTGTGGCGCCGTTGATAACGAGACCCCAGTTTTGCTCAGCGCGGGAAATCAGAAGTCCTCTTCAAATCCGCCAACGAGACAAGTAACGCACATTCCTCCAGGCCATCCATTCAGCCGAAACTTCCACTCCACACCAGTTCAGTCAAGCAAGCTGCGGAATACTTGCAATTCTTGTGGTCAGGAACTTTCTCGATTGACCTGTAGATTTCGTAGTGCAAAGGGTCATAATTGTGGTGAGGTGGGTCCTATTCAGTCCGTATGTAGAAGTAAAAAGGCGTGCTCCACTGCGCGTCCGTCCGAAAACGGTCACTTACCTTCAGATTTCCAGTCTCTGGCTTTATCTGTTGTTAGTTCCGACAGCTCCCGTCACTTTACCCGCTCGTTTATCGGTGATCATTCTTTTCGAAATTCGTTCATCATGAACACCGGCAGTGTTGACTCATTTGTTTCTCAGAAGGTTTTTCAGAGAATTATTCCTTCTATACAGCTCTGACCCACACCCATTTCAGTTAAAGGTATTACTGGTCACCCGTTACATATGCTTGGATCATGTGAGTGGTTTCTTACCGATAAACAATCCAATATTCGTAAGTGTTCTTTTCTTGTAATTGACACGGACATTTCCATCATCGCTTTGAACTCCATGCGTCGTATGTGTGTTTCATTGAATTTTCTGTCCGATTCTCAATAACCGTGTATTCGGCGTTTAATTCTTGATTGTTCTGAAGTTTCTGGTGGTATAAAGATGAATCCTGTGCATCTTGAGATGGCCGGGTCTCCTATTTTCACACAACGCCGCATTATTCCTCTTGGACTTAGTGGGCCTGTTGAAAAATGTATTGGACGATTTGGTTCATAAAGGAGTATGGACACCGGTGAGTTCTTCAGCATGGGCCACCTCGATTGTCACTCCTCCAAAACGCAATAGCAAAACTCCCAGAATCTCTGGATATTACCGTATTACTACGCATAAGTTACTGGAACAGTCCAGTTGTGCCACTCTCGAACCTGAGGACGTTCTCCATCAGCTTCACTGTTCTAAGTATTTTTCTAAAATTGACCTGAAGGATGCATTTTTACAGATTCCACTTGACGAGCAGTCCCGTGAACCAACCACCAATAATACGCCGTTTGGTTTGTATCGATATAATTTTTCCTTTTTGATCTTAGAGTTTCCCCTGCTATTTTCCAAGACTTCATCAATTCTCTGGTTTCTGATCTAGAAGATTTTTGTGCTTACAAAGATGACATTATTGTATACGCGCCCACCAAAGACGTGCACGATGACCGTTTGCCTTTACTACTGGACAGATTCCTGAAGCGTGATGTAGTCATCAACTCTGATAAGTGTGTTTTCTCCACTTCTGAGTTTACTTGTTTGAACTATTTGGTTGATACTCACGGTTTCTGTCCTGATCCTAATCGTTTGGCTCCGCTATCAAATGCACCCTCCCCCAAATCCTTCGTTGAATTACGTTCTCCACTAGGTTCTCGTCAGTATTACTCTAAATTTATTCCCAGCTTTGCCCCTTAAACTGCACCCTTATTCGATTTTCTCTCCCAACAGATTTTCCAGTGGTCTTCAGTGCATGAGAAATGCTTACGTGATCTACCACCGTTTTTTTCAACTAATGCTGTTCTTCGTACGTTTTCTCCTCAAGCATCTTCGACTGTTATTACGGATGAGTCTCCTATCGGTATCGGTACCGTGCTAGAACAAAAGGGTCATCCACTTTTGTGCATTTCTCGCCGACTCAGTGCCGCTGAACGCGGATATTCACAAACGCAACGTGAGGCACTGTTAGTTTATTTGGTCGTTACTCGTCTGTACAAGTACTTGTTCGGTACTCAATTCACCATTACCACCGATCACGAAGTACTGAAGTTTATCTTTAGTCCCCGCCGGTCATTGGCTAAATCCTCGGCAGCCGTAGTTCAGAGCTGGAGTGTAGCTTTATCGGCATACTCTTATGACATTCAGCAGTGCAAAGCACAAACTATTCCCTATAAAGACTATTGTCTTGCTACTCCTTTTAAGAAGCACTTTCTACTGCTGACTGTTTGCTAACGCAGCCATTACCCGTTAGTCGACCTGATCTAGCTCGTGAAACGAAGAAGTACTATCATGCCATCATATCTTTTGTTCGAAGTGGATGACGAGCAAATGTTCGGCTTCGATTTCCTGAATTCTATAAACGACGCGAAGAAATTTCGGTGACTTTTGATGGTATCTTGTGTTGTAACGACAGAACCATTGTACCACCTAAATTGCGGGCTACGGTTTTGCAAGATTTGCATTCCGGACACCTAGGCATTGCAAAAATGAAATCTGTTGCCCGTCTCACTTGTTGGTGGCCACAGCTGAACGACGATTTGTGCAGTACTGCTAAAAACTGTCGTGACTGTCCACATAATTTTCACAAACAGCCGTCGAAATGGACACCGTGGCTTATTTCCGCAGAGCCCTGGCAACGTGTTCATGCTGATTATTGTGGTCCATTTTGAGACAGGTACTACGCTCTGGTTGTCATTGATTCCTACTCCCGTTGACCGGGGGTTACAGCCCTATGTAAAACATTCAGTCAAGAAGGTGTTCCGTGGTCTTTGGTTACTGACAACGGAAGCCATTTTGCGGAGAAGGTGACTGAGTGGTGGAAATCGTTGGGTTGTCACCATGTGTTAACTCCGCCTCGACACCCACAATCCAATAGTGCAGCTGAAAGCTTTGTTCGTACCTTAGAGAGTGCGATTGCATCTGTTTTTGTCAGTACGTCTGACGAACTCGACAGGAGTGTTGACAATTTTCTAATGCAATACCGTAATTCCCCCCTTTCGACTATCGGCGAGAGTCCAGCCAAGGTGTTTAAGAACAGAGTATTACGTACAAACTTGCTCAGTTTGGAATCAGCTGAAGTCACTAATCGTCGAGGAAATGAGTTAAGACTTTCTCGCGGTATTGTTCTTAATCAGATGGGTAAAAAACTGTGTAACATTCTTGATTTGGATGATGATTCTGTACATCGTAGGCATTTAGACTAAATTGCTTTTAACATGCCTATTTCTGATGGTACTTCTAAATGTCCTAATTCCAATATTTCCGAGTCTATTCCACAAGAGAACAGTTCCAAGGCATCCGATATCAATACAGAAGTACAAGTTTAAAGATCTGAAAGATTGCTCCATAAAGAACGGCTGAATTACAGAAGACCGGAACTTCATTTAAGCTGTGGCGGATGTGATGACTGTTAATTACATTCTTTTGTGTTCTTTTGTTACATCCTCGAATGCGTGTACATAACGACTGCACACAGTACAATTCCAAAATGAGTTCCAGTTCAGCCGATGTTCCCATTCCTTCCGTGCTTTTAGTTCAGGTCGGACCATTTACTGCGTTCGTTGTGACAGTACTAGTTCTCAAGTGCAAGTACAGATACTAACGCATCCCTTTGCATTTACCTTGTTTTGTATGTTCCGTTCATGAATGTGCTAACTTTTCCAGTCAAATAGTAAATGCACTTTCATTTTTTTGTGACTGTCTGCCAGGTATTTCCTGCTGCTTCTTTTGTCATCTATTTTTTCTACCACAAATTTCTGTCCTTATTTTTGCCTGGATAATGACCAAGGCTCACTGACAGATGCGCGACCACTTCGTATAGTTATTTTTATCGACCATCAATACAGTTGAGAATTTTAAGTCCATTTGTCTTTCGATAATTTGATTCCAGTTAGGATACGCATTACTGTGTAAGGTTGACGAGTTTTACTTCGTCATTGCCTTATAAAACGCGTTCGTTAGCCTCTTCTACCGTGCCTGAAGCGCCTGTCCGTCACTCTGATGCTCCGGACTGCACCAGCAAGATAACCAGGACAACGTTTTCCACTACTTGTGAGAAGGGGAGACTTTCGAGAGATGTATAAGGTGATTAAGACCTACTGCCACGACGTGTCAGTGCGACGGTCAAAATGGCCACCGCGTGTGGCAACAAGCGTTCAAGTGAACAATGTGTGTTGAACAAATGAACGAAGGTGAATCTTGCCACGGTGACCTCCTCTTAGAAGTACGAAGTAGCGGGGTTTCGATCCTGGCCAAACGTTCCGATGTCCAGTGAGTGGTTATCTCCTAGTACGTACGCGAGTGTCGATGGGGACCGCTTTCTGTGCTTCCAAAGTCACTGGAAACACCGAAGAAATACAAGCGGAATAAAACCTAGGGCTTGGCTAGTAGTAGCCACGGGCCTTGTGAGCGGTAATTACCAGCGTTCATGTCACTGAACTGTTTTCTTGAAGTTTCTTGATATCAGGGTTCGTTTATTGGCTGTATAAGCAATGCAGAACGGTCTAACGTCGTTGGTCTATTGATTGGACGTAAATGTGCATACTCGATCTCGTTACAGTACTCTTACTTGTCAGGACTCGGGGAGTGATTGATGCTCAACTGGACGCGAAGCTCTTGCAATTCAGCAATTCCTCGTGAGCAGTTCTTCAGTTCATGGCCCCAGGGTTATTAGGTCTAGTCGCCGAGGTAGCAAAATCGGCGCTAACGTGCACCCTTTGAAACACGAAAGGGACATTCAAGTGACTTAAGTCGAAGTTTATTAAAACGGGTCGCTTTACGGATTTTTTTTCGCGCTGATTTTGACTTAGCGTACCTGCATACATCAATAAATCTCAAATAATGCATAAGTAATCCTGTGGAACGGCGGAATTTTTTCATCTGTGTATTATCATCCCAACCACAATTCCGCATAACCCCATTTGCCGGAATTATTTCACGGAGTTCATCCAAAAGGGTGATTTTTAATATGATTATTATTATATTGCCAGTGTGTTCATGTCTGTAAAATGAAATGTGATAATGAATTATCACGCTTAGCCTTAGAAATACCCCTGCTAGCTCGTAGTGTAAAACATTGGGAGCTCTTTGAGGGTTTTGTCCATGACCGGTGAACACAAAGCTTTTCTCTTAACTGTGATTTGACAGATGCGTTGTATATTGATTGTATAGTAATTTATCGAGACTTTTATATGCATATCCATGTACGCAACAATAACGGTACTTTGATGTCAAATGTTGGGCCAGTAAGCATAACTTCGAGCCAGTGCTTCCATACGTGTTTGAGACCCGGATGACCACTATGTAGTTGTCTCAGCACTCTTGTTTGTAGCGTCTTGGGAATCACTATGCTTTCAGATGATATTAGGCATCCGTCTACTACCGTGAGTGCATCTTTTCGACGATAACATTGCATGATCTAATGATCGGTGATATTTTGAGGCCAGCCAGTTTTCAGAAAATGAACTATTTGCTGAAGATCAAGGTTTGACTTAGTTTCGCTCTGTATAATAGTGAACGTGGCAGGCAGATTACGGATTGACTCACGAAACACCCGCTTGACTTTAGAATCAACTTCAGCTCAGGACATTACCAAGTCTTCACCAGCTTGACTACCTGAATTCCCTTGTATTAGGCGAGATAATGCGTCAGCAAGTCCGAAGCTGTCTGTGCGAGTGTACCTAATCACAAAATCATAACCAAGTAGTACCGTTGCCCATTGTTGTAGTCGGTCTGCGGTATGAAGAGGAATGCCTTTTTTGTACCGAAGACGGCTAGTAGGGGTTTGTGATCAGTACACAAGGTAAAACGTCAACCATGAAAAAATTTATGGAATTTTCGAACTGCAAATATTAACCCCAGGCCTTCTTTCTCTACCTGACTGTATTTTCGTTCGGCTTTCATGAATACCCGAGAGACGTGGGACACCGCCTTCTGTGAGCCATCTGGAAATTTATGGAGGAGCACTGCTCCAAGGCCGTATTCGGAGGCGTCTGTAGCGACGATTATGGATAAACAGGGATCATAGTGGGTCAGCGTCAGGGTGGATGTCAACAGCCGCTTCAATTCGTCAAAGGATGATTGACAATCTTTGACCATCGCCATTTGGAATCTCGTTTCAATAAGGCCTTCAATGGGGCCCTAATGTTGTGCATGTTTAGAATAAAATTATTGTATTGGTTTACAAGGCCGAGGAGGGATTGCAATTCCACTTTGTTTTTGGGTGCAGGCATTTCGTTAATAGGTGCCACCTTGGAGGGGTATGGGAGCCGTCCGTTGTTATCAACTATAAAGCCGAGAAATTGTTTGCTTGGGAGAAAAAATGAGCATTTCGCGATACGTAACTTGAATCCGAAAAGTCGGATTTTATGTAATACTTTGTTCAAATGTTGCACATGTTCAGCTCTAGACTCACTAACAATGACAATATCATCCATGTAGGCCAGTGCGAATAGAAGGTCAGTCAGCATTGTGTCAATAATCTACTGGAGTATGGCCGGAGCGCACTTTACTCCGAATGGCAATCTATTGCATTGATACAAACCGCGGTGGGTATTGATAGTCAGCAACTAATTGCATGCACTATCTACTTCAGCCTGATGGTAGGCATCAGATAAATCGATTTTTGAGAATATTTTACCTCCGTTAAGTTTAGAAAACAAATCTTCGGGGTCGGTAGCGGATATTGATGTGTTTCTAGGCAATCAATAAGTCCTGTAGAGAAATCGGCACATATGCGAACCGATCCATCTGCATTCTTAACCACCACAATTGGTGCGGCTCAAGCGGAATAATTAACTTGTGTAATTACTCCTGCTGTCTGCAGTCTTTCGAGTTCCTGATCTATTGACTTCAAAACGGCATATGGAACAGGCCTCTTTGGGCGAAATACTGGTTTAGACCAGGGTTTTAGATAAAGGATCGCGTTAGCCTTATTGCACAACCCCAAGCCCGACTGAAATATTTCGGTGTGCTTCTCCTGAATATCCTAAACTATTGGAGTGTTAGTTTTGTTTGCAACGTCGTATACGTCTGGTGATTGTGAGCGTGACAGTGAAGTCGGGTTATTCGAGCCACAGATGGAACTGAAGGGTGAATCCTATATCTGAAGCTTATTTATCCAGTCAATACAGAGAAAAGTTAAATGATCAGCGATTGGTATATAACAAATGCCATTAGCATAGTGGTCGCGAAAATGAATCTCACATTTTAGCTCTCCAAAAAATGATATTTGTTGACCCGTGGCATTTCGAGCAATCCGGTTTGTGGCATTGTACGGGGGTTCACCAAGAGCAACCCAAGTTGAGCGTGAAATGATTGTTATGTTCGATGCCGTGTCCAGCTGCAGAGTTACTGGATGGCCATTCACAGTTAATGTAATGGATTTCCGCAATTGGTTGAGTGAAGGGCTCGTGGCTGCGAATACGGCGTTTGACTGGTGCCTAATGCGACGCAATGCACCGAAGTTATTCACAGGTCTTCTGTTTTGTGAGCACCCACAAAATACTTTTATGTGCCCATACATCCAAACTCCTGACAAAAATGCTTCCGGTAACGACAAAATCGAACAAAATGCCATTCTCCACAGTTCCAGCAGGCAGAGGGCGGTCGTTGGGATGGTGTCATTGCACGCATTTCACGAGGTTGGGAAACTGTTTCCAGTTACTTTGTCTACAATCGTATTTTCAGTAGACGGTGATACGTGCTGGATCATTGTGCAATCTTGTTTTAAGTTCATCAGTCTGATTTATACAGCAGTTAGATCTTGCACGGACTGTTTTTCTGAAGAGTCCAGCTTTGTCAGCAGCATTGTGCGCAGTTCGGCATCAACCCAGCGACGGGAACCAGTGATTTGAATTGATCGTCTGTGATTTCTTTACGATTTAGACTGTTCATACTTTTTGCTGACCCGACCAGCGTAGCAGACTATTTTATCGGCTGAGTTTCTGGCTATTTTGAGGCAGTTGTATCATATATTGAACAATGACGATCTTTCGCCAAAAATTCAGCTCATCTCAGATATGGTTTCCTTCAGCGGAAAATCCCGAGGATGCTGTGGCAGGATGTAATTGCAATACTGAGTGTGTTCTGTAGGTCCCAGCTTCTGCATAAGTAAACGCAATTTCGATTGTTCGTCCAAAGAGGCCCCGTCAACTAGAAAAACATCTTCGCATCGTCTGTACCACGAAGTGAAGGTAATCCCGGTTTCTGAGTCGCAAATGAATTAGTGAATGTTGGCCGCGAGTGATCATTGCCTGTGACATAACCAGAACCGAAGTGTGCTGTTATTAATTCTATCATCTTCGTATGTTACCGTTGTTGTTCCGAAATTGCCTTTTGCAGTTGCTGCAACATTTTGATGAGTTCAGATTGATCTGCCATTTCCTGTCGCCAAATAACTGTTATGACTCAACTGTTAGGAGGCACAGAGCACCCGATCACTGAGTAGGTGTTTTTATGAATGAACATGAACGTGACACACAGGCACGTCTCACAAAATAGATCGATAAAAGGAAATCGATACAAAATGAGCGATTGCGGCTTCGCGAATAACCGGAAAGTACGAACACTGTTTCGTGTGAGAGTACGC
The DNA here is from genome assembly GCA_948099385.1 of Fasciola hepatica. NCBI lineage: Eukaryota > Metazoa > Platyhelminthes > Trematoda > Plagiorchiida > Fasciolidae > Fasciola > Fasciola hepatica. Next base: position 1,738,183 of record CANUEZ040000087.1, on the reverse strand, counting down.
GTACGCGGGCTTGTGTGGGATGTGTAGGTGTGTATGCATGCGCATAGCGTCAGCTGACAGTCCGTTCAAGAAATAAACAAGATTCCGAGGTAGAAGACAGGGTGAAAAAGTCCTCTTGGGCTTAGGCTTGTTTGTGCCGTTAAAGTGACAAACACATTGTATACGATTAATTCCCATGGGATTTTTCTGCATCGGTTTTGGGAAAGATAGATGAGGAGAGTAGGCATTACCACGTTCGGAGGGAGTATCTGAATTCTCTTGAAAGCAGGGTTTTCAGTGTTTTGGATGCGTGAGTCCACCATAATGAGTCGTCTCGGGGAGGAGGGGCACAACTGACCCTGGACCTTTTAATATGGTGGTACGTGCTATCATTGTAAGGTGGTCAGTCATTCGAAACTGGAAGAGCGGGGGTTCCGCAAGGTAAAAAAAACATGTATCTTCTTGGGTGTTGCACCTGCCCTGGTAGCCTATTGGCCAGCTCTACGCTGGGCTAACTCGGGCCAAAATGGGCTAATGCGGAGCCAACGATCGGCTGTAATGTGGAAGCACTAGGCAAAACGGGCTAGGTTTGGGCAGAATGTTCTTTTGTACTGATCGGAAGATCTATATGGGTCTCCATGAAGTTTTCTAATCATCATACATTCTCGAGTAATTTAAGTTGTAAAGCTGAGATACAAGTTGACCTAAATTTGTTTTAATGAACACCGTGTTGCCTATGCCATCCCTTATCATATTGCTTTGTTTTCTGGGAATGGATTTTTTTTGGTTGTTTTTCTAGCTGATGTTGAGAAATGTGATGCATGATTATGGAATTTATTTGTTTATTTATACATTTTACATTTACTGTGCGACTTTACAAAAAGAGTACGGTCGAAGAGCTTTTTCCGGTTTATCGCTCTCGGTCCCCTGAGTTTACCTTTAGGGGCCACTTAACGGTAAGCACCTCAAGTTGTACAACTAGAGAAACAATCAATGTATTCCTACTTGAGGTTGTGGACTTTTGTTGTCAATTCAGATTGTAGTGAAAACGCTGACGCGATGCGATTGCAAACTCATGTATTCGAAAAGTGAGTGATCAAACCATAACAATGAAGGACTGTACGTGCGTGTGCTTGTGTCAGTAGAGTCAGCTGCCTGCAGGTCGATGGGCATACGAAGCAAATGAGAGTGGACGGCATGGCAGGGCTGAGAAAAATTCAAATCGGTAAACGTCTGGACCGAGGCGTAAAAATCACTACAAGCTCAATATGATGAAACGATAGACGATTACTTTCAAGAAGTAAAAGTAACGTGCTTTTCTAAAAACAAAATTGAGTATCCAACTGGAGAACACTCGAGGGGCGAACCGTCGTCCCGTGACGCAACCTAGGTAGAGAAGAAACCTAAAGTAGTCCTGGTTGATTCATAGATAGTGATAATCTTTTAACTGTGAAGGGTTTCTATCAACAGAATCAGCGTTCTTTATGGGCTTCCGTTTTCATTTAAACCAATTTTGTATATAAGTATGTGTCAGTTCATATATATATATATATATATATATATATATATATATATATATATATATATATATATATATATATATAGTATATGCTTATACATATATCAACCTTACGTAGCGTTTTAGTCTCAGTTGTGTGGGACATCTATATTCAGAATGTCCAACCTGAGCAAATGGCAAAAATATCAAATGCTCAAGAACGCGCTGTGTGCACTGAGTGTGACCAAGGCACGTTCTTGTGGTATCATCATACATATCCAAACTCGGAATACAAGGATACCTCAAGAAAATAAAACTTACAATGGTACTTTCTTTCCATTATATTCAGCTCTTGCAGCCTCTCCTGAAAGTGTATATGCTTAAGAGTTCTATGAGCTTCAGCAAGCTACGTAGTATTCGTCTGGCATCATTCCTGTTGGGGACATTCAAGTTTCTTACTCATCGAGCGAAACAGTTCATCCAGCCTTGGGCCTGTTAAATATGAATCAGTATATCTTAGTTAGAGATGAAATACAACGTAGAAAGTGTGTAACAGCCGAGATAAAGGTGGATGCCCTGTTAGAATCAGTGTCTCAGTCGTTTGTGGTTACCTTCATTTTTGTTACCTCTGAGGCATAGGTGCTATCAATATTTAGCAAATCTAATATACTTCCACGAAGGGCTTTATTATCATTTCATACGATACGCAAACATGGATATCTTAGTTCGTGCTTTCTCGGTGAATCTCAGATAAAATCAAGCTACGTTTGAAGCCCATAAATTTTCTGAAGTTTACTGACCCACGACAGCATGACAGGCTGAGGAATATGAACTGACCACTTAAACGTACCGAAGTTGAAACTGACGTCAACACAGTCGTCAATAGACTTGGAGACATGCTAGCAGCAACCACTGGCGATGGAGTGAGCCAATCAAATTAGGCGTATCATACATAACAGATGCCATTTAGTTTTCTTTAGGGTTTTCGCAGTAACTAACGTTGACAGTTTGAAGACGAAGCAGTTAGTATACGAAACTGAACTGGTGACCCAAAGGAACCGACATGCATGTAAGTAATTTAAACGTTGCAGTGGTACGGCTTCATTAATGATAGTAAGTTTATCTACTAGAATAGCTATATTTGTATGTAATAAATGTTCAGTTGGTACACTGGATTTATACTGTTACATAATCTCAATAATTTTTCTGTTACAATAGATCAGACCGAAACACAACTTTATTCTCCTATGTCGTACGTAGGACAAGGGCTATGAGCACTTAAAATATACGGAGCTCTCTAACCAGTTACTTGTAACATTAGGGAGCCCGTGGTGTTGTAACACTTCCACCGTTAATAAGTAGATGAAACATGTCTGGAATCATTGGGTTTAAGTTACTATGTAATATCGCTGTGTGGCAGGACGAATTTTGTTTTAACAGTTTTACGTCTGCTATGTGATGACACGCGTAGATACAAATATACTTCATGATTGTGTGAGTCATTACGAGGACCCAGCAAGGGTTATGTTGGTGTAGGGCTTTGCCAAGGCTTTCAGCTCTGAGGTCGTTAGTTCGAGTCTCGGCCGCGGTGTGTGTGTGGACTTTCATTCCCAGTTGAACAGTACTGATTTAGTCAACAGATGTCCACTTTTTACACACATAACGTCCTCTAGCAAACTTTTTCTTTACAATAACCGAACGTGCTTTCGTGCCTAATAAACATTGTGCGCACAGATATTTTTAAACGAGGCTACTCATAAGTGAGCACTCCAGTGAATCACTTCTTGCCATTTAAACCCAGAAACTATAACGATACAAAGACAGAACGAATAATAACCAGTGAAAGAGAACTGGAAGCAAGGAAAAAATTATCTATGTGCATCTTAAAATACTGCAATGCTAAAGCTTCTAATGAATCTGTTATAACTATCATAATTTTTTTCACCAGTAGTAGCTATTGCTTTCACCCGTAAAGGGGCATCAGAAGGGGTAAAATCCGTTACCACAAAAGCCAACAGTGATGCCAGAGATAACCAGAAACCAGACATTTGGACTTGGAGTGCAAAACTATCTGAGGTGGGGTAACGAGACAGAAGCCAGCGAATTCTGTTCGAATTAATTATTGGTGGTGTATTGGTCCAGTTCAAATATGGGTGGGGTTTCAGATGCTCTTCGCTGACACCAAAATACCAAACTCATCTGAAATGCAATCGCGAGCCTAGAGCTCGGGTGTGGCCACTTTATGAAAAGCCGTCTGTAGTTAGATCTGCTATCGGAGTGATAACCACTCTCCAGGGGCTCATTCAGTTTCGGTTTCAGGTCTTCCTCTAGCTATAGGTAGTTTAAAATCTTAACTCGAATCACCATCCTTTATGGTCAAATAACATGGTTTGCTGTCATGTACAGTTATGCTTCTAGGTGCGTGTCTACATACAGGGCAGATAGTTTCTTTTCAGGGGACATATATGACATATGGGTGATTATATTGATTTATCCATTAGGGTTCGTAACAGGTCAGTTAAATGCTGACCAGTCTCTTTTATAGGTTAGGAATTCAGGTTAGCTCCAATCCCTACCACCGACTAGTCGTTTGAAGACTGTCGCTTAAGTCAATCTAGTGCCATCCTGTATTGGCTCACCACCATTTTTTTCAAGCGGCTCTGAAAACTTGGAGCACTTTGGCTTGTGGGCTCCGGTCGATAGCTTTTCTGGCCTCATATCCCCCGCCAGTCCAACAGGACCCTCAGTATAACCACAAAATCCACCATCATCTGTAGTCTTCCAGCAAGATTCGTCTTCGTTCATTTGTTTTACATAAGTCCTCTGTCCTCAACACTGAAGTCGAACGGTACGGTAAGAATAGCCTCTCTGGGAGGATAAGGCGGTCAATAAACTGCAAGTAATAAGTGCCTCTAAGCGCACGGTAAACCCAGTCTTAAACGGCCTGGGGTACCAAATAGAGGGCTCAAAAAGGGAACTTCTGGGGATAATTGCTGGATAGGGACCCGGTAGGATGAGATGCCGTAAAATTCTTAAATTGAACCATGAGGAACCGACCACAAGGGAAACCAAAACAAGGCAGTATTTGGGCATTAGGATGGTGCGGGATTTGCTGAGACTCGTAAGTATTATTCAAAAAGTAGGAACCAGGACAGTTCATTGGGTCTGCTTATTGAAGTAACCGTGACTGATATTACAAACAGGACCAGCGAGACCAATCCTTGTTGAGCTCGTAAACCCGAACAACAGTGGTCAGTTGCTAGTAAGAGCGGGGGAAGTAGTTCACTGCATAGTGGGAAAGTATCGTGTAGGGCTTGATATTTCAAAAAGGGGCTGAGGGCACAAGAAAATGCCAACCTAGATCAAAGGTAAGTGCAACCATCGTCTCGACACACTGGTTCGCTGGAAACAAGCTCGGTAATAAAACCGGGCCTCATATCCAGCCCAGCAAGCCCAGAAAGTACTATCAAGCGGTTGTCGTGATTGAAGACGCACTGCAATACGGGTCAAAGGAAATCTCAGTGGAAGACGAAAGTAGTCCTAGGCCGTCAATCATATGAACTCCCTGGCTGGCAAAAAAGGGATTGGTACTGTACCGCCCAAGAGGAGTACACAAGATTCCGTCTTGATGGATCAAACTGTCTTAGAGGCGGACAAACAAACTACGACGTCGAGTACATTAGAGGTAAAAAAAAGTAGCAGTCTGCCATGATGTTCTAATCACCAAGCTTGGCGTTTAGATCGCAAACTTAGCACCACCAGTAGAGGTGACGCCTTCAGTGCACGTGTGCACCGACGACGTTACCTCGACGGGTGATGAAACTTCTGTGACCAAAACGCCAAGCTCAGCGATCAGAACACCATGGCAACCAACAACCTGAGCTACAGTTATCACAAATATTTAAAACCATTGAAACGTAGCAGTCTCTCGGTAACTCCACCAGATGCGAGGTACAAGCTAACGAGGAAAAAGCATTGTTGAGAGTAACGGCAACGGTAGCGCTATACACCAACGTCTACAGCATTAAGAACAGGTGGTTGGGAATGAACACAGAAGCCGCTTTTTGCAATGCTGAAATGGTCGCAGTCTCGTAGACCTGGCTGTCCCAAAGTGGCTATATCCCATAAATAATGCAAGAGCACCATCTAGTTTATCGACAAGCCAGGGGGAATGATACAGTTCCTGATGTAGTAACCTTCCCGGTCAGAGAAGGACTAGTGCGCATGGAATCAGAAGTAAGTTTGTGCACCGCAAGCACTCAGATGTGTGCTATCATCGCAAGTTTGTGAACCAGGAAGGCAGCTGTTGCACGCGTATAATGAAGCCCGAAAGCAACTTGGGACAGGGAGAAAAGATTGATGGGTGCACCACAGCAGCTCCAGGCATCTGAGAGCTGGCTTCTTGTAGTAGGCGACTTTAGCCTACCAAGTGCGGATGGGACAACAGGTAGCTGTATCCTGGATAGAGCCGAGGAAGATCTAGCCGAATGAATGCATACCAGGGGTCTGGACCAGCAAATTAGAGGAAACAAGGTAGACATCAGGGCAGTTGCCATTTGTAAAGGAGTTCAGGAAACCCCATTCCATGCATTAGCATCCATGTTACAAACGACATTAATCATTCGTATGAACTATATTTGCTGGAATTCCGATTGTTTGTTTTATTTCTCTAAGCCTTTGTTACAAACCGGACTCCTACCGTTGCCTCGAGCGAGAGTCGCTCAGTTTGAACTTCGTTGTGACTGTATTTGGTAATCTTATCTTCTTTATCTAACCTTTGGCTGTAACCCAGCTGCAGTTGTTGATTTGTTTTCCAATTTGGAGCGAAAGAGCCCAGAAGGAACACTATTGAGGTTTGATTATTGTAAAATTAATTAATTTGTTGTATATAGTATCGTAGCTATTTGGAATCGACTTTGTTTTGAATTGTGTCGAAATTGGTTGCTACGCGTCGCTCGAACGTTCCGGTGGCTGGACTTTACAGTACTCAATATCCTTGGCAATTGCTGAGACATGAAATTACGCAGCAAATCGGCAAACCGTTCCGAATCAAAGGACAATACCCCGCAGGTGAACCAAACCCTTTTGCCCGTAGGTGTTGGTCATGTTTCTTGCTCAGGCTCTAGTATATCAGGTTGTTCTAGGGTTAGCTCGGTTTCCCATAGAGCTAGAGCTGATCTGTTGTTAGCCGAGTTGAAGGAGAAGCAGGTTGTAGGACAGTTAGAGTTAGATAAGCAACGTAAGCTGCTCCAGGTGAGGAATGAGACGGAAATGGCGAAACTGCGTTTGGCACTCGCTGAGGAAGAAGAAAATCTAGTCAACGGAGATGAAGTCAAGGGTGGAGTAATGGTCAGTGAACATCTTTCTCGTTACTTAGGTGATTGCCACGTGCAGAACGACGCACCACAAAAAACAAGCTTGGTTCCAATGGTGAAACCTGCAGCGGATTATCGTTTGGACTTGCCTAGGGTGGAACTGGAGTCATTCGCGGGCTGCTCGTCAACGTACTGGAGGTTTGTGAAACAGTTCGAATATTACGTCGAAGGTAGAGTTCGAGACGATGGACAGCGCCTACTTTATTTGATGCATTACTGCAAGGGACAAGCAAGGGATGCGATTGCCGAATGTGTTATGTTGCCTCCAACACTGGCATACAATAGGGCTAGGGAAATCCTAAAGGATCTGTATGGACAAGATCATGTAGTGGCTCGTTCACTGATTGACGGCTTGCTGCAAGGTTTAAAGCCTCTGGCAGAAGATTCGGATGCCCTGACCAAATTGTCGTTAAAAATGCTGAACTGCGAAGTTGCCCTCACGCAGATGAATTGCATGTCAGACCTCAACTCATTGCAGACTATGGAACGTATCACTCGAGTGCTACCAACGCGTCTCCAGGATTTGTGGGCTAGGACCGTTGATGATATTTTGGGAAGAGGAGTCGAACCGAGGTTCCAAGATCTGCAGCACCTAGTGTCCCGTGAGGCACGGATTGCTCGAAGTAGGTTTGGCAAACTTGCCGCCAATAGCAAGGCTCAGGGGTATTCGCGGTCATCCAGTTGGAGGAATTATGCACAAAACCCGCGTCCAGAAGCGACACGGTTCACGCCAAATCAGGGTAGTACTTTGTTGGTCGCAGCTAACAGGTGCTCGGTATGTAATGGAATACACACACTTGAGGAATGTCAGCGATTCCTGTCTCGTGATATACCCGGTCGTTGGGCATTGATCAAAGAAATCAAGGCTTGTTTTTCGTGTCTCAAGTGTGGACATCTGTCCAGCAACTGTTCTTTTTCAAAACCATGTTCAACATCAGGTTGTTTGAAACGGCACCACCCTCTACTGCATGTTGCACAGAAGCAAGGTGCCGATCAAGTCACGCAAGATACAACACAAGGGCCGCAGCTGGATAAGCTGGGTACGGACAGTGCGAAAGGGCATGGGCAGTGGACCAATAATTGTGCGGCTACTCTTAGGCCAGAATGTCGGGTCAGTTTAGGTGTGCTACCAGTGCGAGTAGACGGACCGGGGGGCTCCGTGGAGACCTACGCTCTGCTGGACAGCGGGTCTGATGTGACTCTAATACAAAAGGACATTATGGAGCTGGTGGGCCTGAAGGCATCCCCGACCTCACTTTCGATTTCGACCGTAAATGGGACTACCACTTGGAATTCGGGAATAACGGAGCTGCGACTGAACTCATTGTCAGAGAATGATTTCGTGAATGTAGAGAGAGCATTTTGTGTTGATAGGTTATCAATCCAAGCAGTGCAGTACTGCACAGATGCGGACATTTTATCCTGGCCTCACCTACATTGCGTCCAAAGACGGAATCTGGAAGATTCGAGAGTGCGAATCCTGATAGGTGCCGACGTCCCAGAAGCACATTGGGCATTAGAGCAAAGATGCGGCAAAAGAAAACAACCCTATGCTGTGCGGACGATTTTAGGATGGATTGTTCTTGGTCCGATAAACCAGGAACCACACTTTGCGAGAACAGTAAACTACATTGAGAGGGGAATCGATCCCTTAGCAGAACAGATCGATCTACTATACAACGCCGAATTCTGCGATGGGTGTGCGTCAGAAAACTCTCCTTCATTAGAGGACAAACAGGCCGTCGATATGGTTTCCAATGCCATAACCTGGTTGAACGGACACTATGAAGTTGCACTCCCGTGGAGGAATCCCGAAGTGAGACTTCCAAATAACTATATTGTGGCCAAAGAGAGATTGAACGGCCTGAGGAAAAGGTTTGCGCGTGACCCTGAATTCTTTGAAAAATACTCTACAATAATAGAGGGTTATGTGCGCAAGGGCCACGCCCAGTTAGTTCCCGATGTACAGCTAAAAATGGGTTTTGAGCCAAAGTGGTACTTACCACATCACGCAGTTACAAACCCTAAAAAGCCTAGCAAGTTGAGGGTGGTGTTTGACTGCGCGGCTGCATTCCAGGGACGCTCCTTGAATGATTACTTGCTACAGGGACCGGATACGACAGCAAGCTTAGTTGGAGTGTTGCTTCATTTCCGAAAGGAATATGTCGCGTTGGCTGCGGATATTGAAGAAATGTTCATGCAGGTTCGAGTGCCAACGAGAGACAAAGGAGCACTGAGGTTCCTGTGGTGGGAAAATGGTCGACTAGGTGGTAATCCTGTTGAATATCAGATGAATGCCCACCCTTTTGGTGCCACTTCCTCCCCATTTTGTGCAAATTTCGCGTTACGTCGCACGGCAAACGTTTGGGGAGGACAGTATGAGGATTACGTCTCCACGGCTGTGTATAACAACTTCTATGTAGACGACTGTCTTGTTTCTTTGCCGACACCGGAGAATGCGAGAGTTTTCGCTATCCAGATGAGTGAGTTACTATCACGAGGCGGATTCCGGCTTCATAAGTGGGTGTGTAATCGTAAGGAGGTGCTGGATATTTTACCAAAATCTGAGCTCGCCCATCCCACTTTGGAAATAGATGATTGTGCGCCTGTGCCGGAGAGGACGTTGGGGTTAGAATGGAACGCAATAGAAGACACGTTCCAGTTTTCATTCTCAATACGCGAAAAACCTCAAACAAGGCGTGGCTTGTTGTCTATAGTATCATCCGTGTTCGACCCGCTAGGGTTGGTTTCACCTTTCATTCTGCCAGGCAAGGTGTTATTGCAATCACTGTGTCGCTTGAAGCTTGGTTGGGACGATCCAATTGGAGAAGGACCCCTACGATGCTGGAATGAGTGGTTAAGAAGTATGGAACAACTTTGCGCATTCAAAATTCAGCGTCCCATTATTAGAGGTAACTCGCTGAACGAAGGTGTGCAGCTTCATGTATTTTGTGACGCTTCTGAAGTTGGCTATGGGGTGGTGGCGTATTCCAGAATGGTTTCAAGGGACATAGCCCCCTACTGTGCCCTATTGTTCTCTAAGTCAAGGGTAGCTCCTCTGAAGACCATAACGATCCCGCGCTTGGAGTTAGCCGCAGCAAGACTGGCCGTTAGAGTTTCTCGGATGCTCATGGAAGAAACTGGAATCAAGTTTGGTAAGGCCTACTACTGGACGGACTCTGCTATAGTTTTGCATTACATAAACAACACTAAAACGAGATTTAGTACGTACGTTGCGAACCGTTTGGCTGAAATCCATCAGTGGTCGGAACCCTGGCAGTGGCGGCATGTCAGATCGGAGGCTAACCCCGCAGACTTGGCACCAAGAGGCACAACATCACCGAGTGATATCAGCTGCTGGTTCGAAGGTCCTAAATTCCTGATGGGCGATGAAACCTCATGGCCGACCTGGCCTACGGTTGATGCAGCACCACCAAACGTTGAGTTGAAGCAGCTTTCGAGTACAGTTCTCACAGTGTTGCGGGATACATGGTCGGACGCACTTCTAGCTAGGCACTCCAGTTGGTTTCACTTGCTGAAGTCGGTAGCGTGGTTAACCCGTTTTAAAATGTACGTTGCAGTCATGAGAGGCGGGCGCACGGATCTAGGATTGACAACTGGGCCGTTGAAGTTACACGACATTGCTAAAGCGGAGGAAAGTGTTATTATGATTGTACAAGCTAAGGTCTATGGCGAAGAGTTAAAATGGCTACGAGACAGGAGCAATAACCTATGCACTAACAAATCTCCGATGAACAGGACTCTATTAAAACTCGATCCAATTTTATTAAATGGAGTTATTTGTGTTGGAGGACGACTGAACTACTCCAGTCAGCTTCGGGGTGTGAAACATCCGGTGATACTACCCAAGACTCACCCGATTACAGACTCGATAATCCGATGGTACCACGCGATGGAAGGACACGCGGGACCTTCTCAGTTACTCGCGGAACTTCGCAAAACATTTTGGATTGTACAGGGGGGAGCTGCCGTCAAGCGAGTACTTGGAGGATGTTGGAAATGCCGGAAGCATTTGGCGGTTGTGGGCAAACAGATGATGGCTCCTCTATCAGCCATTAGAGTCCAACAAGGTTGGTTTCCGTTCAAGTACGTCGGAATAGATTACTTCGGCCCATTTGCGGTTAAACATGGGCGCAGCATGGAGAAACGATATGGATGCATCTTCACCTGTCTCCAGATGCGTGCGGTACATATTGAAGTTTATTATTCTCTAAGCACGGATTCATTCATCATGACATTACTGCGTTTCATGTCGAGGAGAGGAGCACCGTCCGAGATTTTTAGTGATAACGGTACAAACTTTGTTGGGGCTCAAAGGGAATTGAAGAACCTAATGGAAAACTGGTCTAGTGATAAGATTGCCGATAGATTGTTGCAACAGGGCGTGCAGTGGCACTTCAATCCTCCACATGCTAGTCACCGTGGTGGCATATGGGTAATCATGGTGCGCTCGGTTAGAAGAGTACTTCTTTCAGTTTGTGACGAGCAGCCGATGACTGACGAAATACTGTTGACATTCCTCACGGAAAGTGAGCGGATAGTAAACGGACGACCGCTAGTGCCTTTGACCTCGGACTGTCGTGATCTGCCAGTACTCACGCCCAATGACCTGCTTATCCTGAGGGCGAACCCACGAGATATTCCGACGGATTCGTTGCGCGATAGAATGGTTCGTCAGTGGAGGCAGGCAAACTACCTAGCGTCTGTGTTTTGGAAGAGATGGATCAGGGAATATCTTCCACTATTACAACAGCGGCAGAAGTGGATAACTCGAGAACGCAATTTTAGATCGGGTGATGTAGTGCTCCTAGTTTCGGAGGTTTTGCCGCGTGGCCGGTGGCCGATAGGAGTAATCGAAAACATCTCAGTTTCGGACGATGGCTTGGTACGAACGGCAACAGTGCGAACTAATGAAGGATTAGTGCTCCGTGACATTAGAAAGATTTGTCTTATTGAGGGCGAACCGGACACTGGTGGTGTAAGTTCAGAGGCCAACTTTCCTCAAGTGGGAGGCGGGTCTTCGGATCTGCCGAACCGGGAGGGACCACTGAGAGTTGATCCACTTGTCCGACTGGGAGCTGCTATTGACGGTGACCAGTTTTAGGTATTGGGGAACCGTAGGGCGAGCCGATGCATGAGGCCGACCACACCTAGCGGTGCACGGGAAAAAATCCGGGTCGGATTTTGGGGGCCGGTGTAAAGGAGTTCAGGAAACCCCATTCCATGCATTAGCATCCATGTTACAAACGACATTAATCATTCGTATGAACTATATTTGCTGGAATTCCGATTGTTTGTTTTATTTCTCTAAGTCTTTGTTACAAACCGGACTCCTACCGTTGCCTCGAGCGAGAGTCGCTCAGTTTGAACTTCGTTGTGACTGTATTTGGTAATCTTATCTTCTGTATCTAACCTTTGGCTGTAACCCAGCTGCAGTTGTTGATTTGTTTTCCAATTTGGAGCGAAAGAGCCCAGAAGGAACACTATTGAGGTTTGATTATTGTAAAATTAATTAATTTGTTGTATATAGTATCGTAGCTATTTGGAATCGACTTTGTTTTGAATTGTGTCGAAATTGGTTGCTACGCGTCGCTCGAACGTTCCGGTGGCTGGACTTTACACCATTGCTTTGTGACCCAGTGATCACGAGACGTGAAAGTGACACAGACGAGTAAGATTTGCGGACTCCTTTTGGCGGACTTTATCACGCTACCATCAACTTTTCCCTTTGCCTCAGGCATGCGAAATCCGTAGATGATTTCGTGGGAATTTCGAGGGGATAAATATGGAGTACTTCAGAAGTGAAGATGCCACACTGAACCGGGAGATAAAGGGCAAGAAAGCTGAAGTACATGAAATGTGGCAGAGGATCAAGGCAAGCCTGGAGCTATAAGACAGCTTTGTCCCAATCCAGGAGTGCAAAACTAAAGGCGATCTGGCAAGGTGGACGCCTGCGGTTCTACCAACTAGCAAAAAATAGGACAGAAGCTGGCATATCTTCAAGGATAGTGCCAGGGTATAAGCCTAGCTAAGGTACAAGTAGGATAGAAATTCAGACGTAAAGATCCAACGCAGGGCAAAGAGTATCTCCGAAATGAAGCTGGACTAAGGAGAAAAAAACCCAAAAGCAACCAAGCAAATGTTGAGGAAGCAGTCTTGTGCAAGAGGAATGGGCGGGTGGACTTCGCGGATAGGGGACAAATATGTGGTTGTGATCAAAAAAGAGCCGAGCAGGTGAAAGCGTGCAACAAAGGATCTGTTACAGCCCCCGACATTCGAATTTTTAATAATACTACCGAAAATAGTGGCAGTAGCCAGCTTTCGACTTTTTCTGAATTCTCGCGAGAAAACGTTCATGGCATTGTCAGCTTAGAAATCGGTGAACGATACCAGAATTTGCAAATTGTTCATTTGAAAATGAACGTGCGCGTGCACAGTGAACTAACGTTGACAAGAGTGACTGCACCGCTGGGACTGAACGGTGCACGGCGAACATAGGAAAACTGCTTCGAAAGATTGATCCTTTTTGAGAAATTATGATATAGATTGAAGAAATCAAGGTATAGGCGTTGAAAAACAAGTAAGGTATTTCCGTGTCTTCCACTCTTAGAGGTTTTGGGTGGTTATGGTTGGAGGACAATAAGTGTGAGCAGCAGATAGTTTGGCAAACCCGCTTCATCAATGAGGTGAGATTTAGAAGAAAAGAGATTGTTGTTGTACTTCAGAAACCTCGGTCACTACACGGTACAACAGAACTGAATGCTTTTATCACATTTTCATTAGAATTCATTTCAGGTTTGGAAAATGAAGCTAACTGAGGTAGAATTTGCCAACGTATCCAATTCCCCCCAGGTTACGTGAACTAATACCCAATCATAACTGACGGAGATTCCATCAACTACCGGACAACAAGAAATATGTTCAAATTTGAAATAAACACAGATGGCTGTGCAACGACAATAGCAGTTACAGTAAATTCTTCCAGAACTATCCTGCGTGGTTATCATACCTATTTATTATCTTTGGTGAAATTAGTGCCAGAAACTTGACAATTGTTGATAAAATGAAAATATTAGTTTTATCACATTTTGCACTTATCGAAAGCTACATGAACCTTGTTACAAAAGATGCCGTTAATTGGACAGTCTACAAGATGGATGTAATACATTGGGGCAGACCTTTGAAATTTGACTTTTTTTCTTGTGTCTGACTTCCACGACATCCACACAACCAGCGATCATAGGCAGGCAGAAAGATACGACTACATATCACGACAAGTGAGGCATTTGTTTTCACATAACCTAATCAGCATATTGCTACGATCATTTTGACTTCTTTTCTTGCTTCACCAAACCATTGATAACTTTCATTTCTCAGTTATTCTGCTGTCGGGAAGCAGAAACCAGAACAGCCACAATCCAATAACCGTTATTGGTTATACCAATTCAATTATATTCATTGAAGTCTTTCACATTCAGGAGGCCAAAGTTAATTTAAGAGATTAAACCACAAACGGGTTAGCGATAGACATTGTCTAGATGGATGATGTATCGCTGATCAGACACTACATAAGTTGCTATTTGACTCGGATTTTCTATGCAAGGCCATACTAAATCGACCAACATGGCCCGCTTATTCATAATGAACGATTTCATGACAGTTTAATTACCGCTAACGGATTCCCCAATTTGCGTAGACAGCTATATCCGATCACTTTTGGGGTTTGGAAAGGCACCTTCAAATGAACAATTTGCAAATTCTGGCATCGTTCACCGATTTCCTAAGCTAATAATGCCATCAACTTTTCTCGCGAGAATTCAGAAAAAGTCGAAAACTGGCTACTGCCACTACTTTCGGTAGTATTACGATAAATGCAAGGCTCTGGGGCTGTTGCCTTTTCCGAAGCATGCACTGTACTTAGATGACAGAGGGTGAACCAAATCCTGCGGGAACGCAACTGGTTTCTCTTGTTCTTCTCGAGGTTCGAACGGGGAACTGGAGTCCTGAGTTAATTTTGGAAAGACCTATCACGCACAAGCCCTCGCGACCTGATGTGTGGCCCCCATGCATCACACAGCCATTGGCTGTAGTTTTCTGTGGACATGTCCACTGTCCCCACTTTCAACTCCCAGTTATAAGGTATTACCACTGGACAGGAATTTAGTGACATTTGTGTTCATCCACAGGTCAACGTCCCAGTCAGAAAAGGAAAATTACCTTACCGCAGGCCTTACAAGCACTCTGTGCGAGTGTTTGAAGCGACTGGTCAGGGAACACATTGGGTGCCTACTGATCCACAGTTTACTCCGTAAAGCACAACATTGTTTTTTTGAGGAAAAAACTTGTCCCTTGAAACTTATTCTATTCCTGGACGAAGTCACTAACCAGCTTGGCAAGGGCTAGGTGGTCGACGTTTGTTGCCTAGACTTCGGCAAGGATTTCTCATCAGTCAACCATCGGCTGTTACTGGGAAAACTGAAGACGTTTGTGATAGAAGAGCTATACAGAAGTGGATATCAGCCCTCGTGGCCAACAGGAGGTTTTATTTTAGTCTAGGAATTTGCAGGTCAAAAGTAGCAGAGGCAACCAGCCGATTGTCCCAAGGGTCGGTTCAAGGCCCTTTGCTTTTCCTTCTCTAAGTAAGCGACTGAGTGTAAGATGCATCCCTGCTGTGTTTTGCTTTTGAAGGCGATGAAAATTTTGTGGGTTCAGGAGATCCTAATGAATTTCAGGGGACATGGGGCAGGTAGTTAGTCATGCAAACAACTGGACTATGCCACTAAAAGGAAACAAGTGTCACCCTTTGCCCAGAGATTCCGGGGGACCTGGCAGTCAATGGCGAAAAAGGACCATTCATAGTTGGAGCAGCACAGTCAACAGGGGACTTGGGTGCCCAAATGATTGCGGATTTGGATGTGCTGAGCAGTGCAAATTGGCCACTCACAAGGCAAGAGGTGATCTCTTTCGGCTGCGCCCAGCACTTTCATGCAGATTGGTGGAATTGTTCATACCTTCGTACAAGGCAGAGGTGAGGCCACTTTTTGAACGTTATGTACAGCCTTCGGCACCTTTTTGAAAGAGGACGCTGCCTACCTAGAAAGTATCCAGCAGCTAGCCACTCGGATGGCTGAGGGACAACAGAGGAACAACGGCCACAGGATATGAGACGCCTTTCGCTTGAGAATAAAAGACTCAGAAGCGACCTTAGTGAGGAGCCTAACATCCTGAAAGGTTCTTCGCGCAAAGTTACCGAGGACATATTTAAACGGGCCATTGATCGCTGAACGAGAGGAAATATTATCAAATTGTTGATGCTAAGCTCCAGGCTAAATGTGAGAACGAGCTTCTTCAGCGATAGAGTAGTGGGAATTTTGAAAAGACTAAAGGAAGAAATGGTTAGCTTACAGGTCGAGTAACATTTAAGAGGATTCTTGATGCCAAGTGGGACGAGTAATTCACAGAAGCATAATATTTAGGATAAGCCGAAAATTGTGATTGTCCTAGTCTACGAACTGAGGCACTTAGTGTGAGGGAAAGCTAAGGTCATGGTTGCATCTCGCCTGGATGGTAGGGAGAGTGCTTTTTTATTTTTCAGCCAAACCGGAGGGAAAAACGCATTTTTGTAACAAAGCCGGGAGGAACAAACAAAGCCGCAGTAGTGGGTGCTTAACTCTTTGCACAACACTAAAATCTCGGGAAGCTTGACTAGCCCCGACCACACCCAGTCCCGTGCAATCTGACCCGACCTGACCGAAGACTACGCTAAGCCATTGGGAGGTTTTGAAGAAGCTTTCTTCTAAACGTACTCTAGGAGAAAAAGAATGTAATAAATGAGTTATTCAATATGTGATAATGATAAAATTAATAGTAATAATAATAATAGTAATAATGATGAAGGAAAACTTCAGATGGGTCCGGAAAATGCTACAAAGCGTGATTGAATAATGCAGGAGATGACAAAATGGGAGTTTTCCAGATAGTAGAGCTTATGCACGCGGAGGATTGAGGGAGATTGTGCACATGGACCACAGCGAGAATAAAGTACCGCCAATTTGAAGGTCAGGGTCATATGGTCAAATCTTCTTGTGGCTGTTAAAATTGGTTGAATAGGAAAACATCTACACAAATAACGCCAGGTGTAAACACAACAACCGGGAATTCGAGTGAAAACGACGGATTTTCGCTGAGCTCTCTTAAAAAAAGAGTGTATCAAAGAAGGTTTGAAGACTCGTTGCATGCTGCAGTGTATAAAATGTATAAAGTTTGAAAACTCGGAAGACTTGCGAGAACGGGTCTTCAGAGATAAATTGCTATGATTTTGTTGGCCGTATGGTGGTAAAACCTTGATGACAAAACGCAAACAGAGGCAGTCGCAAGAACAGTGTACAGCAGATCCAAATGAGAGAGGGTTGGATTCCAAGTGCGGCGAAGGAAGAAATAGCGAGGGCAGAGCAGGTGAGCATCCGGCAGATTATTTAGATTATTGCAGGTGTGTTACGAAGTAACAGCAAACAGATAGAATAATGGTTATAAACCGATGCTGAGTGCGATTGCGGAGGCAGACAGCGTGCAGAGGCGATAATGGAGTTGAGAGCGGATAACACTCCGGGTGGCCGTTCTGAATAACGGTGCATAGGACGATGGTGAAATGGGCTACGAAACCAGTGGTTTCGACATGAAAACGGGATTAGAAAATGGGATTTGAAATAAAATGAAAATAGTCTGCAGATGTGGCGCTTGAAAGTGAGGGTTCGATATAAGTGGACGAAGTTGCATAGCAAGAGCGCAGAACTCCGGAGGAGTTGGGGGACAACCAAAGTGATGTTGGATGGAAGGCCAGAGGATTACAGGTGGTGGGACACGAATAGTTTGCCTGTGTTGTGTTGTCCGGGAAATAACAATGTGAAAGCAAAAGGTAAATCAACATGGAGTGCGGAAAGGTACTGCAAATACAAAGATCTGTAGATCTCCGAGGAGATGACAGAATGGATGAATGGTAGGTACACATCTTTTACTGAACATTGGAATAGTTGTACCATGTCCTAATGATGAGTGACTGAAGCTGCGTGACACGCAACTGAGAGGGTTGGGACGTAACGCAGACAGTATGGAAGCTGGTTGCTTACAGAATCATATTTATCAAATCAAATGAAATGACTCGAACAATTCGAACGAGTGGCGTATCTTGTGGAAGGGGGGAATGGACAAGGTGTTGAAAGAAAGGCCGATGGAGGACAGATGAACCTTCAGCAGTCTATACAGCATAACGAGTGGATAATGGTTTATCAGAATGAAAGTGGCAGTTGATCGTTGAACCAAACTTGGACGCGTTGAAAATGGTTGCATGGAGGAATAGCACGAAAAGGTGATGGTACTCCAGATTGGCGGTAAGTGTACAACGTGTTGACCATTTTGACAGGTGCCTTGAGTTGTGACACCGGCAGAGCCGCAAGGTAAATACATCTGAGATGTACAAATATAAAGGGGTCAAGGGGTCTGACGAGATCAGGATAAAGAGATCGATTGGTACTGTGAAAACGAGCATTTGGACTGATGAAGAGAACAAAAAATCGCTAATCACGGTTGTGACTCCTTGTGAACCACGAAATGTTTTCCCGCAAAGATCAGCGTTCGTATATTTCACTGAGGAAGTGAACAGTGACGGCAGAGATGCCAGTGGATGAATAGCAGCCACGAGTTCTGACATGAGAAATAGATAGGTTTACGGAAGGGACGGGTGAGCATTCGTACGCGAGGAGCAGAGAATGTAGGCAGTGAAGTGCTTGCCAAAATCAATGGTTATTCATTAGGGGATCACATCGTGCCAAGGAGAGGAGAGGGTCTTTGGGGGGGATTGAACTCTACACGCTATTTAGCCAATAGCTGGGGTGATAAACTAATCGGGCCTGAATAAGTATGCTGCACTCCCAATATTGAAAGTGGGCTAGATGGAAGAACATTCGTTGGAGATGATAGAGCGGATGACACGCTTACGGCAGCAGTACAAACGTAACGATCAAGTTCTGTAATCCACTAACGGTACTACATCAGTACGTGGTAGTAGGTGTCGAGCAGTGCCAGTATATACACTCCAAAGTCGAATGGAAGTTTATGCCAACCCAGTGACTGAGTGTGAGCTGGCGGGGACTCTCAAACCTTCGATAGGCGGCTTACACCTTCCTTAACTTCAGTTATTGCCCTTTAACGATCGTCCGGTAGCCTACCGAGAATTCACTGTTCAGCTTCGGCTATGCGCCGCCTTAAAGGCTATTGATTACGGACAATGGCTTGCACTTGCTCCTTTAATGTGGGGTAAGGCTCGAAGAGCAATCCAGTAGAGCTTTATGTTGCCACAAGTAGCTCACTACGCCAAATATTGAAAGATTCATTCCCTCGGCTGCAGAAACAGGTAAGACCAGTGCTAAATGGTTTACTAATGATCATAATAACAATAACCTTTTTTAGAAAGAGCCCGACAAGTGCTTGAAAGCAAAGTCGGATGGAGCACGTGACGCTGATACAGCTTGCCTTAAAAAACGTTGAATAAATACAGTTGATAATAATCATTTTAATGGTTTAATCCGCAGAAGCTCGGAGCAGTTCAGTTCAATTCAGTTCAGTTTGCACAAAACTTGGTGTGGCTAGAGCCAATGATGTGTCCAGATAGTTATGTTGTCGGCGCGTTTCTGTAGCTCACAACACTGCGTGATTTTCTTTTTCTGAAAGACAGAAATTTTGGGCAGTATTGGCCCCGGCAGAGAAAAGTGGAAACATTGAGTAAGTTGCTTCTGACCCTAAAGGCTGTTCAACATAACTCGGGGTATAATGCCACCCAGCACAGGTCTACTGCTTTCTTAAAGGCCTTCACTGTTGTGGTATTTATGACCTCTTCCGGGAGCTAATTTCAATAGGATACCACTCTATTCTGGAGGTACTTTGACCTAATTTGGAGCCCCGAGTGCTTCCTTTGTAATCCAAGGCTATGCCCCCTTGTGCCTCTCTCAGGGATCAGAGAGAAAAGATCTTCTTGGCTGATTCCTGACAGTCCCTTGATTACCTTGAAGGGTTCTATCAAATCTCCGCGAATGAGCCGTCTTTCCATCGAGAACAGGTCCAGGGCATGGAGATTCTCTGTGTGGGAAAAGCCCCTTTCCCAGTCACCATTCCAATGGCTAGGCCTTGCACTTTCTCCAGACAGTCTTTATCCTTCTTGTAGTAGGGTGCCCAGGCCTGCAGGCAGTACCTCATATGCGGCCTAACTATGGCTTGATATATCGGAGCAAACATCCTCGGCTCTCCACAGGACATAATGGATCTAACTCGAAAGTGTTTTCTCCTGGCCATATTGTCTGCTGCAGTGCATTGCTTCGACGGCTTGAAGCCGTTGTCCATTATAAAGCCCAGGTCTTTGACCTGCGAGACCACTTGCAACGAACCAACACCATTCCCGCTAGCCTCCGTATTTGAGGTCGAGCGTTGACACTTGGTGAGGTATAGTGGAATGTCCCATTTGCGTGACGAGTTTTGTACTGCTAACACGTCAAGTTCTATATCTACTTCCGCTATCTTGACGTCATCGGCAAGCATAAAGGTGGAGTATGCAAGTTCACGTGTTAGGTCATTGATGAAGATGAGGAAAAGCAGGAGGCCGAATACTGAGCCCTGTGGCTCCCCACGTGTTACACCTACCGGTTTCGGGACATGACTACCCACCTTAACACTAAAACCTCGCCCTGCTATAAAACTATTTATCCATTGTCTTGCCTTTCCAACAATTCCCATAGACGGCAGTTTGACGTCAAGAAATCCGTGGTTCACAGAATCAAACGCCTTGCCGAAGTCCAAGTGGCAGACAGCAATCGATTGCCCTTGGTCCAGGCGCTAGGTTACCTCATCGGGGAACAGCAGGAGATCCGTCAGACAGGGTCGTCCTGCCACAAACCCATGCTGAGCATTTGATATGAGGTTGCGCTGAACCAAATGCCTAGGGATCTGTTTCCTGACTATTCGCTCCAGGCACTTAGACAGTACTGAAGTCAAGCTAACCGGCCGGTAATTTTCAGCCTTTTGCCGGGGTCCGCCCTTGTAAATTCCTACCACTGTTGCTCTCTTCCAGTCTCCTGGCACGATTCCCTCTCTGAGTGACGTTTCACACAGCTTCCTTGCCGGAGCCTTCAGGACCTCGGCCACAGGCTGAACGACTGCTGGATGAATCCTATCTGGACCTGCTGCTTTATTTCTATTCAACGTTTGCAACTCCGCGTACACTTCTTCTTCTCCTACAGTAAGTTCGGGTATTGGATGCGCTTGTGGGCCCTCCATTCTTTCCTCTAAATTATTTTCTGGTCGATAAATGCTCTCGAAGATTGCCAAGAGCATGTCAGCTTTGACCTAGTCGGTCAGAGCTAGTCGGCCCTGTGC
Organism: Fasciola hepatica; assembly: GCA_948099385.1. Lineage (NCBI taxonomy): Eukaryota > Metazoa > Platyhelminthes > Trematoda > Plagiorchiida > Fasciolidae > Fasciola > Fasciola hepatica. The sequence goes on along the minus strand of CANUEZ040000087.1, from coordinate 1,716,889 downwards.
TCTTTCCAAGGTTGCTGCACTTTCCCTCATACTTTTGTGAGATTGCACTTAGGGATAGAATCGCTTAGGGTTTGTGCGGACCGACGCAGCTAACCGACGCTCGAAGGCATATTTCTCCACTCTTTGGATCGTTTGAGCTCTGTTTCTAACCATCTTGTAGCTGTTCCATGCCCCCTTTTTTGTACAGCTTGTACGCCGCACATGATCGCCTACGAAAAACTATAGCTGTGCGGACGTTTGACTCCCACCTCGGGGGTTGATTTCTACTTCTAGCCACCCTCAGAGGTGCAAACTCTTCTGTAAGTTCGAGTAGCCCCATCTTGACGGCCTCCCAACGTTCCTCTACGGAGGCCTTAGGCTGTCTCGGCGTCCATTGAACTTCCTCCGCCGCCCTCTTTAGTTCACCTATATTGATTCTCCCATATCGCCGACGTGACTCCATTTACTTCGGTGCCTTGCTAAGTCTTAGGACCACATGATCACTTTTGCCAAGTGGCTCTTCCCACTTAATTTCCTTAATGTCCTGATGGTGCTTTATGATTCAATCAAAGAGAGACGGGTGCTGTCCACCTCCGTGTCTAGTGGCCCGCGTCACATACTGCGTAAGCGCATGTAACTGGATCCACTGCGGAAACTTGTCGCCAGTTGATCTCTTTGGTGAGATCCCGCTTTCACAGCTAATCTGGAGTAGGTTGAAATCCCCTAATAAGATGAACTCTTTTGTCTGTACCAGCACCGCATCCGGCATTTGCAAAAGCTCAACGTCTTCCTCATCTGTCGCTGGTGGTGCCCTGTAGATACAGACAAGGCATACTGTTCGCGCCTCAATCCTGATAAAGCATGATCTGGCCTGCACATTACCGGAGACCAAGTAGAAAGGAGCTTCCCACTGGCCTATGTCGGTACGAATTAGAAGTGCTACTCCGCCCCCTGCGTTTTATTTTTTCTATCCCGCCTGTAGGTAGCGCGTCCCTGAAAGCGCTTGTCAGTAGCCGGCTTTATCCAAGTTTCCGTCAATGCAACGACATCAGAGTGGAGATCCTAGTTGCCAAATCCCCTCTTTTTCCCGGGAGGCTGCAGGTGTTGGTGTACCATATTGTCGGTTTCCTGGTCCTTGCCACTGGCTTCATTGCTAATTTTACGGCTAGGGCATTTCGGGCGAAATCTCTGAGTTGATGCTTCGTTTTTGCCTCTGTAGTCGTCTGAGGTGTAGCATCTGGAATATCAAGTAACGTACTGAGTTTCGTGGATTTTTCTTTCCCACCCGTCCACCTCGTGTCGGGCTCAACGAGCACAGCAGACGTTCCCCTCCTTTTAGTCACCGTACCGATGGCCCGGGATGATCTTGCGACCACCTCAGCTCAACTGGTTCCCTCGGATTTTCCCTCTGATACCTCCAACTTCGCTGTTTGCATCGGAGAATTCTTTTGGGCCTCTGCTTTAGAGTAGGGCTGGCTGGCTGCACTTTCTCAACACCAACCCGACTGAGTGCCCTTCAAGTCCCCTTTTTTGGTCTTTTGAATCTCCTGAACTTTGGCTTTTTTACCGGCGCCCGAAGCCACCTCTGGGACCTGAATTACTCCTTGGGCTTTAAATGTTGACTTCCCAAGAGCGGCCATCTCCAGTTTCGCCATATGCAGAGTCGGCAGCTTCAGATCAGTTGTGCCGTTCTCAGCGAGACTATGGTATTACCCGGTTTGACAAATGCTGGGCTGTCAAGTGTTACCCTAACTATTCCCTGCCTGCTGCCCTCATCGGCTCCCGCCTTGGACAGCAGCATATCTCTCCAGTAGACACTATGGAACACAACTACCAGGGATCGTGGCGGCGCGGGTTGTGTTCCACGCCATAGTCCTTTTTGACGACACTTGACTATTGTTGTCGTAGGAGGTAGGCCAGCCATCTTAAGAACCTCAGTCACGTCGGCGGTCTTCCTCCTTCCTGATTCTACCGCCCTTCACGATGATCTCCTTAAGGTTATGAAGTAGCGGTCTTCTATTTCTGTCTGCCATGGCCTCAGTGTCACGTTTCATGCATTGCACTTCAGCATCTAGGCTTTTAACCTTCTGCTTGAGGGATTCTACTTCCCTCAGAAGGCTTTTTTCCACATTGGTATATCCTGCCACCTCTTTGCTTTCTCTACCCTTTGGCTTGGGCTGTCGTTTTTTAGTTTTCTGATCTGGCATCCAGTTTTCCCTTCCCTCTGTGCTATGGATCGAATTTGCTCTCTCTAGTCTTGGTTCCAGCTTCATGTTCCTGTCCAATTTTCCTTGTTCGCCTCGAATTATGCGCGAGCACTCGCTTGCGAACGCAAAGCAGTGGGGGCATATCCACTTGAACGATGCGTACTTGATGTGCAGTTTGAACTCTTTCTCTCTTCCAGCTTGGAGCGCTTTTGATGATACCAAAAGCAACAATGGTCGCCTCATATTGCTCCAGGTTCGTGCTTTCCTTGTTCCCACAGCTCACTGCCTGACGGATAGAATCAACCTCTGTTCCATTCACTTCAGCTATGGTGGTCGAGTTTGTTTGGAAGTACCTTCTCGAATACCAGCAGGATAAGAACACAACGTTTTGAACGGACACAAGTGGTACACTGAGGCAAGTGCTGCAAATCCGCACCTCACAAAAGTTCCACAAAAGCGGTAACTACAGGAAGTGCTACAACACGATGTTATCCGGTATCAGTTGCACTGACACCAACAAAAAACACCAGAGAGGACAACAAAAAGTGTAACCAGTTTTTGAAGAGAATAAACTCTTCTGAGGAGAATGAGCTCTCCAAAAGGTATGCGTACCAAAATACTAATTACGATGCTTTAGTTTGGGTGAAATAACGTATTCTATTCTACCGTTCAAAACCAAAATGCTTCTCGCTGAGAGCAACTCGAAAATTTAAACCGCGCGGCAACTCACAAGGTTCCGACTTGGATCAGCATGCCAGAAGCATAATAAAATGTCACATACAATTATATGAACGGCTATTTCATGCTAATGTGGAGAAATATGTGGCCAACGTAAGACAAGTAGACTGGACAGAGGTTAATGTGGGATAAATACATGCGCGCCAAGGAATAGCAGAAGGATTTTAAATGAATCCAAGGATGAGCTCGAATTTTTGTCCGGCAAATTTGAAAGTCAAAGTCAGATGGTAAAAACTGGTTGATCCAAGCGGAGGTGGCTGAAAGCTGGGAGTTTTACGTGAGAGAGAATTTTGAGTGGAGCCGCTGTGGCAACAAAAGACGATGAAGTATAAATTGATGTACATGTCTAGGGAACGGAAAGCATTGAGGCATTGTTGCACTGCGATAGATGGTCTGTATCAGCTTTAATGTGCTAAGGTGGAACATGCGGCAAGTGGCGCGGGTGATGGAGGTTGGGTCAGGTAGAAAGAACTTTTTCGAGAGACTGTTGCACAATGGCCGCAAGGTACAGAAACTTCCGGAATGTTTGCATATCAAGGGAGGCAGAAGAATAAAGGCAAAGGAGATGGCCGGTAAAGAATTGGAGGATATAGGGCGAGAATAAGCTTTATATAAATGATGGAATGTGGAAAATCGGAGGAGAAGAAAAGCTGGATTGTAGAAAGGTAGAGCTCTAAATTACGGAAATAACAAAGGTCAAAAGATATAGGTGAGGTTAGATCAGATGGCTTAGAATTTTTTAGGGACATCGTGATTTATTGCTTTTTCTCTAACTGGTGGTATAAGGCGGATCGAGAGGGAGATAAAAGACAATCTTGGAAGCGCGGAGATAACATTGGCCGTGCCGAACAGTTTATGGAGGATAAAATCCGAGGAAAGCGAAAGAAGTAAACAGGTAAGAGCAGATTGAATAGTTGGTTTGGTGCAGGTGCATCAAGTGAGGACGGTCTAAAATAGGAGAGGCTTTAAGGAGTGGGCATGCGTACGAGGCAACCAGACGATGAAGATGGAAAAGTCGAGGGAATGCGGGTCAAATTTAGTTACTAGGTAGTCGGAGTAGCATGGACTGTCAGCAGAGAAAGAGAACTGTGGAGTAAAAATCACTTTGGTGCAGGGATGCGGCCATTGTAACGGCTAACAACGTAGGGGAGAAACGGGTATATTGAAGATCAGAGGGAATAAGTAAGGACAGAACATATAGTTTGAAACCGTTTGTGAAGTTCAAGGCATAAAATTTCCTTTACTACTGATGGAACGCGGTAACAGAGCAACCTGAAGAGCACAGAAAAGATGCTTCTTGCGAGCGGGGGTTAAAAAATCTGAACGAAGAGAATCTGGTAAGAGATGACCCGTTGGACTGTCTCACTACAGGTGAAAGGCAATGAAAGCCGAGGAAAAAGGAGGCACCGGGACAAGAATATCTGTGACGGGAGAGTAAGTACCAGTACTGATAGAAAGATAAAAAGAGATGTGTACAGCCGAGCAGGAAACACGTTGTGGTGATGAATTGAAATAATTGCCGCCGTAAAAGATGCAAACGTGGAACTGCGAGTCCCGATGTGGAGATGGGGCATAGGGGCCGGTGGGGATGGTGGAGAGAAACCATAAAACTACTTAATGCATTGAACAACGACAGTGCTTGATCTAAGATCACTTGGTCAGGTTGCGAGAGGTGTCGGAGGGCAGGGCCAGTTGGAACGGTGACTGTTGGATGAAAATACAGCAGGGTTATCCGGAGGTATCTATCATAGAGGTGACCACAAATTACCAAGAGAGATGACCACCATTGAGCGTAAAAAGGACATGATCTGAGAATTGTCAACGGGAGGAATAGAGAACAGCAGTCACCGTGTGCCTCTACTGTGGGTCGAAGGCTGAAGGAGGCAAATGAAAGGCAAGAAAGGATAAATCACAACTGTGTCGGAGACTACGGGAGAAGAGGGAGGCAGGGTGTAGGAAAGCAATCGTGTTTCAACCTCGTTCACACAGTACGGGAATGGTCATCGCTAGTCAAGCTTCTATAATCCACTCGGGAAATTGAAAATGTTTGTCTCTGACGATGATCGCGATTAGCTGGTTTAGTTTCCGAAGAATTGGGCGGGACGTGGAAATTGGGTCCACTCCTGTATCATATATCCTTGTATTAGATTGATTGATTATTGAAGTGTTTGGGCAACTTTAGATATGGAGTGAATACCGATACAACTTGGGACTTGGCTTTAGATTCTCATATGATGAAGGAAAACTTGTTCCAAAATGCAGAGTAAACGAAAAAGAAAATGTGTGACATAATGGCAGATTAGGCTATGGTAGAATGGATAGTAAAATACCTGTGCCAAAGAGGGTGAGAGATCTCACGGAAGCTTAGTGGAAAAAACACGGGTTATGGGAATAGAAATGCGTACCAGAGAGAACTGTTGATATTGTGGCGCCCTAAAGCAGTATTACCGAGTAGCAGAATCCACAAATTTTTAGGAACGCGATCGTTTTCACTCATGGAAGAAGTCGTTTGTAAGTGAGAGCTGTGGAAAGCGGGATAAGCAAAAAATAAAAAGTGTATTTTGTCGAACGTTTTATCTCGTCCCACCAACTCTAATGAGAACCCATTTCTGCCTCAAAATCATCTCAGCCAGTTAGAAAAAATACCGGCTTCTCTCATTTTCCCCTGTTTGTTGCACGCGATGCATTGGTCCCACCGGAATGGACAACCGCATCTCGAGACTTAAAAAACTTTGACAAGACTCATCTTTCTTTTATCGGTTCATTCTTGTGATCTGCAGTCTTGTCACTCGAGATTCCGTTGTCTCAAGCCTTGGGCTTGGTAACATACCGGTGCTGACTGCTAGCGCCAACTGGCTGTTCGCTTACTACGGGTTAATACCTTCCTTCGCACCGAGCATAGTGGTTTAGGGATATTTAGCTTTAACCATTTCTTAGCGCACATTGTTCAGCTGAACTTTTAGGGCCATGCACGATGGGCTCTTGGCCTTTCCCCGTGCACTCTACGCGCAAGCTTACGCCATATACACTAGCCACAATCCCCTACCGATGGAGTCCTCCTTCTTATGGTTAGTGGGGACCATTGATCTGGTTATTGTGATGGCGTAATACGGAGTATCATTATAACAGAAAAGTGGTTTACAGGTAGCAGAAAATACCAGAGAAAGCACGCACTAAGGAAGCAGCTTTATAAGCTTTAACCGGCCTTGCGGAGTGAGTGAGTAGTTACTGCGACATTAGTTCGCGTCAAATACGAGCAAGATGGAATTCAATTGCAGCATACAGGCCACACCGAAGGGACTAGGTAATAACAGGGCACCGGGAAAAGAGAACTTGGTGATTTGAAAAGCCCTCCCCGAATTAAACTGGAGAGGTGTGATCCACAAGACTGGCTGCGCCGGAGAATCATTCCAGACCACCTGCACACGCGATATGCGCCGACCGAAGCAGCGGATCTGACCGTGCTCCGATTTTTCGGGATTAGAAAGAGTGCATATTTTTGAAGCTCGACAAAGAGGGCAACCGTGTACACACAGTGGTTTGCCTTGCGAGAGATTCAGGAGGCAAAAGCCTTTGGGTAGTAGCCAATTGGTGCCGGATAAAAGAAGATTCATCAACCCAAAGCTTGGCTGAGTTGGTAGCGGACAGTTCTGTGGTTGGTATAGCACTTTCGAGTTTGGGTACCTCTACACCCGAGCATGGAAAGAAATCCTGGTGAGAAGCATTCCAAGTGTGTTCCAGCTGAGGATCAGCAGTTATCGAAAAAGGTGTGTATCTGGATAAGAGGTCACGGAGGTACCTGAGGCAAGGCAGAATACAAAAAGGACTGCGATATGTTATTAAGGGAAGGATGAATGTGAATGTAAGATCATCGGAACGACATATGATTAGAGGGCGGTATGTCGCGGTGGGATAACTTAAAAGAGAGAGGCGAAACTATTGCCTCACCACCTGAAAATCGAAAAGTAAAGAAGGTTGAAAATAGTGTTACCTGGCAAAAAGAAGTTTGCCAAAAAAACTTCAGCAGACAAAACCAGGGAATGTAGCTGACATAAGGAGTGAAGCCAAGCGTAGATGAGAATCCGGAAAAAGAAGTAAATAGCCACACTGTGCCAGCGGGTCAAGATGCAAAAGAGAAGCTGAAACAAGGAGTAATTGAAGACGCTAGATCCCGCAACGTGGTTCAAATTGGACCTAAAGTTTCCATGCTGAGAAATGACATCCGGCACGGTTTTCGGAATAGAAGAGGCTGGATAAAGCGTGATGAGAAGAGCAACGGTGCGGTCATAGCAGGGAATTGAGTTTAGTGGATGAGATACATCAAGTAAAAATTATCGGGGCAAAAATACTTGTGAAACCTGCTGATAATTTGATATTATCTAGTAGGTCAGGACTACAAATTGAGGCAAATGATCTGAACGGGTGAGAATCGAAAATGCATGGTGGTTATGGGCTTTCAGTGGATATTGGGTACAACGTAACGCGTGCTTTGTTTGCAAGGGGTTCCAATGACATTCAATCTAAGGTGGCTGTTTTGGGGACCAAATCTACAGTAGATGAGTTAGCAAAAGCCGCTGATTGAGTACAAGCACACACCCTGCCATCTTTGCAGCACACCTCTAGGGCTTCTTGTGTAGACTACTGTAACACCACGGAGCGTTTAGCTAAGCAGATGGAGTTACTGTTCTCCCGGGTAAAAGCACTTAACGAAATGCGATTAACTTGCTTATATAATAGAGCATGCTGCCACAATAGTTTACGGAAGAGTAGTCGCACAAACCGGACGTACTCCAGAACCTTTGTAAACAGGGTGGTATTTCCAGAAATACACCAAGTGTTGCACTTATAAGCTTCAGTACCAGGGAAACTCGTATGCAGATCGGTGCGGGCGACAACCGTGTCAGACCTCCCCGCTTACTATCTCCCTCATTTCATATCTGACAGAATGTCCTGAACATTCTCCTTAGTAGGCACCCGCGCACAGGCAAAATCCATTCGGCTTCGCTCCACAGACGGTCTTAGTCAGCCAAACGTTGAGTTGGCCGCAGTTATTTTAACCTCCATAGACTTACTGCAAGCCTTCACTAGCACTGAACTTTGGTTTACACCGTAATCTTCAACCGGTGTTTATCATTGCTGACCCCCCTCATTCGACCTGTGACATCGACCTTCTTGGACATCCAAACCTCATGGTTGTTCCAACTGGCTTTCTTCCTATGGATGGTACCACCTTCACCCCATTTAGTGGCGCACCTCCAAAAGTCATCGCAGTCTCTATTTCGTCCCCTGTAGCTATAGACTACTGCAACGAGATCTCACACGAGTTTTCCCGATTATTAAAGCCCAATGACGAGTCAACACGGGGGTCGACCGAAGTACCACTCCATAAGGTCACTGCTGATCCGCCGGTGCACTGCCGCTCCAGGAGCCTGGCGCCCGACAAACCGAAAACAGCCAGGGTCAATTTTCAGCACGTGCCGGACCTAGGTGTTATCAGGCTATCTTTGGTTTGGTAGGCTTCTCCACTTTATACTATACCAGAAAGTATTTTGAAGATCCGTAACCCTAGGGTGACTAACGGCCAGCATGAAACAGCACCAGGCCCGGTTGCTACCCAATTCCACACATTCGAGACCTCATGACAATTTTGGGCGTTAGCATAATTTTAATTCGCATAGGTATGGTTTGTGCGTACAATCTAATTTACGTTATTCCTACTTACACCAAAGACGGCGGAAAGCAGACTGTTTGGCTCACATGGATTTCTCTGTGCACTATTTGGTCTCCCCAATGCGGCGCCAGAGTTCCAGTGGTTTACAGATCTGATCTGCCAAAGCTTTGAAAGTGTTTGCACGTACTTGGATGACATCGCAGTTGCTAGCACAATTATTTGACGATCACAATGTGCGTCTACGAACACCTTTCCAAAGTTCCTCTTAACATGGGGGCAACTATTAAGGTCGCGAAATGCTCATTTGGTGAAGACGGTAGTACTTTCCTTGGCCGCGAGATATTAGCTACAAGCTTTATACCCCATGAAAGACAAGGTGCGGAAATTCTAGAACATGCTGGGCATCCATCTTTCAACCCACTCCCGACGATTCAATAGTTCAGCCAACTTCTATCTCCTTTTTATTCCTAAGCTGGCCTAGATGATTCAGGCTCTCACAGATTTATGGCTCGATGAGGTCAAAACATTTGAAGTTCCCGAGAAGGCTCATTGCCATTTTGCGGAAAATAAGCTGGCTGTCTTCAAAGTGGACACCGTTTTTCCCTCGGCACCGTAGGCCGACGTTTCAGACTAAACTGCTGGCGTTGTTCTATAAGGACGAGCACAAGGCACTTGGCAATCTATAACATCCTCCTCCAAACTTCTGCAACCGGCATAATTCAGTTTTTTGGTTCTTTTGGAAGGGGACTTCTGGCAGTCAGCTTGGCTATCCGTCATTTCCGGCAAGTGCTGGAAGGCAGCAATTCAAAGTCTTCAAGGACCAAAAGCCAGTCACCCTCGCTGCTCGGTCGACTACAGAGAGGCTGTAACGACCGGTCGTGGAAAATCCCCCAAAACCTTTTCAGTCTCGTGTTTTTTTTGACATCACTCACTTGCTTACACTATTGACGTATCTTTACGAACTGTTTGTTTTTAAGGACCAATTGTTGTTTGTTCGCGCCCAAAGCGATACTTTATCATATCCTTGTTCTGGACCCGCGTGACGCACGTGCTCCTTGCTCGCACGCCGCAGTTCGGTTTCTCGTTTGTTGAGTTCTTGTGACCTCATTATTGGTGTCACTGTTCATTCAATAATCTAGTAGCGTAGAATATCACGCATAATCGCCTTTTGATTTCGGGATCCGTTGTGAATTTGGCTGCGCCTTGCTCAAACGTGTGTTACAATACGAAATAGATCAATTTGGAACGAGAAAATCATGCAAAATGCCAAGTAAAGAATCGAAGCCGTTCTAAGCTGGACAGGAAATAATACGACAAGTCACTTGGAAGGTTTTGGGTACTTTAATTATTTATGTAATGTTAGATCGCCTAGTCCTGTCAGTGCTAGTTCATGTGCTACTGAGGGCAATATGGATTGTCTGGATAATGATCTATATAGACTGAGAATATTAGACCTAGAACGACAGTTGTTATCGGCTAGACAAAAGGCCCAGGAGGCAGGAAAGAAGTGTAGACATAAAAAGCTTGAGTATGAGACCGACGATTTCGACACTTTCCATAGATCAGGACAAAATAAATAGGAAACTTCACGCCGGTCGCCGACTATAAAACAGCAACGATCGATTTGCGGTTTTTGACGGGCGATCGGAACACTACTGCAAGTTCGTCAAGCAGTTCGAGACGTTCGTTGAAAATAAGGTAACCGACCCCAGGTAAAGGCTTCACTATCTGACTCAATAATGTCGAGGCCGAGCAAGGGAAGCTATCTACGGGTGTACCATGCTCGACCCGGAACAGGGCTACACCAGAGCAAGGAAGATTCTAGGGGACCTGTTTGGCCAACCTTTCAAAGTAACCCGTAACCTAATAAAGGGCTTGATGGTGGAGGCTAAGAAAACCAAGGGCGATGTCTACACAATAGCCGACCTGGTGATCAAGATGCAGAACTGCTCAACAGCCCTCGACCGTTAAGGTTACAGGGCTGACCTAGATGCAATGCACACTTTGGAAGGCATAGTCCGTCACCTCTCTCCTGAACTACGGGTTCGGTGGGCGGAAGAAGCGGAACGGCAAAGCCGAAGAGACCGGGAGGCTAACTTCGAAGCCCTGACCGAATACTTGGACAGGCAAACCAAAATAGCCGACAGCGGATTTGACCGACTTATCCGGGACAGCAACCAGGCAAACAAGCCCAGTACTAGCCAGGCTCAAACCCCTGCACGGGAGCATCCAAAATACCAACCTTGGACCAGTGCGCACGGCATTTCACACGATGCCACGGCGCAACCAAATTGCAGGCCCTGTGATGCCAGCCACGGACTACCATAATGCCCCAAGTTCGTCAACGCCGCAATAGACCAACGATGGGGAATGGCGAGGATGGCAGGAGCGTGTTTTATTTGTCTCAACACCACGCACCAAGCGGCAGCTTGTAGGACGAGGAACCGATATGGTTACGGGGGCTGCACGGGCAGACACCATCGATTGTTGCATCAGGCGATAGTAGCTTTGCCCGAGGAGAGTACCTCGTCCAGTGTGATTTGTTCAACGTCGCGGTCTGCTCGTAAACCGGTACGTTTAGGAGTAGTTGCCTTGGGAGTAGTCACCACAACTGGGGTAGTCAAAGCGTTGGCTTTCGTCAACAGTGGATCTAACACAACCCTGGTGAAAGAGCGATTTGCCGACAAACGCCGACCCGCTGAAGGTGCGACGTCGTTAGCAATGAGCAAGGTGGGAGGAAGACAAGTAGTGACTGCCGGCCGGTTGAGGTTGCACATCTTCTCTTTAGACACCAACGAGCAAATCGAACCAGCGGAAGCATTCACATTAGCTGATCTCTCCATGCAAGCACCAAGGTCGGTGAACACAATCTTGACTAGGTGGCCCCACCTGCAGGATGTCACCGTCGTAGTCTAGGAGGACGACGAAGTGAACCACCTCATCGACTTCGACGTGCCAGAGGCGCATTGGGTACTTTACCAGAGAGTGGGCGACCGCCAGGCGCCCTACGCCGTACGCACGGCTCTGGGATGAATGCTATAAGGTCCAGTAAGGGGGCGTAGTTCCGTGAATTATTTATCCGTCAAAACTCACCACACAGAGTATCACCTGCAGCGGCTGCATGAAAAGGAGTTTCATGACATTGGATGCGAAAGACCATCGTCGTCTCAAGAGGATCACTTAGCTTTACAAACGGTGCGGCAAGGCACTAGAGGCCTCAAAAAACAGTTCGATGTTGCCCTCCCATGGCGCACATCGGTCGACCCGTGGACTGACAACGGAAATTATGTTCTCCAAAGATTACTACGACTAAAAGAACGCTTCATTCGAGACCAGAATCTGTGGGAACGCTACGCGGAATTCATGAAGCGAAACGAAGCCCTCGATTACGTTGAAAGGGTGCCTTTCAACACCGACGGCCGAAAGAGTATCTGGTATTTGCCTCACCACCCTGTCATCAACCCCAAGAAACCCAAAATCTGCGGGCTGTTTTCGACTGTGCGGCCAAGTTCCAGGGCAAGTCGTTAAACAATCGCTTACTACAACGGCCTGGCTGGACCACACCACTATTCGAGGTTTTGTGCCGTCTCAGAGTGGGCAAAGTGGCCTTGTCTACCGATATTAGGGAAATGTTTTATCAGGTGAAAATTCCGGTGGGAGGACGAGATGCGTTGCTTTTCCTGTGATGGGAAGAGAGCGATCAAGACAACGCAGCGGTGAATTATAGGATGACCGTCCACACCTTCGGAGCCATATCATCACCATTCTGTGCGAACTACGCCTCCCGAGAATCGGCGAACAAACATGGAGATCTAGTCTATCGGACGGTGGTAGATGGCGTCAGCAGGAACTTCTACGTCGACAGCTATCTTGGATTATTCGGTGATATAGAATCAGCTCTAGCGCAGTTCAGGGGCCTGACAAGATTGCTAGAAGGGGGCGGCTTCCATCTGACAAAATGGATGTCGAACGCTCCAGAAGTGCTCGAGGTCATTGTGTACCACGAGAAGACCGAAGAATTCGAGATTTGGACGGCTCTTTACTCCCTACCGAAAGCACTTTTGGAATACAATGGGACGCGGAAACGGACGACTTTGTTTTCGGGCTAAACGTTCCCAAGTTGTCCGTAACCCGTCGAGACATACTGTCCGCTGTCTCGAGTCCGTTCGACCCGCTCGGTTTCGCCTCTCCCTGGCTGCTACCCTGAAAGATCTTGCTGCAGCCGCTGTGCCGTAAAAAAGTTGATTGGGACCGGTCACTTGATCGAGAGGACCGGTTGGACTGGGAAGAATTTTTAAACACCTTGACGAAATTAGGGGATATAAGGATTCCACGATGTTTGACTCCTGGCCATACGATGCGGACGGGAGAACAACATGCTTTTCCGATGCATCCGAAGTCGGTTATGAGGCTGTGGTGTACGGACGATGGTGCACAGGAGATGGACAATATACTACGAGTATCCTGTTCGCTAAAGCCCGCGTTGCTCCACTGAAGTCGGTCTCGATCCCACGCCTTGAACTCAGAGCAGCCGTGTTGGCAGTCAGGGTGGTACAAGCGGTAAAAAGATGTTTTGACCTATACATTTGGTCGATTAGCTTTTGGACGGACTCAACGATAGTACTTTACTACATTACCAACGTCCGGAGCCGGTTAAGTACTTTCGTTGCTAACCGACTCGCGATTATCCACGATGAATCAGCCACGAACCGGTGGAATCATGTCCGGTCTGGCGACAATCCAGCCGATCTGTACTCTCGAGGTGCCACCAACTTCAGGCATTTAGACACGAGGGCTAGAAGTCCAAACTTCCTGCAAGTGCCTAAACAGGACTAGCCCGTGTTCGAATTAAAAAGGCCTACTGAAGTAGAACTGGAGATCGAAGGCGTGGTGATAGCGGCCAACGTCGTCGAAGCGACATCCATTCTATCGCAATTGGTCAGGTTTTCTTCCTGGATGAAGACACTTCATTCGTTAGTTTGGTTTACCAGGTTCAAAAGAAGCTTACTAGTCATGAAAGGGCTACGCCCCTCAGGCTGGATACGGGTCGGCTCGATAACTCCCGATGAGTTACAAGCTGCAGGATACGATATTTTCAGAATGCTACAACAGGAGGCTTTCGCCCGGGAGCCCGAGAGGGCGGAAGAAGTGGGACCAATCAATGAAGAAATATTATCTCCAAGAGGCGAATTGAAGCATTTAAACCCAAAACTCATTGATGGACTGCTGTGAGTGGATGGTAGGCTGACCAATGACCACCTGAGCTTTGACACAAATACCCTTTACTGCTGCTGGCTCGACAACCTGTGGTAGAGCTAATGATCCAACACATCCACGCCGTGGAGGGACATGCCGGGGAAAGTCACGTGACGAGCGTCATCCGAAAGCGCCTTTGGTTGCTGTAAAACGCGTAATCCGAGGTTGTGTGCAATGTAGGGTACGCAATGCCACGGCGGGCAAACAACACATGGCCCCGCTACCAGAATGCAGGGTGACTGCTGGCTGGCGGCCGTTCAGCGACACCGGATTGGACTGTTTCGGGCCCTTGTGGATCAAGTGCGGGAAGAGATTAGAAAAGCGATATGGATGTATCATGACGTGCATGAAGTCACGCGCGGTACACTTAGAAGTCGCACATTCGATGACGACCGATTCCTTCCTACGGGCCTTGCAGAGATTTATCAACCGAGGAGGCGTACCGGACGATATATACTCAGATGATGGGTCGAACTTTGTTGGCGCTCACGTGGAATTGCAGCTTTGGCACAAGAATGTAGACAGGGACGAACTGCAGGATTGAACCGTGGCCTACAGCATACGATGGCATTTCAACCCCCCACAGGCCAGCCACCACGGCGGCGTATGGGAACGCATGATCCGGTCCGCCAGACGGATATTGCTGTCGATCATGGAGCAACAGCCGCCCGAAGGCGGGACACTGAACTCCGTCATGACTGGTGTAGAGGGAATTCTGAACAACCGCCCTGGTTCCAGTAATGAACAGCGACCCCACCCATCTAGCGCTCACCCCGAACGACTTATCGACATTAAGGTCGAACGAGGGTTTCCAAGGACCGGTAAACCTTCATGGGAGCTACCTCCACGGATGGAAGCAGGCGAACTATCTTGTCAAGGTTTTCTGGAAGCGCTGGCTGTGGGAGCACCTACCGGCTCTGCAGACTCGACAGAAGTGGCTGGTGAAAACAAGACCATTCAAGGTTGGGGATGTGGTGATGATCGCAGAGGAACGCGCGCATTCCAGCACCTGGTCCTTGGGAGTAGTTATAGAAACCATCGAAAGCACTGACGGAATGATAATAACGGTGAAACTGAAGACAGCTAATGGAGTGCTCATTCTTGACATACGCAGTATTAACCTACTCCAGAGCGAAGGCGGAGAAGCTGATAACGCCGAGGCCCAGTAGACTATTTCGCATTCGTCTTTGAGGTGGGTAAAGAAACCCCATATATGGAAGCAATCCCGACACACCGACGTATCGAACCATCACACACCCCAACGCACACTCACCTACATTGTACTCTCTATACCACATGGTCTCCGCCAAACACGTTTCAGTGCTCATAGTCTTTCGCTGATGTAACAGAAGGTTTTTCCAATGTGTGGTGGTAGGAGCGATTCCTCTCTACATCCAGACACACTCACATACCCGGTGCAAGCCATGTCCCGCAACCCTATCAAACATGTGACAATGTTCGCAGTTTGTTTTTGTTGACGTTACTCAAATGTCTTTAGCATATGTGAAGGTAGAGGCGACTACATCATACACACACACACTCACGCAAGCACATACAGCCAGGGCAGGACGGCCCTTCCAAGGACAGCATCTATGTTTCCCCTTCACGCCCGCCATCGGTCGTTGGTTCTCCTGGAAGATGTAGAATAGCCTCTCGTCTATGTGGCCAACGGATAAGGTGCGACCATGAGTAGAACGTTGACGACAAGCATTAGGAGCGCGCACTGACAGCAGAGCCTAGGTAGGTAGGAAGAATCAGTACCCTTACACCAAACCTCTGACTCTGTTAGGGATTTGGGAGGATTTTGGTGGGCGTTGTAACGACTGCTCATGGAAAATCCCCCAAAACCTTTTCAGTCTCGTGTTTTTTTTGACATCACTCACTTGCTTACACTATTGACGTATCTTTACGAACTGTTTGTTTTTAAGGACCAATTGTTGTTTGTTCGCGCCCAAAGCGATACTTTATCATATCCTTGTTCTGGACCCGCGTGACGCACGTGCTCCTTGCTCGCACGCCGCAGTTCGGTTTCTCGTTTGTTGAGTTCTTGTGACCTCATTATTGGTGTCACTGTTCATTCAATAATCTAGTAGCGTAGAATATCACGCATAATCGCCTTTTGATTTCGGGATCCGTTGTGAATTTGGCTGCGCCTTGTTCAAACGTGTGTTACCCAGGTATTTGTCCAAGGAATCCCCTCACTTAAGTTATACCACTCAGTTCACGGGGGATATGCGGCACCTCCGGGGTAATCTTATCCCGTGGCAGATGCCCTTTCTCGCGTCCATCTTGGTACATCAACAAGGGGCGTGAACTTGACGACCATTGGCCTAGGGCAGGCCTTTGACCCGGATTCAAGCAGCTTTGGCAGTGCGAGTCCCCAAATGAAACCGGAGCTACTCGTTTCATTAGAGAGCATGGCTTTATGCGACGCGCGAAAGAGTAATCCCTGTCCAACCGTGCCACTTGCGTTCAGAAAGGCTGTCTTCAAAAAGTTGCACGTATTTCTACACCCCGGCATATGAACCTCGGTTACACTCGTGACTCAGCTCTCTTTTCAGCCAAAAACGGAAATATAAGCGAATGGGCTTGCAGATATCTAGTATGTCAGCCATCTAAAGTACACAGGTGGACAAAATGTCCTCTTTGCGCGTTTACTGCACCAAATGCGGAGTATTATCGAGTTCACTTTGACTTGGTAGGTCCTCTGCATCCCTCTTAAAGGTCCAATCTTTCTTTAGCGTGTACCCACACTTTAGAGATGGGCTGAGGCAGTACATTTGGGCGGCTGCTCATCTAACACAACAGCACACGCTTTCCTAGAGTGATGGCTAGTCCAATTTGGGTGCCCTGCAGTTGGGACCAACTGTCGAGGAACCAGTTTCCAAGTTATGTTTGCTTCCCTAGCGAAAGTATTTATATGCAAGCAGGGGAAAATTACCGCACACCGTCCAGCTGCTACCGGTTTTATCGATCGATTTCGTGGACGACTTAATGCAGCTTCTAGTGCTCACACAAACCCGGCATGGCAAGATACTGCTCATCTTGCCTCGTTAAGTATTCGCGGTTAGGTGGATACTGATCTTTTTTCAACACCGCGAGTTTTTTGGATGCCCACTTTGGCGGTCGGATGAACTGGTTACACCATAAACTTCGCAACCTCTCAACCATTCCGGCCTCACCAAAGTTTAAATCGGCATGCACGTGACCAGCAATTTTCTTTACTATAGAAGAGATTATACCAGTTTGCATACGTAAGGAGCAGTCTAGGTGCCCACACGTCCTTTTTGTGCGGACAGTGTGCAGTACCGGCCTTGGGATCCCTATCCATGTCCGCGCCAAGTAACAGAGGGGGAAAGAAAAAGCTCCATATCGTAGAACCTGAGAAAAACCGAGGAAGGGTTTCCGTAGATGGATGAAGACCAGCCTCTACGGAAGAGACGCCTGTGTACACAACTCAACCATGTCCGGCGCCTACTGTTATGATAGCAGCCGGGTCTACAGCATGAACAAGAACGGGGAAACCCGGGCAATTTTTTATACTTTCGAGCAGTCTCCTGCAACCGCACTCCATACCCGTTTCGGAGAAGAGAATATATACCCACCCGAATATCGGGGCAATCCTCGGGCCACAAAGCAGACCTGCTGAGAAGAGATGTACCTTTCCGAAACATTTTCTTATATTTATTACCATCTTGTGTATAAACTTTGTTTCACAGCTCCAAACCAAGCTGGTCCTAGTTCGTCCTCTAGCCTGAGCACTCCCTGGTTGTTCTCACCCTGTGTTCTTTGTCCCGCAGATTCGTATAGGCATCACTACGGTTTGACTTTGACTATCTGACTGCTGGTAAGGCATCATTAGATTCGTGAACCTAGGTATCTACCGCGTCCACAGGCCACCGGTCGAGTTAGCCCTGTGCTCTAATCAGGTTAATTCCTTGAAGGCGAAGTTATGGGAGTTCCAGAGGCAGTGTTTCAAGACTGTCCATGTAGTTTACGGGGTGGAAAACATCATAGTACCTGTTCGATAAATCCAGTTTGTACATTCTCAAGTGCTAACCCATCATCGGCCGCATGCCAGAAAAGGTGACAGCGCAATTTTCCTAAAGAGGTCCGACACGAGTTGCAAAAAGCCTGGCAAGCCTTCAGTAGAACTGACTGCTCTAATAACCAGTCCAACGGACCGTCTGTCCCTGGCAGCTTGCACGGCTGAAAGTCCGGAAAAACTTGAAGACCACCAATGTTGCAAACACAACTCTTTTGCTTTCGAACGGTTGAGGAGGTCTTGCTCAATAATTTTAAACGTTTCTGGAAGAATGACATTTCTACGTGAGATAACCTTTACCAGTCGAGTGCTTCATCAACCATTGGCTGCTCTAAGAATTGAGTGACTGTAAACGGTGTGTTACGTAAACAATCGTGGAAGCCGAAGAGTTGGGTTTAAAGGCGTACAAAATGCCAACATCTTCTGCAAAAGAGATTGCACTAACTCCTCTGGTAAATTTGAAAATGTATACCTGCATAAGAAAAAATTTAAGGACCTAGGACACTAACCGCTGGTTACCGGAAGGGGTGATGATAAGCCGTCCTCAGTGCCTACCCACGGTTTTCGAGATATTTGGTACGAAAAAGCCAACTCAGAATCATGTCAACGATTCCACAAGTTTTCATCTTAGCTGGTAGCTTGCTACGGGAAGCCCTACCAAAATCCTTGATCATGATTGGAAAAATTTTGATGGCCGACTTACGGCTGTTGGCAGCCACTTATTGAGTTAAGGAAGTCACCCATACAAGAAGCAAATGATCACTTTCAGAGAAAACCTTGCTGAATACCTTCGATGTGATTGTTGTACAGAAAAAACGCCGTCAGCTGAACTCCAAATAATCCTTTCGTAATTCGGAAGATTAAGGGGGTGCGGTCAACGGGTCAATAATTGATTGGTTCTCGTCACGAACCTTTCTCAGGAACTGGGATAATAATTGATTATTTCTATTGAGAGGGGGAGGTGCCAGTAACCACAGCTGAACTTAACGCGTTCGGTAAAAAACTGGGATATTTGTTTCACTCAAACTGAAAGAGGCTTGTGGTACCGCATCTGGCCCAGGGCTGTAGGACAGTTCAGCTTTGGGTAACTGTGGAGGCAATTCATTCAGGTAAAAGATTTGCGAGAAGGTTCCAGGTATCAGCGGTTCGAAGAACTGTATGCTTGAGGATATTTCAGTCATAAGAAATGAGGCGGATGAGTAGCGGATGCCCCCGGAACCCCTTGCCAGGTCGTTATTCGTTTTCATATGTAAGACGTGAATCCGATGAGATGCGCTTAGTTTCTTCAACGGGGATGACTCTTCCGACCTGTCATGGTGACTAAGAGCCTTCTTCTGTCTTTTATTGGGGAAAGTTTCAATCAGCTATGTTGATTGGGACTAGGATGCGTTTGAAAAATAACGATATCTCTGTGGACTTGAGCATCTGCTTTGCAGGTTGGCGGTCTTCTTTTTTAAGCTACAGCCGGCTTTTGGCTCATTGCAATCAGGGCAACTCTGGCCTGTGGTGATTAAATCTATGCATGCGGACAACGTACAGTATAGCCGCTCTACCACCATATGCAGATCATCTGATAAAAAGAAAGCGTCCGCATTTTAGAAACCTTTGAGTGACGGCGAGTTGTTCCAGCTAGTCCGGTGGAGCTATCTACTGCGTGCTGATGTGTAGGCTGTTCGTGATAGCAACAGAAAGTCATGCTTGACCGGTAAATGATCTTATCTCGGGAAACTGTCCCCAACCGACGTGTGCACACGAGATAATCCCATTCTAAAATTGGGGCAAGAAAGTTATTGCCTCTGGTTGGAGGTGCTCATTGAATCCATGCCCCCGAATAGACCCTAGCCATAAGGTGGAGCTGTTGTTGTGGACCGCCTAGCATGGGCCGACTGGCGTCGGGCCACCAGTTTTGGGCCAGGTACGTCAGCTAAAGCACTTTACGCGCTACGGTGGGCAGGAAGTCAGTTTGGTGAGTATGAGGAAGGCGACGGATAAAAAATTATTAATGCTGAACCATTCTATTGCACTGGTGGCTGAAACGAACGCGGCAAGTTATTCATTATGGAAAGTTGGTACACTTCCGCTCCTTTGGTTTGCCCTACACATACAAGACGGCCTCCCGCACGCTGGGATGGTCTGTTTTTCTTAAAAGCTTGGTTTGTTATGGTAGCAGCATCCTCATTTGGAGTGTTGTCAGTCAGCTAGGTGTCGGGGCCCGAAATGAGACTGCTTTCGGACGCCAGCGCTAACAAACGCGGCATTTGCATCTTGTTCAGTACCCAGCTTCCTTTGACCGTAAACTGTAAGGGCCTTTTAGTGGAAGCAAGGCCAAAGTTCGAGAATCTATAAGATTCGGGTAAAACATTCATTAAGGTTGATTCGTGGAAGAAATCCTTACAGCATCAGATAGGGTCGCGGGTAAAGTGGAGGGTGGAAAATAATACAACTTGGGTGATCTGATAAGATAACTAGGTTTCTCTGACATGGCAGTCCGCCCGGTTCTGTGGTTTGACGGGGTATAGCTAATACGGGGTGGAATCATTAAACCGGAAACAGAGCGGTGGTTCTTGAGTCCACACTCAGGGGGATGGTTTAGTTAAAGCTCACCTTTGACTAACTTGTTGCTAGTGAACACCGGCAGCTGGGAGGTACGGGTATGGGAAGAGGTAAGCAGCTGGTAAGTGGATGGAGAATATGTAGTCTAGTGGTATCAAGTACTTTGGCACCTGGCCTGATAAGGAAGGTGATAAAGGTGCCCTCTTTGCAATAATACCTTAGTGGGTTGTGGCCTGTGTTGGGAACGCGAATTGAAAGTTGAATATAAAGGCCTTGAGTTTCACAGAAATTGGAAGGAGGCGGGTACTATGGTAATTGACTTAAGACAGAAAAAGATTCCCAGTGGGTGAGTTGTAGATAAATTGTGGGGGACTTACGAGGGGACATATTACCTAAGTTACGATAGATGTTAGGTAAAACACTGAATTATTCCATCGGCACAAAAAGTGGTATGAATGAAAGCTTAGTTGTTGGTTTTTGTAGTTAGTCAAAAAGATGCCCAGAGGTTGCAATGGAAGCGGGACCAACCGGTAAGCCGCAGGTAGGGAACGGCCGTTTCAAACTAGAAGAGAGGTCTAGACTAAGATTATCTCGTCGACTGTTGCATTTGGTATTGCATCGTAGGGAGAAGGGCGTGGTGGTTACTAGCCGTGGGGGACATGGCTCCGCGAATGAGTCGGATCTGATGATAGAATCAACAATGAGAAACTCCACCAAGTACTGACACTTTCACCGACCCGTGGGATGGCCTTGATGTTGCTAATTTTTTAGGCAGAAAACTGTTCGATGGCTTCTGAAGCCGGGTGACAGGATGAACAGGAAGTCTATGGCTTACCTTAGTTGACAGATTAGGGTTTTCTGAGTATGGTTGGTAAGCTGGTGATCGAGAGTAGTAGCACCCAAAAGGCAATCTTTTACAATTTCACCAAGAATTCTATTGGGTACAATGAATTAAACAGAGGTTTCTGAGCTACTAACCCTTGGCACAACTTCAGAGGCCAGAGCTTTTATAAAATATCCAACTTTAACCGGGTCTTGAGCAGAAGCATTTGTAGAGGGATCGGAAATACGCTTTGGTGGAACCAACCTGGTATTTTGTCTGTTAATTAAGGATGACCGGTGAAACTCGAGGGAAATTGTCCGATTGTCCCAGCCCCTCGAGCTGCCCCACCAAGAACATCCACCGGGTTGGAGGAGCAGCGGTTTGTTGGCTTTTCCGGTTAGACGAACACTTTTGGTAGAGTTCTGGTGTAGCAAACCAATGTGGGTCTGTTTGGTTTGGTTGGTAGCTTCGGCATCGCTACAGCGAAAGAGGGTACGAAGGCTGAAGAATGGTCTTGAATTCTATCATATGGAGGTTTCTCCAAAGAGAGGTACGTTATGATTTTGGATTAAAGGAGGTAACACATTACACTTACCGGTAGCTCGGCATTGAAACTAAGTGGTGAGGTCAAGAAGAAAGAATAGACTATTGCTGCTGCTTTGACATCAGATGCTACAAAAATGCAGAAACCACATCGAATTTGATGATACACAAACGTTACAACATTATTCGGTTATGTAAAGCAGGCTCCGAACCATCTTACTCTGTCCAGTAGCCTATCTGGCAGCTCATTGGGAATATCAAAAGCAAGAAACCCTCGAGATTTGCCTTCGGAACCCCCTCTCAAAGTCCGATGAACTAACCTCCAGGTCGGTTGTTATACTCTGATGACGAGATAAATAAAAGGTCCGAAAGATTTTGAGCTCACACCTTGCACCGGTGATTTATTGGGGTCTTCGAGATTCACCATTTCGTTTTATACCCAAGACTCACAGCTTCAGCTAGTTATTTACCGTCATCCCTTTGTGAATAAGCCTCCAGAGGCACTTATCCATTAGCCTGCACTCCCTGTTTTGCCGTCATCATCTGTTGTATCTATCCAGAGGAAAAGCACAATAATATCATATAAGGCTGTCTTAACTTGGTTTCGGAAGTTGCTACCATCTGATAATGACGTTCGAACTTGACCGGCAATATTTTTGCTTCCATTATGGTACGCATTTGAAAATTATCCTGCGCCGTTTAATATGCGCAAGTTTACACTAAATCTAAAACGCCTTTTGCTTCCATAATTTTACTTTACGGTCAAGTACCTAGCTGACTTCCGGCCTTCCCAAATAAGACAACATTATCACTACCATTTCACCTTTTCAGGTTGGGAGCAATCACGCCCAAAACCGATATACTCTGACCTATCCGAGTTGTTCTGCGAAAGAAGGGTACATGTTGTTTGCGCCAGAGAAGGGAAGGAGGCTTCGTTATAGGTCACTTGAAGCGGGCTTTCGTCAGGGTGGACCCTACGTTAGTGTCCCTATCAAGGCCTATTGGTAACCCCAAACTTCGGTCATTCATCCTGAGTCGAAAGACTTTTAGCTCTGCTGACGAACTCTGACAACGGAATGCAACGCAAGATTCACCAGAAAGGAGCAGATGGGCGTGCCGGACGGATGAATACAGCTGCACGCAAGCTGCGAAAACCAACTAGCTCCCCTTAATTTATAACGGCTTCATGTATCAGGATTTGATTTTCATAAAGCACTGATTATCTACCCGTAGGCAGATTGGTAGTGAGACAAAATGAGCCGTCTGTATTGCACTGAAATATTCCCCCTAGTCAGGTGTTCGTCCGCGTCACTAGGTGCGCCATTTTTGCATTTCTTGCCTCCCACGTACTTCACTTGGAAAAAATCACATGAAAAACTAAGTTACCGTTTATTTCGAACACAACACCATCCGATCACGGACGAACTCAGTTGAGGCCGGAGGTTAGCTTTTGCCAAGGAGATATCCTAAATCATCAAGGGTAAGCGGATCTCCAGGTATATACAAGAAGCGGTGAGTACCACCGAGCTGCCACCTTTCCCTCCGCAAAACCGCAAAATATACCTGGCCGCTTTAGATGATCCGTTAGTGAGGACTTACGTTTTGCTATTATCACACAGAGACGAGTGCAAGTAATAAAGAACGGCTTGTGCTGATTCTGTTGTTTAGCTCCATCACCTAGAGAATCATGAAAAATCTTCTCCCGCAACCTAAGTCGATCTTTCAAACGCGGTGCAAAGCCCCACCAGGTCGGCCTTCTAGAGGAAGACCCATGTGGTTCTACTGACTTGGCGAGCACATGTAAAAGCTTTTCGGTTGAAAGGTCTTCCAATTGGGCGGCGCAGCTTGCTGCACTCATGTACAATACTCGCACACGCTTGCTTTCCATCAAAGGCTTATTCTGCTCCAGCGATTCAAATTCTCCTTCGTTGCGCTCTGCCGAGTACTGTCGTTGTGGCTTTTCCAAACTTGAATGTGAGAGCTAAGACCAAATTACCTGCCGAGGTTCTTGACGGTCCAGATGTGCACCGTGACCGCCTTAAACGAGTACTGGGGGGGACACAAAATTGTGGGGCCTGATCTACCCCTTAAGCCCGGCCGAACTGAACCTTTTACCCTGTGAGGTAAAACGGACAACGGAGAACAGTCTCTCGGTTAACTGCCATTGCTTTTTTGGTCTTGCTGATCGGCCCTTTGATGGCCCACAACTGGAAACTATGGAAGAGCCAGATGAGAGACCCGTAGAAGCCCGAGAGTGTATTTTTACGACAGCTTGTGTACTAAACCACCACAGCGGAAGAGGACACCACAGAAAAGGGGGCCTCCAAATAAAAGCTTAAAGGGTACGAAGGAATTTTATTTATCACAAAGTGGGACTCCGCCTTTGAATAGTAATACACATGAATTTGTGTTTGTGCCGCCGTTGAAAATTGGTTCTCCCCTATATGCTTTTGATGACGCACACTTCTTCCATGTGGTATTGTACGCGGTCGCACGAATGCTTCTCTGACCCTAGTTGCGAGTCACATAGGAGGATAGACTGAACCCAAATAGTTGCCTAACAGTGGTATTTATTTCCAAGACACAATTACAAGGAGTCGGCCTTCGTTCTATTCGGTGTCGATCCACAGATTCGGCTGCAACAGTTTGGGTGGAAACAATTTCGGGCCACTCAGTAAGCTTATGGATGTATGGTGATACATTTTTCTACCTGCGTGATTCGGTCAGTAACCCGCAATTTCCACGTGATTATGACAAAAATAAGCACCAAAAGCAGCTGAAGTATCGATAGGCAAAGCCAACCAATTATTTGCCGGAATAATTGTGACCATCTGGAGATGGCTGAGTTTGAATGCATAAATTCGTGACCAAAACTACCTTAGGCAAACAACTAATTAGAACTTGGCTCCAGGTGATTTTTCTGATACTCGATAAAAAGGGGCTGTTCGTTGTTTGTCATCTTGTTCTGAAGACAGATGGTTTCCTCTAATTAGAAAAACACTTTGGCTGCTTTTGCTGTGGAAGTTCATGTCTTCAGTCCCCCAACGGGTATCCCGCCTGATGTAGCTCTAGAAAGTAAACGTGAACGACACTGTCTCAATACAAACAGTTCCTTATCTATTCCGTCTACTTTGATATTCTTTCAGTAGTCGCAGGAACTTTTGGCTTGTAGCCCGGCCCTCCGGTCAATCTTGTTATCCAGTTAGTACATTGTCTCAAGAGTACCAAATGTTGACATCCTAATCGTTGTTTCCCCCATGTACGAATATCTTTCTATACGGAAGGCCAGAAGCGACTAGCTGGAGGCTGGCGTTGATGCCTGAGTGCGAAGGTCCATTCGAAATACCAGCCACTAGAGTTCGATTTGAGGAGAGGGTACGATTTATAGGGTTAAGCCAGTGAACACGGTGCAGGGTGCGGTGCTGGCACCGATTGCCGGTGGTACAGGCTGATACCAGTTTCGGTGCACAATGTATCCTGTCCCTGTGCTGCGGTCATGGCGGAGCGTGTAAAATGGATTTAATAGCATTTATCCGAATACTCGACAAAGCGCCAGCAACGCTTTTTGGCTATTCTTTGGAGTGTCATAGGTCGGTCGTGATCAAGGCAATATGGTCCAACTACCTGACTCATCGTGGGAGGTAACGGCGAAACAAAGTGGGCCTTGCATCTGCCAACAGCCCGTGTTCGGTGGGGGATAAATTAACCACCCTCGACTGCTTGGTGGAAACGTTTGATACCACTGAATGCAACCAGTCTTTCTAAAAGGGAAGCACAATAATTCCTTTCCCTGGGACATCAGAACCGGGACGGGGGGAAGTGTGAGTGGTTGCCACAGGCCGGAAACTGCTTAGGGCCGAATCGCTCCGGTGGCTAATTCAGATGCATTCAACGTTGCATTAGGTGCAGCTGGCGGAACTGGGTGCGGCAGAGGCTTGGTCTTTATTAGCATGGCTTTGACTTCTAAACTCATTCCTCTTCTTTTGTCCGCAGGCGGCAACTTACGCAGATTGACTCGAAGTGGGGGTCAAACGTTCGGTCTTATG
This sequence comes from Fasciola hepatica, assembly GCA_948099385.1. Taxonomy (NCBI): domain Eukaryota; kingdom Metazoa; phylum Platyhelminthes; class Trematoda; order Plagiorchiida; family Fasciolidae; genus Fasciola; species Fasciola hepatica. The sequence goes on along the minus strand of CANUEZ040000087.1, from coordinate 1,691,028 downwards.
GGTTTTGAAGTGAAACTTCTTCGAGAATGCCTTGCGCTCCGTGGCTGATTGCAACTCAGAGCAGTACACAATAACAGTACTTCGTCCTTGGAAGGTTTTGTTCCCTCACGATTGATCTTGTGGCCGTGGGAGACAAGCTCCTTTCTGTCCAGTACATATTCTTTGGAATTGATCACTTTTACTTATTCGGAAAGATGCTGGAATGGTAGCATCTGATACTAGAAGATTTCACTTGTACTGTACCATGCAATAACATTTACGAACAAAGTGCAGAAGTGCCGTTCCAAATGATATCTAATCAAAGATTTAAGCCTCGAATTTCCAAATATCAAATTTTACTCCTTCAGAATGGCACCTTAGAGCCCCAAAGCAGTGTGTAACTGAAATTGAGACTGAGCTAGAACCAAAGCTCGACTTCTCGGCAAATTCTACTGTACCATTCGTGAATTGAAATGACGATGGATCAAGGTCATCCATGTCCTTCAGTTTCAGGCTTTCACTCAGGTGTACCTTTCTTCCGATGACTTTCGTTACTCTAGAGACCATGCTGATCACTAACCTGGCCGATGGCTCCACCTATCGACTAGCTCTCCGCTTGCCACCCAACTGATGCGCCCTTGGTCACTTTCCGGGATCCCTTGATGCCCGGTCGCCCGACCGCTGGCTACCTGATATTACCGGCTTTTTGGCCAGCCGGGAAAACACGTGCAACTCTCAATCATGCGGAACATGGTCGGATCTACCTCTTTGGCCGGTGCACATTGGGCCTGCGGGATGTCTGCAAAGGTGTGTGGCTGCGACCAGATTGACGGACCGTTCGTCTTGTCTCCAAAGATGGTTTCCAGGTTGGGTGTTCGATGCACGGACCACCTCACTCGCTAGCTCTATTTGCAGATCAAAAAAGCCGTCCCCTTCATGCAGTTGTGGAGTCGTTGCCCCCTCCAACGTTACTGAACAAGTCCTTCCATATACTCCGTTATGTTCCAAATCGATACGGGAACACTTTTTCGTTCGGCCCGAAAACATGCACAATCAACGGCTATTACATACATTTATCTTTACCAAATAGCCTCCTATCTATCTGCATTGAACCCGTCGTTACCTTTGTTATTTCTCGTACAGTTGCCACAGAAATAAAGCGGTCTTACGGTTAAGGTGTCTTTGTTACGAACAATAAAGTTCTTGATAAACTCCTGATGGGATCACTTATCCGCTGCGCAATTTGCATGTCACAACTCGATTTATCTAAACGAACCCACCACCAGTAAATCATTTTTCTCTTCTGCCAACAATATCACAACGCACGAAGTGGTTCTCTTTCGAGCAGATCATCTACGTGACACCAACCCTCTGTAACGTCCATGTGTGGAAATCTTCCCTAGCATTTGTCGCACACCTTTATTGTTGAGACTATGCTCTTTCTCTTATTGACTCTCGATCAAGCACAACTTGTATCAATCACTGCACTTCAACATTTGTTTATATTTTGCCCACCTGAAGTGGCATAATTTTGATTCGAACTCGGACTGCCGTGAAGGTGGCACCCGACATTGACCTCTTTTGAACTCCGGTCCTCGTTATTAGACGTTATGGCCGTACAGTTGAGGTTTGTACATATTTATATGCGTATAGCTTGTTAATGCAGTGCCGTAGAAACTACGACTCAATCTTATTCTGGATTTGGGATTCGTTTTGAATTGGCTACTCGTTACTCACAGTCGGAATAACCGTTACAGTACTCAGTTTGGAATCTCCAGGAGAAAGTCAATCAGAAGTGCCAAAAAGAGGACAAAGGCAAACGGAAGGTGGACAAGAAGTAACCCGACAACTCCCCGGGGTATTTTTGGGTGATATTGATTCCTTAGATATTGCTAGGTCTGCTAGTCCTGTCAGTGCAATTTCCTGTACCTCAGCTGGTGGTATAGAATTTAAAAGTGATGATATCTATTGACGGAGAATAGTTTGGTTAGAAACCCAGTTTAGGCTGGCTAGGGAAGAAGCTGAGTCTTCTAGGAAAGATCAACTCCAAAGACGGGAGCGACAGGTGACTTGGGAGACCACGGAGCATACGGCCACTCAGCCCGGCAGTTCCATGGAAAGGTTGAAGTCTACCTGTACTATTGTAACCCATGCTATTGACTAACGAAGAGTGTAACAGTACTGTAAGTTCGGTAAACAATACGGGCGCTTTGTGTAAATGGGAGTATTCTATCCAGGACAGAGATTTCTGTATCTACTGCATTACGGTCGTGGAGGAGCCAGGAAAGCAATCGACAGGTGCTCGATGCTGGATCCCGAAGAGGGTTACACTCAGGCACATGAAACCCTGAAAGACATGTTGGGCAACAATTCAAAGTCACCTCGAATTTGGTCGACGGTGTAATATCAGAGGCAAAACTTTCCAAAGGCGAGTCGGGCTCTCTAACCAGCCTGGTGATAGAGATGCAGAACTGCAGCATCGCATTGAATCACCTAGATTACCGATCAGACCTGAAAGCACTGCACACATTAAAGACCGTAGTGCACAGTTTACTCACAGAACTACAGGGTAGATGGGCCGAGGAAGCTGGGGGGATCAGTAGATTTGGGCGATAAACCACCTTTGTAGACCTATTGCGGTCTATAGACCGTCATGCCTGAATAGCAAACAGTCGTTCCGGCCAACTTGAGTGCTAGACAAGCAAGTTACCTAGGACTGATACGACGCAAAGCTGGACCAGAGAACCAAGTAGAAACCAGCCGTGGGCAAACTCAAGCGTTATCTCCAGAGGGTCAAAACTTGCCTGTGCGTAAGGTTTGTGGGGCGCCACATTGCCTAATGAAATGCCCGAGCTTTCGCAACGTAGACGTTGACGAACTATAAGAAATGGCTAAAAGACTTGGCGCGTGCTTCGTCTGCCTCAACGATTCACACTGAGCAGCGGTGTGCTGAGTGAAAATAATTTGTGGTCCGGATGGATACTACGGGAAAACAACATTGCCCACTGCACAAACCCAAGAAATTTATTGCCGAAATGATCTCGAGGCCAATTATGGTCTGCTCAGTATCTCGCTCTATTATTAAGCCCATTCACCTGGGAGTAATAGCAATCAGCGTGGAAACTCCAGTTGGGGTGATGAGAGCGTTGGTCTTCGTACATAGTAGCTCGGATACAACTCTGGTGGGGAAGGAATTTGCAGAGAGACATGGGATCAGATGGGATCGATCTTCATTAGCTGTGAGCACAGTGAATGGCACCCAGGTCATCCGGTCGACCAGACTGCACCTGCAACTCGTTTCCTTGTTCAATAACGGTAGAGCAGAAACTCTAGAAACATTCATCATAAAGGATCTGCCGATGAGAGCGCCCCAGTCAGTGCAATCGATTCTCAGTGGCCGCATCTCGACGGGGTTGCGATCGAGGAGTGGCAGAAAAACGAAATTGATCTGCTGATCGGTTGTGATATACCGGAAGTGCACTGGGTCCTGGATCAAGGAATGGGAAGCCGCAAAGCACCTTATGCAGTACGCGTTACATTTGACTGGACTTTATATGGGAGTACATATGGAAGACGCTGCAAACAAATCCAACGGCAAACGATGAGCAAGCATTCCAACAGCTGCGTAACGCCGGATTTGCCGACTTGGCTATTGATATAGGTGGCCAATCGCGAGAAGATAGGTCGACTTTGGAAATGGTGGCCGGGAACGCCAAGTATGTATTAGATCGTTTCTAGGTTCCTGTCCCGTGGAAACCCAAAATGAAACCTATGCCAGGCAGCCGATAAATGACTCTGAAAAGATTATGCTTCCTCAGAACCAGGCTAATTCGAGGACCACAATTAAGGATAAAATACACACGAGCCATGCAATATAACATCGATTCGGGTTATATAGAAAGAGTGGATACAGCGGTAATTAGCGCAAGTTTGAGGTGGTACCTACCCCATCACCGGCCGTGAACCCATAAAAACCGGGGAAGGTCAGGGTGGTTTTCGACTATGCCACGTAATGTCAGGGTGTGTCACTCAACGAACATATACTGCAGGGTCCAGACAGGACAGTACCACTAGTCGAGGTTTTATGTCGTTTTTGGCTAGGAAAAGTGGTCGTCTCTGTGGACATATGTGACATGTTTCTACAAATAAAAATGCTATTTGGAAATGAGGACGCCTTTCGTCTTCTCTGGTGGCCTGGAAGCGAAGTAAATCGTGCACAAGACGAGTACAGGCTGACGGTTCGTCCCTTTGGGGCGGTATCATCCCCGTTCTGTGCTAATTTTGCCCTCCGGAAAACCCTCAAGCGTTCCGGCGGCACCAGCAATCTGCTGGGTAGAGCAGTGGACCACTTTCCCGTGAACGATTTTCTGCGTTCCTTTGACTACCCAAATACTGCTATTCTATATATGACCGAATTGATCGTCACTCTAAAGGCGGGAAAATTCAACTTCACCAAATGGATTTCAAACAGTCCGGAGGTGGTCACTGTTATCCCGAAGTCCGAGAAAATGGAGTGTGCTGGAGAGCTTTTGGGATCCTCTTCACAAACGGAGCGCACTCTTGGACTTCAATGGAAACTCGGATAGTGGCTTGCGGCTGATGGGTAGACGAAAATGGCGGGTGGCACAGTCAGATATTATTTGCAAAGTCGAGAGTGGCTCCACTGAGAACGGTGTCCCTTCCGAGGCTGGAACTGACGGCAGCGGTACTGGCCGTGAAAGCCACGACGCTGATTAGGAGATGCTTTGATCGGATAAACTGAAGACCAAACTTTTGGACGGACTGAGCCATGGTACTTCATCACATAAACAACATTACCACTCATTTAAACACTTTCGTGGCCAACAGACTCGCTAGAATCCATGAGTCGACTAAAACAGATCAATGGCATTGTGTACAATCCACCAGCAACCCCGCCGACTTCTGCTCAGGGGGCCTGAAAACACTAGAGAGGTTGCGAATGTGGACAGTGAGACCGGACTTCCTAACAGCGGCCAAAGATATGCGGCCAAAGCTACTAATACCTAAGCCTGATGACGGCGATATCGAGACCAAAAGACTGATACTGGCTACAAACTTCACGGGAAGCGTAAGCCTAACAGAAAAACTGTGCCTCCTCCCCGACTGGATAAGAATGTTAAGAGCCTTGGTCAGGTGGACAAGGTTTAAAGTGCTCCTACTGATACTGAAGGGCACGCGACCACAGAACACATTAAATGTGGGGACGATTCTACCGGGTGAGGTGATCCAAACCAAACTGGAGGTTCCACGCCTACTTCAACTAGACGCCTTCTCGTTCGAGACCCGCAAGCTAGCCAGAATCGATGATAACACCAAAGAAGGCAGGCTGCTGTAGAGCAGCATCCGAAGACTAAACCGTATGCGAACCAACAGACTACTGCGAGTTGGAGGGCGGCTGATGAATTCAAGTCTAGAGTACGAAGGAAAACATCCCATAACAATCCCTGATGACCACCATATAACGATATGCCTGATAGACCATGTACATCGGGAAGAGGGACATGCAGGCCTGAATCACTTGTTGAACAATATACGCCGACGATTTTGGGTGACAAAGAGACCAGCGACGGTCAAACGAGTCAAAGGCAACTGTATCACTTGTCGTCGTTTGAGTGCGGTGGCAGGCCAACGAATGGTGGCCCCCTTCCAGCCGTGAGAGTTCAATCGGGATGGTATCCGTTCGTGGAAGTTGGCGTCGACTGCTTTGGCCCGTTACTTGTACAACAGCAAAGGAGCATCCAAAAGAGGTAAAGCTGCCTGATAGCATGTTTACAATCCAGAGCAGTCCATCTTGAAGTAGTGCATGATATGACCGCCGATTCATTTCCAGTGGCCCTTCAAAGGTTCATCGCGAAATGGGCGTCTCCAAGAACGTATACTCAGACAATGGCTCGAACTTCGTTGGAGCTCATAAGGAGTGAGAGGAATGGTGGAACCGCCTTGACCATGCCAAAATACAGAACAGGACCGTAGCAAGGGGACAGAATGGTACTTTAACCTATCTTTTGCCAGTCATCGCGTTGGCTTTTGGGAAAAGCTGATACGATTGAATAGGAAAATACTCACGGCTCTGACCTCACACCAAACTCCCGATGAAGAGAAGCTGACTATTTTAGTAACAGAACTAGAAAGCATATATGGTCAAGAGCAAGGTCAAATTGACGTATATATCAGGTTGTCTCGTTTTTTTCCTTTTTCCATCATTTAGGCCTGTTTTTACTTGGCTCCTATCAGTAATAGTTATCCACTCTGAAGCGTCAAATAGTCCGTGGAAATAACTGCGACACACCACCTTGGGTCCATAACTTATTACCGTGAAAAATCAACACAACCCTATAATAGGAAATCTAGACCTTTATTTGCCACAAATCACTCCTTGTAAGCCCATCTATAAAATACTCAGCGATTATTTGCTGAATCAACCCTTTTAGTTATCGTTTCCTCCTTGGCTAAAACTCTAACCTCCCCTCGTCCAAACAGTGAAACCACCTGGTCCACCCTGTCTGCAAACATCGTAGGTGACTTCCTGTAGAATTTTATCTCCGTTCCGTATCTAGGCTCTTTGCAGTCGCTAAATTTTCAATAAAACTAGTTGGTTATCCGAAGCCTGCAGTCACAATGCGCAATTCCAAAAAAGCAGACCGGCTGGTAAGATTTTGCCACGCGTAGCCGTACGTCTCCCAATCACTACGCCATGCTCCGTCTCATTAACGAACATCCATGATGACGCAAAAAGCAAGATTAACCGCCTCCCACAACACGTTAGCTCACTCGAATCGCGGATTGAAGCTCTCGACAGAGCCACCAGAATTCTGACATTACTGGCTCAACTCCTCGAGCTCTCTATGGTAACTACGGACTGTAACTTATTTGCCGCGTGTAACTTCATTGACGGCATATCTGAAGAGGTTTCAAAACGAATAAGAAACTCGAATCACGCCTTTGTATTTAACATACCCGATAGGGCCCCACTCAACATGGTAAGCAGTACCTTGCTGAAGGCCGCTAACATGGAACGTGTGATATGCCGTAGCAGCAGACTACGCAAACAAACACGACGACACCAATGCCCTCTACTTTTCCAATTTCCGGACTCACTGACAGCCAGTGAGTTCATTCATAAACAAACAGTTATTGCTTTTAGTTCGCCATACAAGAACATTCGAGTAGCACCCGGCAAAACGCCACTACAAAGAGAAGTGCTAAGAAAGTCGAACTCTCGCAAACATCCAAGGCAGGGATCCGCCCAAAAGACACCTAACCCAGTCATTCTCCTAACCTACTCTATGCAACCAGCGTCTATCAGCCAACGACTGTCTAATGTAAACCTTGACGCAACGCCTGTGCCTTTTCCAAATCCACCAGTCTCCAAGGGCTCTAGGCTCGTCAACAGTGTCACAGATGCCTGGGACTCGAATCCACCGAGTCCTGCCAGACAGCTTAGCTCTGTGCATCAGAAGTAGCTACCTACGTCGAGTAGCCTCCCTGACCTAACAACTTTGCATCACTCTCCCAAGGTGACACATAAATCAAAGTATGGTCGTTCTTGTCCACACCACATAGCCACGACTAAAACCCATCCGTATGACCGCACCATACCATTGCCAGTTCGTTTTCGTTCGAATCAAACCCGTCAGAATTCAGGGCATGCTCCCGTAAACAAGCTGCCAAGAAGTAACGTACCTAAGGAAACAACCTCACTGTTGCAATCTTACTTATCACCAATGGGCCGAAAGTTGGTAACGTTCTACACTCAGCCCCCAATGCAGAGTGTCGATACCAACGGTAACACATGGCCGCAAATCCAGAATTCGGCAACCCACACTCCATCCCTACTGAAGGCCTCAACATTTAGTTCATTAGGCAACGACCGCCTTATATCACCAGGCTGCACCCCTAATGTCATGCAAAGATTAAAAGCGAACAGACACCCTTGTGAGATGTAACTAATACCGGGAACCACAGTTTCTGTTCCCGTAATAGATAGTTTCTCAAACCGTAACTCCTCCCAGCGAAATCCCCGCTCTACGCGCATTTATACGGACGATGCTCGCAAAGCACCTCACAGCTATTATTCAGAGCTGCATCTACCTAGCTCTTCATTTCTTAACTTTTCCGTGCCGCCACCTTTTATCCCGCTAGTTCCTTTGCCATACCAAAATTTTCGTTTTGCCCCACCACAGGCCTTTTACGCGCAGGATACATCCACAAACCCCCTCCGAGTAAATTTTCCCCACCCTGTGGCACACAATCCCACAATCTTTCGTCTCTTCTAGACCTGATGAACCACTTTTCAATACCGGCACCTTACCAGTCGTTCATACCTTCGGTAGCACACCGAACTCCGACGGCCAACTACGCAACACCGCGTATCACCAATACCTCCTTCGAAAATGACCTCCATATAACCCCCTTACCAACCGCCGATTCCTATCCTACCCCACCCGGGCAGGTCGCATCGATGGGCGGCGAAGCCACCCCAAACTCTTGTGGTCCCTACCCTCTGAGGCCTGCTCTTACCACACAACAACCAATACCATGGTTGTCACGTGGGCAAGCCAATACCTTCCATAACCACGTATTCTATCACTGCACTGGGGCATCGAAAGATCCCAACGAATCAGGACAAGTGGCAGGACTACATCGTCTAAGGTCTTCTCTTTCACCCCGTAATGACCCTAAACTAATTACTTCCGGTTCGTCCGTGGCTGGTTCTTCCGAAGCCATCGCGGAGGCATCCAAGGCTCACTTTTCCTCTCCTTCGGTAATAGCTCCAACTCACGCCCCTCACCGTGCACTTCCTCCGACCAACAACTCCCATGCGTTACTTAACCCTGACACTCACTTCCACATGAGTGGGTTGTCATTCATCTTATTTAACTGGCGATCCATCTTAAATAAGCTTCATCACTTAGAAAATTATGTCATAACCTCCCGTCCTGACATCATTATTACTGAAACCTGGCTCACCGAACACACCAGCACAAGCGCAATTATGCTTGAAGGGTACAAGGTTTTTGGGGTAAGTAGGATCGACAGGCGCGGAGGTGGGTGCCTTGTGTAAGTACAGCACGCCCTTTCAGTAGTCCCCATCAGACATGCCACACTCGACTCAATTCCGGATTCTCTATGGCTCACAATTTGGTTCTCAACTGTAGTCATGCACATTGGTTGTGTCTATCGCCCGCCCTCATCTACTATTGCAGACTTAACTCCTTTAATTGAAGCCTTTGACCACCTTTCACTACTACCTTCAGCAGCAAAAATTATAGTCGGTGATTTTAACTGGCCAAAAATATCCTGGAGAAACCTCACGGCACCTCCCAACTTAATAGATTTTGTGTCCCATACTCACACTGGGGGCTGGGTGCAACACGGTAAAACCCCTACTAGAAACCCCAACATCCTAGATCTTATATTCACTCACAGCGTTCCCTAATTTTCGGTTTCCGTTCTGAATAAATTTCCGGGTAGCGACCATAAAATAGTGGCCGGTAATCTTTCATTCCATCCTTATCCATCAGACTATCTGACCCCAGTCAACAATTCCCTCCGTTTAATTTGGAACCCTCTGCCCAGTCTCATCCGTAACAGAGATTGGGGCAGTTTTTTTCTAACGGCTGACCCCCAACAGGCGGCTGATCACTTTTTACCTCAACATGGGAAACTGCCTCCAGAAACTTAGCCCAATATCCCAAAACTCCTCTTTTAGGAAGTCCAAGCTTGCATCCCTCCAACGAAAGTACCTTAAGGTGCAAAGACTTTACCTCCAAAACCACGACTTCTCTCTTTTCATAAGGCTAACGCGTCTTACTGATATTATCCGGGACCTAAAGGAAAAACCGCTCCGCAACGAAGAATCCAAAGCCCTAAGGCATCCCAATAAAACATTGAAACTCCCACTCCTACACAAATCTAGGAATTCGGCAACGGATACTATGATCCAATAAGTTGTGTTACCGAATAAAACTTCGGCTACCTCCCCTTCTGATATCGCTGAGGACTTCAACCATTACTTCGCCAATTCCGTGGCCCTCGACTCAGACACAGCACCCTCAAATCCTCTGGCTATTACCAGCTCTTCTTTATCTACTCTAACCTTTGAAGTAAACGTTATTTCCAGGCTCATTTCACGCTATAAAGCATCTGCCCATCCTGGACCAGACGGGTTGCTCCCAGCTGCAATCATCAACTGTGGATCGGACCTTCCACTTTTACTACTGAACCTATCCACCTTGTCACTCAAATTTAGTTTGGTACCGTCGAACTGGAAGCCTTCAGTCATCGTTCCACTATATAAAAAGGACCTGTCCACGAACTTGCTAACTACCGTCCCATCAACCATACCCCTTTCATTTCCAGAATAATGGAAACGATTATCAAAGATGGTATTACCACCCATCTTCTCGCTTTTAACCTTCTTAGCGATAAGCAGCACGGGTTCCTCAAATCTCGATCATGCATCACATGTCAGTTTGACTTCCTCAACCTAGTCACTAAGGCTGTTGAAAGCGGGCAGCCATTAGTAGTTGTCTACCTAGATCTGTCGAAGGCTTTCGACCATGTTCCACACCTGCATCTTATCTCCAAATTGATTTCAATCAGCATTGGTGACCCGCTGCTTTCTTGGCTGAAATCTTATCTTGCTCATCGTTTGCAAGTGGTCCTCGCCAACGGACATACTTCTAAACCGAAACCTGTTACAAGTAGCGTTATACAAGGAAGCGTACTGGGTCCTCTATTATTTCTGATGTACATTAACGACGCATTGGATCTAGTACACCACGGCACGCCATTCTTGTTTGCAGACGATATAAAAATAGTTTACTCTTTCAATTCTAATGATGCTATCCCTACTCTTTGCAACATTTCCGCTGACCTCGCAGCACTTGACCGCTGGTGCCTCACCTGGAAGATGAGCTTTTCCACTGATAAGTGCGAGGTCTTAACCTACAAGTTCCAATTGCCCCTGGATCCTTAACTCTTGGTGGGTCCCCAATAGCCAGTCGGCCTACTATCCGCGATTTGGGCCTCAACTATTCCTGCTCCCTCAACTTTTCTGAGCACGCCGCCATCCAAGCGGCCAAGGCTAGAAGAAGTGTGGCCCTTCTCTTCCGCTCCTTTCGTCTCCGGGACAGCATCATCAGCATCTACAAATCACACATCAGGCCTTTACTCGAATACTGCCCAATAATATTTTCTAACATGACGAAATTCGACAGAGTTGCGATTGAAAGCATACAAAGACGTTTCACCAAACAACCACTCGGTTGGTCCACGTCTATAAGCTATAGAGAACGATGCCAAAATCTAAATCTTGACCCACTCTGGCTCCGCCGCTTAAGACTGAACTTAGTCTTTTTGTATAACCTGCTCCATAACCGGTCTTTTTCCTTTGACCCAGTAAGCTTCTCCCGTGAAACCCCCTACTCACTCCGGCACAGGCCTTTTACTGTCCATTCTAGTAAAGCTAAGTCGGCCATACGGTCACGTTTCTTCCTTCCTGTCTACTCCAAAGTCTAGAAAATGTTGCCCATCACCCTTCGTGCTTCACAAACCAAGTCACAATTTCTGTTGGCACTCATCCCGTATCTCAGCGTCACCCGTGCACTAAAGTTATCTAATATGTGCATGGCAGAAGAAATAGCTTACGAGAGGGGCCTCGACTTCTAAGACCAACTACTTCTCCGACCATGCTCCCTTCAATTAAGGACACAATCAACGATAGACAGTTTCATCTATGTGACTGAGTTCTCAACGTCAGACCACCCGTGGCCATTTTCTTAATGAACCAAACAAATGGAAATGCCACTAATTTCAACCACTTTGCTTCCACCTAACCCGTAGTTTGTCACTCTTATGCCTCGCCTTTACTGGTTTTTATATGCCTCCATCAACCGTTGATCCGCAGCAGGGGCACACCCTGACTGCTTCTTTTTATCTGCTCTCCTTTCCCACGTAACTCCCCTTTCTTAGCCCATTTTTCAACTCCTGTCATGATAATTTCCACATTTTCAATGGTTTTTCTCTGTTTATTCCATCATTTGTAAACAGCTGATTATGCACTTGGCATGCCTCGAACGTCTCCGAAATGAACCGTTATTATTATTCTTTATCACATTATTATAATCCACAGCTGGAAACACGTCCAGACTGCAATCCCCCTTTATTTCAGGTTCGTTGTCTCCCACTACCTCAGTCGCAAAACTGGCTAACCAAGGATGCCACTTTGACTCGTACGGACAGAGACTCAAGTGGAACCTACCATAGCAGTTGGGACCGAAATCAAACCACACAACAGGAAATATTCCTAATTGCTTATCAGAACGTTCAGCGTTTTCAGACTCACTCAACACGACATCAAGTCCACGCGCATGCCGCTAATATACAGCCACACTCGACTGATCGACCGACACATACTTTGTCCTGCCAGACGAACCTTATGCACTCGATGCCGTACTTTACCAGAAATGACGCTGAATAACACTGAAGGCAAATGTGTCAACACATACATATATATTTGTCAGTGAAACAGCATAATAACTCCGAAGTCCATGCGGAGATTTCCCACATTATTATCCGTTACCACTGTTTATATTTCCTACGACCCCCCTAGTAGCAAACCGGTTCCGGACCGGATCCGGTAACGTGCCGGTAACTTGCCGGTATTGTTACCGGTAGGGTGTCGGTACCGGAAGGGCACACCGGAATCAAGCCGAAATCGGCGTACGATTTCAATCCACTTTTAAATTTAAACCCGATTTTCGCAATGGACCACGCCCCTCCAGCGATCATGCCATTCTACTTTTTCCGAAATTTACGCGAGTAATCAACTGATCGATCAAGTTATCTACGTGAACAGTCTTATCCCCACATACTTTGCACACACAATTTTATGGTTCCCTGCTACTGCATTCTGAAAGCTCGTTCAAGCTCCACTCTCCCACAGCGATGCTTACTTGAGGACGGCATGATCTAACGTCTTACAACTGGCAGTGCAACCTAAATGAGACTCATTCCAAAATGCTGAAACTTAGACATTTCAAAACGAACAAATTGTACGAAGTAAAAATTTTTATATTGGTTATATTTACAATCTGAATCTTAGGAACAAACTTCTTCCCATCCAACTGTTTCGCTCCGAGATCTGCAAAGGAAAACAAAAGTGTGAATCAGAAATAAGATGAATTGTGGCACGAAAAAAATATATGTATAGACATGAATAATCAGATACATACAAATATAATACTGCAGTTATATATATACTACGTACTCCGAAACGGTAATTAGTTGAGTAAAGTGAATAATAATAATAATATTGGTATATTTCTCGGCCATGGTCGAGAGGCACGCGCTAACGCATGATCATGGTGTAACATTTTACTCAATAAGGTGAAATATTCACAAAATTCTAAGTATGAAAGTCGAGAGTATCAGAGATGGAAAAACATAGACAGCAACAGTTTGAATGGATCATTCTGATAATGGTTTGCGCGGCAGTTTTGAACCAGTTTCGAATCCGGGCTAGGCAGTGGTGTGCGGTGGAGATGTCGAAGAAATCGTTAACGCAGTGCTAAGGAGGCATTATGAACAAGAATGATGCAAGCCAAGAAAACCGGAGGCCAACTAAGGTTCTGCAGATGGAGTAAATTTTTAACAAGAAGAAGAGGGGGGAAAATCGACGCATGCGAAGAGGATAGCGATCTATGAAGACAATGCAGACCCTGAATGACGGATTTACCGGAGTTCAATAAACGGAATGAGCTTTGAATCAAGGGGACATGAGGCCAATTTCGTGAAAGTGAACTGGTGGATGTGGGAGAAACAGCAGTCCATAAAAAGGTGAGTTTAGATTCAAGGCCAGTAACATGTACTATTCAGAAATAAGAAGGCGCAACTGGAAGGTTATCGAGAAGTGGAGAGTCAATTTCCAGCCGGCTACGGTTCGGAGGAAGGATAACCTGTGGTAACGGATAATAAAGTGGGAAAATCTCCGCATGGAGATCGCATCCAGGCGACAAATTACGCCGTCAATTTTGGTGATCATCAACCCTATATCGTTGCAAATGCCACTTAGGTTTGATAGCGTCCGTTCGAAGTAGTCTGGTAATCGTAGTAGCTGATAATGAGAAACTTACCTTGCCACTTGCTGGCGCATGCGGGCATAGGCTGTGGAGATAAGGGCGTTGTTACAAGTTGTTTTGTGCTAATCGAAGTATAGGAGTGTTAGTAACTTTTACGCAACATACCTGGGACCGGCCACCTTTGACAATATGGCGTCTTCCGTGGGTCTCCTCTGAGACTTCAATGTTGGTGGACTATAACTACTATGAAACAAGGACTTCGCACTGGACTTACCTAGGTGATGAATGGCCAAGAGCCATGATATCACCGGAGGAGTCGGGGAATTGTATCGGAGACTCTCTTCGAATCCTCTGCGACGGAGGTATCTCGACAGAACTGTCATCCGATGACAATGGTACCGGTATTCTAAAAGGAATGTGATAACGTATAACAATGTACCTGCGGCGAACACTGTACCGCTGTGAAAGTGGTGTCATTGGCAACTTATCATCCGTTAACACCAACATACCGGATTCGGCAAGAAAAGTCCTTTCGAACTTAATTGCATCTTTGGGATTATCTGAGAAGAATGCATATAAATAGGAGTGTTACCTGAGTGATAAATCTCATGAAAGTCGTGGGCTGGAACCGTTTCCTGCAAACATCCACCTTCCAACAAGAGGCGTTGGTAGGCCTGAAAGGTGGATGACTTCGGCCAGCGCACACGGTTCCCATCAGTCAGCCAATTGCTGTGAACAATGGCTACCGAGTCATCAACATCAAACATGACGACCAAGTACATCTAAAAAAAGTTAGTTCATTCGGTCTCATGTTAAAATAACGAGAAAAACCTAAGACATCTGCTTTAAAAGAGAAGTTTTACTTCATGAAGGTGTGTAATATGGGCATCAACATATCAGCAATATTGGTGACAGAAATACGAAAACATCTACAAAGAAGGGTATTTACGGAAACTTGGACAACATTGCCATCCAGTCCGTCAACAGAAAAAGCGTACAGATGACTGGATCTCATTGGTGTAAGAAAAAAATCACGCGGGGTTAAGAAATAACGAATAGTTATGGAATCCCCAGAAATGTTCTCCACAACTGATGGTTTCCCACCTGCAACGACAATGTTGTTTGGTGGTAAGCATGACAGAACCATTCTCCTCACCACCATCGCTGTCTTGCATACTCGGAAACGGGTAGCCACATTCCCAACGTCATCACGGATGGCCTCAGATGAATCGTTGTTATCGGGAAGTGTTCTCTCACGCAAACGCCGATACAGTTGCTGAGCAGGATTCCGGGGACCTCGAATGGAGAATTTCAGTGTCCGTAAGAAGGACTCAAAAGGGAAACAACAGAAAGAGTCTAAAGTGCCACGATGAAGAACGTCTGCTGGTAAATGAATAACAGCGTGAACATTGTACACGACTTTAGAGATACCATAAAGGGAGCTCATTTTTTTGTACAAATATACGCCGGATGGTTTCTGCGAAAGCGTTACAAGTTTTGTGCAAAAAGGGGTGGCACAGTATGTAAATGGCAACAAACAATAACATGAAGTGATCATACGCATCATCCGACAACAATCCTTTCAGACAAGCCGGCCAAAATACAAAAGAAACATGCGAAATTCGGTGGCCTTTCATCGTTCAACATTATGTATGTGTCGACAGAGTCTCTGAAAATCACACGGAGTGTCTGGGTGTGACAGAAGTATACGGCTTCCCAGTTCGACGATAGCAGCCTTGTCCAAGCGGCCAAATGCGTCACGCGGCCCAAACAACCACAAATCAATCAACCTCTTCATCACACCCAAGCAAACAAGATGCATGTAATCCAGTGGAAAATGTTTAACCATGTCAATAGGGAGGGAAAGAAAAGGGCTCACACCATCATGATGTTTGTGGTGTCGACGTGATCGAAAAGCCTCGTTGTCACGTAACTTGCATTTGACATGGGGGAATGTCATCCTTTTGTCGCAGTGAAATCCACGCTGGATGCGTTTATCACAGCGAAAGTAGCCAGTAGGACCTTGCACTTGTCTAATAAAGGCCCGTGCCGGAGTATCACAGATTAAAGACGACAGCTGACACTTCACAGACCTCTCACCAAGCTTGAGGCCTTCTGTCAACAAATGGTTCACCTCTCTGACAGTTGCACCCACATAAGATGACACCTCTAATGGTTTCCCACGACCGCAGTAAAAACCAGCGGTAAGTACGCGCAAGCAATGAGGCTTGATCACCCTGGCAAGGACAGGCCACGGCTGCAGGTCCGACGAACGAAACACAGAAGTGCCGTCACAGTTTAACTGGAGGAAGACTTCGTCCGGTACAGCGGTGATGTTACTCAACTACTTCTGCAAGCCTTCAGTTAAACCCATGTGTACATATTCGCCGTTTTCCAATGTCGTGGTTGGACATTCCCGTGGCTTGCGCAACAATGTCCTGGGGTCAGGACGTATGTTTGGTATATGTTTGCCTACAGCCTCCAGTGTACCCTTTTGTTGCACCAATGTCATTCGATATCGAATGAAAGCCTTCGATAGTGAGTTAAGCAGCGAACCGCTATCCTCTTCAAACTGTGATGCACGTCGTAGGCTCGTCAAAGAAGTAACTAATACGAAAATCAGCAAAGAAACAGGGTTTACCTGACACAGTCGGCCTTTCTTCGGGTATGATTCTGGGTTCACAAACTGTCTGAGCCGCCGAAACTGTTTCATTTGGTGTAACATGATTCAACGGAGTAATTTACCCATCGTTGTTGGTTATGATGTGGAAGCACACGGCAGACCGCGTTCACCTCTTGCCATAGCACATCCCTCTTCCACACGGTACACGTCTTCGGAACCCACAGCGCTGCATTCACCTGCAACTCCTAAGGGTGTTGAGTCTGAACGGTAAGTAAAATTGCCACTGAATAACCTCACCTTGCAAAACCCACCTAGGGCAACCATGCCGATGTTCCCGTAGGGTGGCTTCATCACACATCAGTGAGCTGAGTTCTTTCTTTTTCAGATAATATCTCTTTTGTTTCGTCATATCGGCAATTGTCCGTCAATAATACGTAACAAGGTCCTAAAATGCACTTATTTGTTAACCAACACAGTAATAAAACGGCAGCATAGCATAATTGAAAAACATACTGCAGATGTCATACGATATCAGAGCATTCAATACGAACACCTCGAAGCTTCACGGGTTTTACAAAACTACTTGGGTATCGTCAGAGTTACGTGAAAAATACTTCATCGAGAAAATACATCTCATCACGTTATAAGTACAATTATAGCACAATACTGCAGTTTTTACCGTTCAGCTCATCATTTACTAATTGGTAAACGATAACCTGATATGTCACTAACACTTTACAGCCAGCTCGGATCATCAGCACCTAAAGGAAAAGGAGCGCACCGCTCACCTTAGCGAACAAAGCACGACCAAAATGGCTGCCGCCGGGAAAATAGCAGTCAGTTAAAACAATTGGCACTGCATTTGTAAAGCAACCAACGGAAACAAATAACCATGGAAATAGGACATTGGTAATCTATACAGCGAATTAGAACGAACTACTTCATTATTTTCTTAAAATTTCAGTGATTTCTCTGCCCATCGGTTACCGGCACGTTACCGGAATTCGGCGGTGGGCAATGTGCCACTAGGGCCGTAGCCGGCTGGAAATTGACTCTTCACTTCTCGAAGACCCTCCAGTTGCGCTTTCTTATTTCAAAATGGTACTTGTCACTGATCCTGAATCTAAACTCACCTTTTTATGGTCTACTGTTTCTCCCACATCCACCAGTGTTCACTCTCACAAAATTGGTCTCATGCCCCCCTGCTTCAAAACTCATTCCGTTTATTGAACTCCGGTAAATCCGTCATTCAGGGTTTGCATTGTCTTCATGATCGCTACCGTCTTCGCATGCGCTGAGTTCCCCGAATACACTTCTTTACAATTTTTCCCCTCTTTTCCTCTTGCTCAAAAATTTACTCCATCTGCAGAACCTTGGTAAGCCTCCGATTTCCTTGGCTTGCGTCATTCTCGTTCAAAATGCGTCCTTGGCACTGCGTTAACGATTTTTTGGTATCTCCACTGCGCACCGGTGCCCAGATCGGATTCGAAACCGGTTCAAAACTGCCGCGCGAACCATTATCAGAATGATCCATTCAAACTGTTGCTGTCTATGTTTTTCCATCTCTGATACTCTCGACTTTCATACTTAGAATTTTGTGAATATTTCACCTTATTGAGTAACATGTTACACCATAATCATGCGCTACAGCGTGCATCTCGACCATGGCCGAGAAATATACCTGTAGTATTGTTATTATTACTGAGAAACAGACCCCTGGTGCCGATCGTCACAGACCCGGAAGGCAAACCGGCTCTCACCCCCAAAGACCTGTTAATACTGCGGCCAAAAGTAGGAGCAACCAAACCGAAAACCCTGAGTGGAAAGCATATCGTTGGATGGAAGCAAGCGACCCACCTGGCACAGGCTTTCTGGAAACGTCGGACGAGGGAGTATTTCTCGACACTGCAGCTTCGGCAAAAGTGGATCTCCAAAAACCAGCACGACTGAGAGTGTTCACCGAAGGAATGAAGAACAGCCATGGAGTGGCTGAGGATTTGCCTCGCTGTAACAGAGGATCCGGTACTACCTTGGTAAAGGAGTGATCCGCGAATAAACATCAACTTGAAAAAACTGGAAGTTGTTATCTTTGAGTACGGTGGGCGTGACTCAGGTTATGACCGCTGATCATTGGCGACTGCATCTCGTCTCTCGTTGTCGCCAATGAGCGGAATGAGCCAACACACTCACTGCTGTTCCAAGGAGGGCACCAAATTCTGTAAAATCCATTCTAGTCTAGATGGCCTCATCTGCAGGAGGTAACCACCGTAGTCTAAGAGGGTGACGAAGTGGATCCTCTTATTCTTTTTGAATCCCCGGAGGTACAAAGGGAGCCGGACCAGCGATCGAGCCACCGCCAAACACCCTGCGCAGTACGTTTGACGTTGGGATGGATGCTGTACAATCCGGCAGCGGGATATGGTCCGGTTGGCGTTTCATTCGGGAAGAGGGCTTTCGAGAATGAGACTCAGACATGATGATGTGGAAGAAGACATCTGGCTCCTATCAACGGGTAACCGCTTCTACTAACTCCGTTTATGGTACCTGCCACATCACCCGGCTTTTCTTTCCCAAGAAATGTGAAAAACGTCAGATGTTTTCCGACTGCTTGGCCGAGATTCAAAAGGAATCACGGAATGATCGTTCACTGCAAGGTCCGGTTAGGATATCACGGATGATTAGGGTTTTTGTCCGTCCAGGCTAGCAGAGGGACCATGTTGGCCGAGATAAGAAGAATGCTTCCTCAGATAAAGGTACCGGTAGAAGAAATAAATGCGCCGTGCTTTTTGCCTCTTGACCAGAACACCTTGGACGAACCGAAGATAGGTCTTAAAATGGCAGTATATCTGTTCCGAGATATCACCACATTTTCCAACTACGCACCATGGTGAACAGCAAACGGGTATGCTGCCTCAGTCCGCCGGACTCTAGTAGACAGTGTCAGCAATAATCTCACAGTAATAATTATCTCGGCTCGTTTGATGACACTAAGAATGCTACAACAAACTCTAGGGTCTGACTCCATTGCTAAAAATGTTGGATCCCAACTCACTGGATGGTCATCAAATGTCTTGGAGATCCTAGAAGTCATTCTGCACAACGGGAGCCGGGTGAATCACCTTTCTCTATGGAATGCCCCCTAGAGGTAAGTTGAAGCACCGAGACGGACAAGTTTGTTTCCAGGAGGAATGCTCTCTATCGTCCAGTCAAGCACCGAGAATTCCTGTCGTCTATCTCCAGATTGTACGGTTCCCTTGGGTTGGCCTTTCCTTAGATGCTCTCCGGAGGACGTCTACCTCGAGAGCCCTGTCGAGAGGGAGCCGGAAGGGTCGAAAAGCCTAAACCTGTGGACATATTAGACTGAGGAACGTTCCCGATCACTCTGAACAGAATGGGGAATATACGAATTGAGCAAAGCCCGCTCCGAATGACACAAAGCAAATGAGACATTTGCCTATATTTTCTAATTCCCCAAAGACGGATTACGGAGCAGCAGTGTGCGATAGCTGGAGGGGTGCAAGCAGATGTGGAAAAATTAGACTGTTCTTAGCCAAGGCTTGACTCAGCCCGCGGAACTTGGTATCAATCCCCAAGATGGAATTACTTGCAGTGTTGCTGTCCCTTAGAGTGACCAGTAAATTGAAACGGTGCTGCGCAGGCATTACTTCGGACACTACCTTTTGGACCCATCCCTCAGTTTTACTCAACTAAGCCAAGAACATGAGTATTCACCTTAAGAGCTTCGTGGCAAGTAGACTGAAAATAATTCATGGACAAGCCAGCGTGGATCAATGGCATTAAGTGCAATCATCTGAAGACCCGGCCGAGCTCTACTCAAGAGGCCTAAATAACTCAGACGTGTTCCATTACTTAAATGGGCCGAGGTTCCTGGCCCTGCCCAAACAGGACTGACCGTTAGTCCCGGTGCCCAAATAGTGCGACTCTAACTTAGGACCGAACCTTGTAATACTCACTACCAATGCAGCCCAAAAATGTATTCCTGGAGAAACTGCTCCACTTCTGCCTTTGGACCGGGCCGTGGTATGATGGACGAGGTTCAAACGGTAGCTACTGATACTAACAGGTACCAGATCAAGAGGAAGTCATAGTATTGGTCAGCTACCCCGCGGCAAACTCAAGCGACCGGAGAACGAGGCGATGCTGGTAACGCAAAAAACATTTTCATCAGAATCTTCCACTGTTAGCGAGGAACACTCGAAGAAAAAACGAAAGGACTTGTCAGGGTTTAGCTCAGGAAAATTGGTTCACTTCTGATAGATCAGTTGACAAGGAAACATGGCAGATTCAATATACTTTACTTAAGTTTTGTCGCCGAACATCTGATACCACTGCCCCACAGATACTAAACGACGGGTTTATTAATTCGGCGTCTTGTAACGTGGAAGGGCACGCTGGAGAAACTCGCTAACTGAGCAGTGTTCGCCAAAGTTTTCGGATAACAGCTGGAGCAACCACAACAAGGAGGGTAATTTTCAGGTGCGTCTGGAGCCGGCGGCAGAACGAAGTGGTAAAAAAGCAGTCAATGTCACCTTCAGCAGTGGGCAGAGCAACAGAAGGACGGTGGATGTTCTCGAAGACAGCTATCGACCATTTTGTTCCCCAAATGAGTACGATGCGTATTACCACCGAGTAAAGATAAGGATATCTAATAATCTGTTTACAAACGAGGGCGGTTCACCTAAAAATGCAGCTCACAATGAACAATAAACCGTTTCTGGTGCGTTACCGCTTTTTCTGGCGGAAGGTGTGGGCCTACGAACATCTACTCAGATAATGGATCCAATTTCTTCGGAGCCCAGAAGAAGGTTGAGAATTGGCGATGGCTTTTAGACAAAAATATGGTTCAGAATTTGACCTAGGTAAGAGAAGCATGCTGGCATTTCAACCATCCGCACCCACGTCTTTGTGAAGCTGCTTGGAGGAGACTGGTATATTTACCAAGGAAAACAATAATGGTCCTGATAGAACAACAAAGCTTAGAAAGTCGATCCAGTAGGCTGGTAACCAAAAGTACCAGCCGAGTACATGACATCCAAGATGAAGTGGGCTTCACAGAGGCAATCGAACGAATTGTTTTCTCAGCCGCATAGGCCAGGGAGGAAATAAAAGGACTCACTGGATTATCCATAGACAAGCCACCTCAGTTAAGGCTCTGCAGTGAGACGACTACTCTAACAACCCCACAGAAAGCCGATCCTCAGCTCGGAGCTCAGCCTGTCCTCCAGGTAAGTCGTCTTGAGGATCGAGCTTCATTTCCACCATGCTTTGCAACCCTATCCACTCCATCTCCCGTCACGAAAGGAACCCCCAGTAGTGACGGTAGTGCTACTGAAAGCCTGAAGCCTGCAAAAAGTGTACCGGACACCAAAATTGCTAATAAGACCATACCAACGGACGAGACTCACTCATCCTTGAGCCAAGCCACAAGCCTGAAACCTGCTTTGGCTGAAAGCTACCGTGAGGAAATTACGGTATCTGAGAAGATCTCTGGTGTGGTCATGCAAAACAGGATTACGAACAAGACGACTCAGGATAGTATATCACTCAGTGTTCACAAAGGTAAGCCACGAAAAGCGGCCCATCTTTTTCGGAGGCTGGAGGATGTAGACCGTCTGCCTTGAATGATACCTCTCAGGTTACCAGAAATGAAAACTCCCCAGCCCCCCCCCCCAACAGTTAGTTTATCCTCCAGCCCCTCCCCAACTATCCTCAGCTCCTGACCCCTCTAGGAACTGCTTCTTACCCTCAACTCTACCTTCTGCCTCCTTTTCAAACCCCAAATCAGTTGTCTCTGGAGGTTCTGCAACAACTCCCAAGCATGCACTCAGGGTTCTTTTTTTACAGAAGTTGCCTGAGTGCGCTGAATAAGATCCCGGAACTTCGGCAGCTTGCGGCGGATTCGAAGTCCCAGGTCATAGCCCTTACAGAAACCTTACTCACCCCTGATATACTTGATGCCGAAATATACACTCTGGGATGCTTCACAGCAAGACAGGAATCCAGCACATGTCGTGTCGGCGGAGTAACCATATACTATAGCTACATTATTCCTCCTCCCACTATATCACAAGCTCCTACATTCTCATGCATTGATTGCTTGTGGGATGTGTTTACCCTTTGTAGAATAGATACTCTACTGCTTAGTGTAGTCTGTAGCCCTCCAGCATACAATTTATTCAATAGCTTGCGTCCCATAGACTTACTAGGATCCCTGGAAAGCTACGCAGACTTCACCCGTCTGTTGGTCACTGTTTCCTTCAGCTTAGTCAGTATAGACTGGCAAGGAGCTCATGCCCTTGAAATGTTTCTTGGTAAACCCCTCCTCGACCTTGTACTCAAGAACTCACGAGTACCGAAAGTAGGAGATCTGACCAGATATCGCACAGGACGTACCCCGTCCCTACCAGACCTGGTCATCACCAGTGAATGTTTACAAATAGATGTGGTGCACTACTTGCCACCTCTCGGCAAAAAGGATCACCTTCTCATAGTTTCATTATATTGTGAATTGGCCCCCTCTTCCCTAAAGATCAAAATTTTGAGATCCTTTTAAAGGTCCACTTCTGACCAAGTCAAGGCATACGTTTGCACTCAGATAAACTCAGCTAACCTAAGAGACCCAGCCGATGAGGTGGCGGAGAATCGCTGAGAGTGGATCTCCTTAGCTGATATTCTATTTGTCCACAGGAATGGTCTTACACAGACAGGTGAGCGGTCCATCTCTGGCCTCATAAGGCACACTCTGGACGAACGCGCACCCCTCTTTGCTAGATATAAGGCCACAGGTATCGCCCGCGATGCGGATTTCAAAAGTTTACGCAACATATGCAAAGTCAAGGTTAGGTCCTATCAGAATGCAATCTAACGATCTGTACCTGCTCGAGCATGGACTATAACCACCGGTCTTGGAAAATCCCCCGAAAACCACTGCAGTTTCCATGTTTCCTTAACAACACTCACTTATTTACACTACTGACTTGTTGTATGCACTGTTTGTATTCGCGGACCTACGCCAGTTTGTTCGCTCCCGGTCCGCTGCTTTGCCATGTCCTTGTTCTGGACTTGCGTGACGCATGTGCCCCTTTCTGGCAAGCCGCAATTCGGTTCCTCTTTTTTGAGTCCTTGTGATCGCTTATTTGGGACTTGTGTCTGTTTCGTGTCACTGTTCATCTAATATTCTAGTATCGTAGACTTTCACGAATAATTGCCCTTCGATTTCGGGACCCGCTGCTAATTTGGCTACGCATCGCACAAGCATGTTTTACACGGACAAATAAGGCACTTTTCCTTTAGTACACTCGCAGTCTAAGGGGCACAGCTTCGACACCACAAGCTCTCAAAGATCACCCCGGCTCACCAATCACTTCCCCCAGCCAGGTAGCCGAGGCCTCCAGCTCCCACGTTCATACATATCTTAGCTCTATACCGATATCATCCCACCCCGCCATGTGTTTGATATCTTCGACTACTACACTTGGCCATAATACTAGACCGATTGGTGCAGTTGCACAAGGTTTCCGTCGGCCTAACCAAGATTGCCCCGTGAATCCTGGCTTAATCTAGCCCCGCACTCTCAAGAAAACCACGGACACATTAGTTGCTCCTGATTGACATCTTCTTCAGCGATAAGCTGACGAGGGAGTCTTTTCCATCTGCTGGAAGAAATCCATCGCACCCATCTATAAGGGCAGTAGACATCTTGCTTCTGGTCACAGACCCATGTGTCTAACTAGAATCACCAACAAACTTTGTGGGCAAATTCTTAGGATTGCGGTTCTTTCCTACCTACATAGAAATAGGATCCCTTCCCCTTTTCAACTTGGTTTACTTCCTGGCAGATCATGCGTCACTAATATGCTCACTGCATGGATAGTCTGACGAAAGCCTACAATGATGGCCGGCTCTCATACGCTGAGTTCATCGATTTTGCTGAGGCCTTCGGCAAGATCACCCATGCCCCTCTTCTTTATAAGTTGCAAAAGTAGGGGTTGACAGGCTCCCTGTTGGACACCTTAGGCAGCTTCCTTACTCACTGCGCCTTTGTGGTTGAGGTGAGGAGTGTTTTGTATCAACCCTCCTCAGTAACAAATAGGGTCCAACATGGGTCAGTCTTAAGCCCTCTTCTTTCGCTGACCTACTTAGACGATCTTCTGACAGCCCTTCATGTGGACATTGTTATGTATAAAGACAATGTAACCCTCTGGAGTTCGGTCTTTGGAAACCTGCAACTAGCAGCCGACGAAACAAGAAGCTGGTCCCAGAATTGGAACCTCCCAGTTAATGATGACAAATGCGTGAGGAGGTCTTTCGGCAGAGAGACTGGTTGCAAGCTCTCCGCTTACGGAACAACTATACTGCCTAGGGTTGACCGATACAAGTTGCTCGGTTTCTGGTCAGATTGTTACCTGTCCTTCTCCCATCATCTCCAAATCGCGAGCAAGTGTGACTTTTTAGTTCTAAATATGATTCGAAGGTCCTTTCCGCGCTTCTCTAGGGAAGAATTTCCGCTAATTTTCGGCACGTTTATCCGTATTCTGCCAAAGTTCAGTAGTCAGGTAGTGCACCCTGATCCCGTTCAAGATCTTGAGATCCTTGGAATGGTTCAGGAGGCCTCCGCCAAAGCAGTATGGGGTCTGTCCCACCCATCTTATCCCGTCCTCCTCCCACTTTCCAACCTCTATTTCCTTGACTTGAGAGATGATCTGTTTTTATGCTTCCCTTTTTCGAATCAGCTCAAAGCGACTACTTCTTCTCCGTCTGTCCAGCCCTTTCTCTTCGTGGTCACAACAGAACGATTATAAACCGAGACCATGTACTTCTATAAGAATTACCTTTCTGAGCTACAGATTTTTTCGCTCTGTGGAGGGCACTTCCGGAAGATATTGTTCTCTCGCAGAGCAAAACTATCCTCAAGAAAAAGTTAGACATTCACCTGGGTCCCTCTCCCAGCAATTCATTGTCTAAAACAGTGAAATGAATAGCTTTCATTGCATTTTCATTCCGCTATACATTTATGAAAGTAGCACCTCCTTTCCGCTTAGGGTACTGTCCGTAGTGAGACAATGCATGACGTCGTTTTTTGTTTTTTTTGTCGCCCTTGCCATGCCCATGCCTCCCTTTACTCTTGTTAAAACTCGGTGAATCCGGCGGACGATCAGGAATTTCCTCAAGAACCGGAGCAATTGGGATCAAAGCCTCGAAGAAGTTTAATACTTTAGGACTTCAAGACTTCAGGACATGATGCGGCTTGGAGTATATTTTTCTGAGGTGGAAATAATTCTGAAAAACAGGTCTTTGGAAACAATATTCCCACTGACATTAAAGCTATCGCTTTGGCTCCATAAGATTTATACAAATGAAACCTCACCGAAGGCGAGGAGACTGATAAAAAATATAAGTTGCACCTACCCCCAAGGTTGGTACTAGTCCAACTTCCCAGCCCAAGTGTTCTGGAGATGACAGACGCGGGAATATCTCTCAACTCTACACTCAGGGGAAATTGGAAAAATTATTGGTGATGACAGTTACGCACTTAAACCGGTAGTCCTAATGACCCATGAAAAGGCGGAAGTGTTATTCCGAAGGGGTTGCAAGTTTTTCTCTGGGAAGGGGAAGTACGCAGGTGAAACAGTAGGTCTGACTCAGAGTAACTTCAGCACCTTATATCCGGCGAGAGGTCATGGAGAAAAAGCTCATTAAGCGTGTGGAGTAGGTGCCCAGTCCTGGGAATTTGGTGGAGCAGGGTGATGAAGGTTGACAGGTGGGTTAAACAGGAATCAATAAATGAGTTGTCTAGGTAAATTTAAATAATGATAGTGTACTTCGGATGGGCCCGATATATGCCGCGATGATTGTGCAAGTGGTGCAACTGATGACAGATTCAGAGTCTACAATAGGCTAAAACAAGAGCACACAGTGGACCGTGAGAGAACACTGAAATGGACATGACACCGAAAAAGATATGACAAGGTAGCGGGTTGAAAGCAAATGAACAAAGATTAGTTCACAACAAGGTAATTTAGACGAAACTCGCAAATAATGCACATAAGTGAGTTTTTTTACGAAGTCGCGCTACCTTAGAGCTTTCGAAGAATTTTCCACAGCCGATTGTTACAATAACCATGGAAATCCTTCCGATCATATCAGAGTCAAGGGTTGGAATCAAGGTAGTGATTATCCCTACCTACCCAGGCCCCGCTGTCGGTGTACAGATCAGGTCAGATCAGGTCGCAGGACTTGCGGCCTGAGCCAGTAAAAGTCCAGTTTCTTGTACCGCTAGCCCAAGGGGCTACGGCCGTGCTGCCGCTTCCGTACACCCGGTATAACTCGGTATTTGTAGAGGCTGCGGGGAAAGAAGAGAAATAGGATTGCTCTAGGGAACAGCAACCTCACACTAATAAAGGTTCAGCACCACAACTCTCTGCTGTCTCCGTGTGAGACATATCCCGAGTCCTCGAATAATATAATGGTATGAATATGGAACGACAATGAGTAGGGTGATATGAAGGCTGTGATAGAGATGGACTCAGTTAGGACATGCTAGATTGATGGGATGAAGTAAAAGATAATCAGTCGAGAAGGGAGAAAAAGACCGATATTAGAAATAAAAGAAAGCTTCCCAGGATGGCTAGTAGCAGCTTGATATGTCTCTGCCCAGCACGCATCCAGTTTGTGCTTTGAAGCAACGATCCAGGGTGCTGTCACCACTTGTAGAGGCAACTTGTTCCACTTGTTTATGGCACAGCGGGAAAAGAAACATGCCATACTGTTCTTACTTGCTCTTGGTTTGTCCCATTTATGCTCGGGTTCACTGAATGCAACACTTTTATAACGAGTCACTGATGGTCTGTCGCTCGTAGTGATTCTCTTACTTAAAGCATAGCACTCTGTCAGATCTCCCAAAGCCTACGACTATCCGAGAGAAAAGGTGGAGGACTTTCAGTCTTTCCTGGTACAACTTCCTTCGCATCTCATTTATCATCCGCGCAAACCTACTTTAAACTTCTTCTAGCGCATTCTTGTCCTCCACCAGACTCGGTGCCCATGCTTAAACAAAGTATTCCAATAATGCCTCACGGTCACCTTGAATATTGGTAGAATTACTTCGTCCCCCTCAGACACCAGCGTTCATCTTAAGTTGAAAGGTGTCCTGTTTGCCCCGATCGCTGCAGACGTGCACTGCTCCGCGGGTTTAAAGCCTCCGTGCACAAGCATACCTAGGTCTCTAACCACAGCAGCGGACTCAGTCCGGACGGGGGTGGACAGCCCTACGTGCTTGTTCTCGTTGCTTTCCCCGCCTGCCAACAAGCGTTTGCCTTTGGCTGCATTCATTTGCAACTCCCGCTTTTTAGCGCACTCAATAATCTTGCTTAAGCCGGCTTGCAGTTGATATTTAATATCATCTGCGAAAAAGAAACCGCAGGCAGTCTAGTGCTTACCAGATCATCCACTTTTAACGCGAACAATAAGGTCTCAGCATGAACCTGCGGCACACCTTTGCTTTCCTGGGCCAGTGTACTCTCGGTGTACTCGACCTGTACAAAAAAGGCTCTGGTGATTAGGAAACCCTCGATCCATCCGAAAATATATAGGATCACTTCAAATGCCCTCATTCTGCCCAGTAAGAACCACTGCTTTATACCTGGACACAGGAGGGGACTTGCCCCTCAATGCTGGGAAGAGCCACTGGTTGTAGCGGACAGCGACAAGCCTGGCGGTTATATTATTTATAATAATATTAGTTTATTTCGGAAACGCCCGAAGCATGTCTTATGCGTGACCGAAATTTTACAAGCGACAAAACTGACAGAAAAAATTTGTGGAAAATTTAGAAATACCTAACACAAACGGGGGTAGGAAGAAATAAGAGAGATATGAGAGGAAGATAAATGTGTGCACACCAATGAGTAATGTAGGGAGTTTAAGGGAAACCAGAGATGGATTCAGATATGGGCCCGGTGAATTTGAGGGTCAAGGTCGGATGGAGCAGCTGGCTGAGCCCAGTGAGAGAGAACGGAGCCTGGGAGTTTTACAGGGGGAGGACTGAAAATCGACATGAGAAACTATCGTTACTAGAAACGACGAGGGGAAAAAGGAAGAAGAATGAGAAGAAAAGAACAAAAAATTGAGTTGTATGGCTGGGGACTAGGTAGCCATGAAATATGCTCCATTGCAATAAACGGACAGTGTCAATTTGAAAGCAGGGAGCTGGCAATGCAAGAAGTAAAGAGTGAGTCAGATGGCATCAATGCAGCGGAAGGATCAAAATACGGTAAATGTGAGGCAAAGTTATGGACAAAATGGAGGTATATCATGAGAGGCGGTGGTTTGGTGGCAAAAGAACTGAAGGAGGCAGAAAAAATATGTGGATACAAATATATTTATAGGTATGCATAAATATACATATATGAGGGTAGGGGCAAATAGCATTGAGGAGACGAGACATTGGGGTAGCAGTGGTTGGTCGAAACAGGTAGGGTTGGGTCAAGTGGTGCGGGATTGACTTAGATAAACCCCGATGAACTTGCCTATGACGGGTGAACATAGGAGATCAACAGCAAAAGAGAACCAGCTTTGGAAGCCCAGAAGTTATGGTTGTGAGCAGAAGTTGATAAACGAGGGAATATGAAGGAAAGGATCAACGAGCACAGGTAAGAGTGAATCTAACGGTCTGATTATTGCAGGTGTGGCACGTGATGGCGGTCGAACATGGATGAAGCTGTGATAATTGGAAGTTCATTATGCAAGAAGGAGGTGGCCCCCAATGTGGCTGGAGAACGCATAGCGACGGGAAATACGGGGTGGTTAGAGAAATGTAAAAGATCACTGGAGAAGGGTAACTTGGATGCTAGAAGAACTGTGGTGCAAAGATGCATCAGTTGTGACAACCAGTAGCATGGAAGAAATAGGGAGGTGGAGGATCAGAAAGATCAGGTGATGGCAGAAAGCATGGTTTGAAACCGTAGGTGAGAATGATGACGTTACGATGACATTACACTGAAGGGAACGCGGAAAAGCAGCGCAGCCTGAAAGACACAGTGAAGATGCTTGTGTCGAGCAATGTAGGGAGCAGACGAGAGTGTTGACCAAAGAAAACCAGGCAAGAGATGAAGAATCGGATATTTTCACCGCAGATGACACAGGATGAGGACCGAGAGGTAGAAAAGAATCCGGACGGGAAGGCGTGTGATGGAACAAAAATGCACGAAAATGATTGTGCA
Source organism: Fasciola hepatica (assembly GCA_948099385.1). Classification (NCBI taxonomy): domain Eukaryota; kingdom Metazoa; phylum Platyhelminthes; class Trematoda; order Plagiorchiida; family Fasciolidae; genus Fasciola; species Fasciola hepatica. The sequence goes on along the minus strand of CANUEZ040000087.1, from coordinate 1,661,080 downwards.
TCGGAGTTGGGAGAACGGAACTTGAGAGTTGCGTGGTTACTGGCCATTGCGCCAATGGATTGGGCCAGAAGTTGCTGATCGGTTCACCGCTTAAGAGGCAGATCCCCGGAATAATTACGGATTTAGACGTGAAAAGTATAGAGGTGGTAAAATGATAATAAATTTGGTTGTAAGAAAATGCAAAGGTTGGAAAGCCGAGTTCTTTTATGGTGAATGATAATAGTGACGAATGTGTCTGGTGCGTAACGACAGTGGGTACAATATGGACAAAAAGGATATCGCAAAATGGTGGCTAGTGAAGTGTGCCATCAGTGAACTTTATAAGCTTATTGAGGTACCAAGCGAATGCTGATTGGAAGCCGACAGGGGCGAAATGGGCGAAAAAGGACATATTTCTGGCCTGGGGAGAGTAAAATGGATAGGGTGGCGGTGACGTCATGCAGTGAGTGTAACGAACGAATACTGAAAATCCTTCTAAATGTTCAACGTGCTTTGTGAATTTGACTATATTTAACATTATCTTGGAAAGCTCGCTCATACACCACACATTTTCACGTTTGTTTATCCATGTGAGACATTTGAATTTGGCCTTGAACCGTTTCTGACTGTCGTGCTTGAGCCACGGGGCTTTGGACCTTTGGGTTTTACTGTGAAGTCTATTTGGCCGCATGCTTGAGGTTCGTATATATTTGTATCCTTTGTGCATTTCAATTTAGTACCGTAGAAGCTACGAATCAATCTTGTTCTGGTTTTGGGATTCCTTTGAATTGGCTACGCGTTGCTCGATTTGCGGGATTTGATTTACAGTACTCAAGTGGAACCTGGACAAGAAAATCCATTGGAAATGCCCAGACGAGGAAGCAAGGACCTTTTGAGACAACAGGAAATAACTCGGCAAGTCTCTGGGGATGGTTCGGGTGTTATTGATTCTCTAGATAATGCTAAGTTTACTAGCTCTGTCAGTGCCAGGTCATATATCTCTAACCGCGATGCGTTTGACGATATTAGTACTTATAGAATGAGAGTAATAGAATGAGAAAACGAGCTGCGGTTAGCCAGAAAGGAAGCAGAGCCCCTTACACAAGGAACTGGTCTCAGAGAGCCAACAAAGAGTCCATGTAGTTCACAATGTCAACATCGAAAAGGCACTGTGATCGACGAATATAAACCCTTGAGACAGCCTGAAACTACCGAGGTTTTGGTTCTCGACCTGCCGAGAGTGGAGCTGTCCCACTTCGACGGGCACCCCGAGCAATACTGTATATTCATGAAACAATTCGAAAATTTTGTTGAGTGCAAAGTTGCAGATCCTGGTCAAAGGTTTTTGTATTTATTACATTACTGTCGTGGGAGAGCCAAAAGTGCCATCGAAGGCTGCGCGATGCTTGATCCACCGATGGGGTACATCAGGGCGCGCAGAATCCTGAAAGATTTGTTTGGACAGCCATTCAAGGTGGCTAGAAGCCTAATTGATAGTGTTTTATTGGAGGCGAAAAGGACTGAGGGCAAGGCTGAATCACTGTCGAGTTTGGTGATAAAAATGCAGAATTGCAGTATAGCACTGGAGCACTTAGGATACTAGTCTGATATGAATGCATTGCACACACAGGAATGCATTGTCCGATGTCTGTCTATTGATTTACAGAGCCGATGGGCAGAGGAAGCTGAAAAAATAAATATGCTTGAGCGGGAATCTACGTTCAACGATTTGACGGAGTTCATAGGTCGTCAATCCCGTATCGCCAACAGTCGATTTGGACAAATCGTACACGAAAGTTGCAGACTGGCGCGGAGGGAACCAACATCTCAAATTGTGGAGAAGGACTGTAACTAAACCCAGTCTTTGGCTAACATGCACATGATAAGTCAAAAACCCGAGAGGTCAGCTGAATGCAAGCTATGCAACTCCCTGCATCGGTTACTAGATTGTCCGACCTTTCATGGGATGAGTGTACCCGATCGGTGGTGCGCAGTAAAAGGGATTGGCTCATGCTTTATGTGTTTGAACAACTCTCATCGAGCCTCTGAATGCAGCTTAAGAGTGAAATGCAACCAAGACGGATGCTTGGGTAATCATCACTCGTTACTGCATGGCCTTCTCAAAAATAGACCTATTCAGCCGGATGAACCCAAAATTGTCTGTTCAACGGGACATGATGATTTCAAACCGGCAAGATTAGGCATCGTACCTGTCGGTATCGTGACACCTAAAGGACTGAGGAGGGTCAATGCATTTTTGGACACGGGGTCGGATACCTCGCTGATTACTCGCGAGCTTGTAGAAAGCTGTGAACTAGTAGGCGAGCCTACCTCGCTCACTATCAGCACGATTGCAGGGGGTCATGTTAGCAATTCTAAGAGGCTGACCCTGCAGTTAACGTCTTTATCTGATGAGGGGACCGTAGAAATTCCGGAAGCTTTTGCAGTAGACAGCTTGCCAATGAGACCAGTCGACTCTGTTAGATCGATCGCCAAGAGATGGTCTCATCTCAGGGACATAGAGTTCGAAGAAGTTTCTAGCCTCCACGTCGACATACTAATTGGATGCAATGTACCAGAGGCTCACTGGGTGCTTGAACAGAACATAAGCAATCGAAAAGAACCATTCGCTACGCGAGCGATACTAGGCTGGACACTTCTTGGACCCCTGACGAGCGAACTTCAACAATCGGCATCAATAAATTGCTCAAATGTTGCTGAGAGAAGTGCCTCTGTAGAACACGATCAGCCTTTCGATATTGAATCCAACGGTCCATCTCAGGAAAGCGAAGTTCACTCGAAGGATCAGTCGGCGCTTTCGATGGCGAATTCAAAGACGGGACTTCACAGTGGGCAACATGAAGTTGCTATACCCGAGAGACCACCGTCAAGTCACTTATTGAGAAAAGGAGAAGTTGCCCGGAGGCTTTTGAAATATCTCAAAAAAGGACACCAGCAGGTCACCCAAAGCAGCTTGAAATTTGCCGACCCAGTGACAGTGTACGGTACCTGGGTGGAACTGCATGGCCGGCGGCGAAACAAAGTACCCTTTTCCAAAACAAAAATTGCTGAGCTGAAGTCAGTATCCCTAAACGAGCTCAAAACGACTGCACTGGTATTGGGTTTTAAGGTAGCACGAATGCTAAAAGAGAACTGCACCACCGCCGAACTGAGCCTTGCCTATTGGACAGATCCTATAGTTGTGTTACATTACAGGAAACGAAAGAAACGAAGAACGTGTTCGAGACATCAGAGAGTTAATCCACTCGTAGCAGGAAACAGCGAGGAAAATGTTGATGATTCGAGCTCGAAACCACATACAAAAGACAAAGTAGCTCGCAGATCGCCTCGCTCCGGGTTACTCAGCACTTTATTGCATTTCATGCCCTACAACTAATCAACTGGACCCATTTTTTCTGAAAGGTTGCAAATGTACTTAGCTCCAGTTTCTATCTGGCGTGCACATAGGCGAAGAGGAGAAATTCACCAGTATTTCACTTGAACAGTTCGGGTGAGGCATACTAGCTGCGAGCACATTGTAAAACTATTATTATCTTTAAAGAAGAACATTTATATACATTTTATACAATATTGATTGTCACATATTTTGTGCACAGAAAAACTTTGAAATACTCTGATAGATGCCAGTATTCGATCAATATCCGTGTTCATGTGTATTTCGATACTGTCCGCCGTACACTTGTTTTCGAAATTTATTCATAATCAGAAACCGGTTTTCATTTCTTTCGGAAGATTTGGTGCGTTAATTTTATGTAATTCCACTGGTTCGTGACCTGTCAGTTTTACGCGATATCTCATTAGGCGTTGCACCTGCGTTCAACTTCTGCGCTCATGCTTGTAAACAAAATTAGTCTAACCAGTTGCTGCAATGGGTTACTGTTTGTGATGCTTAGACTTATTTCGTGCGGCGAAACACTTCACTCTGCGAAGCCTTCATCTTCATCGTGCGTCTGACTATATGCGCCGGTCTCCTGATGAATATGTCAATCTCAAGTTGTACAGCGGGATTTGGAATTGATTCCTTATGGATTGTGCGATGATGACTACGGCAAAAACCTGTTTCACGTTCAGATAACACAGGAAGTTAGTATCCACAGGCACTGACAATAAGTTAAAGGTAGATAGGGTGAGAATCATGACCCCCTCCTGAACCTTAGATAACCATTTTCGCGGAAGGATTTTGGCCGGCGGTGTAACGAACGAATACTGAAAATCCTTCTAAATGTTCAACGTGCTTTGTGAATTTGACTATATTTAACATTATCTTGGAAAGCTCGCTCATACACCACACATTTTCACGTTTGTTTATCCATGTGAGACATTTGAATTTGGCCTTGAACCGTTTCTGACTGTCGTGCTTGAGCCACGGGGCTTTGGACCTTTGGGTTTTACTGTGAAGTCTATTTGGCCGCATGCTTGAGGTTCGTATATATTTGTATCCTTTGTGCATTTCAATTTAGTACCGTAGAAGCTACGAATCAATCTTGTTCTGGTTTTGGGATTCCTTTGAATTGGCTACGCGTTGCTCGATTTGCGGGATTTGATTTACAGTGAGGGTTGTCACCGTGAAACACGATAGGAACAAAAACAAAATGGATGGGTGTGCATGCAGAGGTAGAACGACAGGGAAGGCAAGTGATAAGAGTGCTGACAAGAACGATAGATGAGCGGAGAGTGGCGGAAGAAAGGTAGGAACATGCGGTCCACAACGGACTGTGATAAATGCGGTAGATCAAGGATAATTGGACCGTGCAATCCGCAACCGATGCTAGTGGATGGGGCTGGCCTTGCGCTGGACACCCAACCTGTAAAACACCTAATAATGGTATATTTCTCGGCTATGGTCGAGACACACGCGCAGGAGCATGATCACGGTGTATGGCGTTACTCAGTAAAATGAAATATTCAAAAACTTCAGGTATAAAAGTTAAAAGTACCAGCCGTGGGAAAACACAGCCAGAGATAGTTTATATGGATCACTCTAATAATTGTTTCCGCGCCAACTTTGAACCGGTTTCGGTTTCGCGCTGGGCGGCGGCACACAGCGGGGATATCGAATAGGTCGTTCATTAGTCCTGCTAGAGGTGCATTATCAACGAAAATGATGCAAGCCATGAAAAACAGCGGTTCACCGGGTATCTGCGAACAGCGAAGATTCAAATAGGAAGAAAAAGAGATTGTATGGAAGTACACTCTTGTAAGTCGATGCATGCGAAGAGAATAGCAAACCATGAAGCTGATGCAAACCCTGAATGTCGGTTCTACCGGGGTTCAAGAAAAGGAATGAGTTATGAAACAAGAAGACATGAAACCAATTTTATGAATGTACATTTTTGTACTTTGGTGAATGCGGAAATAACAAAGGTCCGTATGAGTGTAAGTTTAATTTCAGGATCAGTAACTTGTTACATTCAGAAACGTGAAAGTGCAACTGGAGGGCCCTGGAAAAGTGGAGGATCAATTTCCAGCTGGACACGGATCGAGGGAAAAGTGGGCTGTTTCAGCAGATACTAAAGTGGAAAATCTCATCATTGAATTGGGCAATATTATGCTGTTTCACTGACAAATACATATATATATAAATATGTACATTGGCGCACTGATCCTCAGTGTCATTCGGCGTCATTACTGGTAATGCACTACATTCTACGGGTATAGTCCGTCTGGCGGGGTGAAGGATATGTGTCGGTCAATCAGTCCAGTGTGGCGAGATTTGACCGATGTAAATGACGACTGGTATATTAGCAGGTTGCGATTGAACCGTTACTTGTGTTGGCTGTAATGTCAACATCCGCCGGAGGGGATTTTGTTAGAAAACCCTAATTAATACGATAGGCAGTTGGGGGTATTTTCTGCCGCGTTGCTTGCTTGCAGTCCCAGATGATATGAAAGTTCCCACTTGAGTTCCCGTCGGTACGAGTCATAGTGGCATCTTTGGTTATCCAGTTTGGCGACTGAGATAGCGGGAGGCGACGAACCTGAAATAAATAGGGATTACAGTCTGGAAGTGGTTCCAGCTGTGGGTTGGGGTAATATATGATGACAACAGTAATGAACTGGTTAGGTTTATATGAATGGGGCAAGGATAAAGTTCACTTAAGCGGTCAGTGGCACCTACTCCACGCTCTGGGTGGAGTAGGCTCGCCAGGGACTGAGCTTTAATGCTGCGGCCCAGCAGAGTTGCGTCCAACGGTTGGGCCATTTTGTATGCATTCTAAAGGATTATTGGCTCGCAAGTTGGTGTGGCAGTGTTGGGATACTAAGAAAAACCTGGAGCTTTAAGGTTAAAAAGATCTATAAATGGCAACCCTTGATCTGCAGTCTGCAGTTCAACACCGAGGCGGTAAGGTGGGTTTGAAGGAAAAAAGAGAGTTAATGGCACTGGTACCCTGCTAGAATAGCACTATATTTGTTACGGTCTCTTCCGGGATAGTGGTTACTTTATATTGAATGGTTCCTGAGGGGCCCTAAAGATGATGACGCACTAAAGGAAATTGGCCTCGTGCCGAGAAACATAGCCGTAAGTTAGTCTATGCACGTACTCGATGGTGCTAGTGTGCTGAGATTATACTTGATTAGGAGCAAGGATATCCGATATAGTGGAGTTTGCATGGTTATTGTGATATCTTCCTCGTTGCTAGCGTATTGCAAAGCAGGAAAACACCTATGTGGGAACTGGTTTGAAGAGCCGTGAGAGGTGGGAACGGGATGGGCCAAGTTTTTGTCAAGGAAGTGAACTCTGACGGTCTACATTTAAAGCCCACGATAGGCGGCACCAGGGCCTGCTCCAGTTAGGGAGGCAGCACGATACACATCCATTAGCATCCAGCTCGTGCCGCTCCAAGGGTGAACCACTTATTTTGGACGTTATTATTATTATTTTTTAGTTTTATCACAGTCAGGTATCTGGCTGTCAGAGAAGGCGGAGCTGCTTTTGGTGGGTGACCACGGCTCCCACACCCCGGCCGAAACATGGACCCCATGTAACAAGCCGCGTTGAGAATAGGTCAACCACACCAGTCAATTCGTAGCAACACGGCAGCCTGGGGACATGGTTCACATGTGACAAGGCTGGTATACCTGGAAGACACAGCAGTGGGGTATTTTTTCTCTCTTTTTTATGCCAATCTCTTACTTTTTGAGGTTTCTGTCGTCTCATCGGTGGTGAGCTCTGTGCAGGGAGAAGATCACAGCCAGGAGTGCCCACATGTGCTGCCGTTACACTCGCCATATCCGTGAAGTCAGATCCCCAATACGGTGTACATAAGACAGAAAATGCGGTGGAAGGTAGAGTCAACCACAGCCTGCGATTATTTGTTGGGGTTCAAGCTCACTGTAACACCACTTTGCACAGGGGTGGGGCACTACTTGCAGCCCTAACATCTTGATGCCCTTATACCTGAGTACGCCATGGGCCGCTATGTTGGCTTGCCTCAAAAAAGGTATTTGATGGTAAAAAATCGAGATTGTTTTGCCGTCCAAGATAGTGTGAATGAACAGCTGAGTCCCGTATTTACTGCAGCGAGGAGGCCAACCCTATGCGGGTGTAATTGAGACTAGGTTGCTCAAAGCGGTTATTCGATTTATTAGTACCCTATACCCACCTCAAAGGCCTGAGCCCCTGAAATATAGGGATTGTACATCCTGGTCAGTGTGTCCACCGTTAGGGCTATGCTTATTTCCTGTTTGAAAGCCACCGACGTTGGTGATAATGCCCGAATGCGTTGTGGTAGCTTGTTCCACAATGAAGCGCACTTGTTAATGAAGAAGTTTGACCGAAGTGCAGGCTCCGGCAAAGGGACAGAAACCAAGAACTCATTGTTACTTGAGGGATAAGTAGAAAGGGTTCTCACCTGCGGTGCTGAACTACATGATCTTCGTTTAGTTAACACAGGTGGTGTGATCCACCAGCCTGATTGCGCTCGCACATCGTTGCAGACGGCCTGCACGCCCGATATGCACCGGCCAAAGCGGGGGTTCTGACCGCGCCCAGCACCGTTGGGATTGACGTGAACGTTCATTGATGGTTGTACAGAGGGCTGAGCAACCACGATAAAGGTATCTGGTCCAGGACCAACTGGACGGGTCGTGGGAACTTGGACTACAGAGCCAACGGGAACAGCGATCGACAGGCGGCCATACTGCATTATCATCCAGGCGCACCAGCCAGAAAGGTGGTCAGAGTAGTGCTCCAGGTGGTTGACCGACATTGAGTATCACTGGAAAGAGAACTGAGATAGGGAAACGCAGTCTAGGTGGAGCACAACTGACGGTCAACGGTTAACGGAAAAAAGAACGAGAGTGAAGCACGGGCTCATAAATGTAGCGGATCCCTAAGACAAATTGAGGCCATTATACGTGAGACTAAAAAAGGAAACGCATAAGTAGGGGCTAAAAATTCAACGGGGGTGAATATTTCACCTAGAATAGTCGTTCAGCAGAAGAAAAGTCTAAGTTCTCCAGGAAATTACGGAAAAAACTTAGCTGAGGGTAAGAGTGGGGGCAGAGTTGGTGACCTCATAACTGGGTGCTGATTTCAGTTAGTGAGCCAGGCCAGGCGAGAAAAATGTGACTGGATTTCCCAGTTCAAAATGGCAGAGGCGATGATGGAAGTATATGTGGTGGGACCTTGTGTGGAAAAGAGCAAAAGAATATGAAGGAGTGCCGAATTATTGCCCATTCTATCGCTATAGAGTGGGAGACAGAAAAGAAGGTGAAACGTGGAAGGAACGAGACAAACATGGATCGGTAAATAGATGAGGATTCGTTAAAAAAACCGGAATGACGAAAAGAAGTACTATAGAGTATTGCGATGTAGGTAGGCCTCAATATTAGTCCACTAGCAGATGGACTGAGGCTAGGCTCAGTCTATGGCTAGTGAGAATAAAAGAGGAAACGGTGAACTATGGATAAATGAGGGCCGTGAGATTCAGTAAAGAGGTTGGGATTTGATCTAGAGCAGTTGGTCAGTAGAAAAGACCAAGTAAAGTCTGCATGAAATTAAGGGAGATAATTAGCTGAGGGATAGTTTGGGGGCAAAGTTCGTGACCTCGTAACTGTAAGGTAAGTCAAGTTAATGAACCAAGCTAGGTAAGATAAATTAAGCTGGATTTCCCAAGCACATTTACAAAACAGACAGTGCGCAGGGTGAAAGACCTCGGAATTTTGGCGCCTTCTGACATTAAGTGGTCGGATTAGTGTGCAGAATCCGCAAAAATGGTACGCGGTGAGCTCTGCAGGTTGAGATAAGCAGTTTCTTGCAGATACCCAAGGGTTTCCATGCCAGTATACATGCCCATAGTTAGACCTCTTTTAGGAAACTGTGCGCAGGCATGGTCACCCTTCTACAAAAAGATGCGATCTATTTAAAGAACGTACAACGTCTTGCAAGGCGCGTGACTGAAGATCAGAGGAGGAAGGCGTTTGATCAATGACTCCAGGACCTCAGACTTTTCTCCATGGTAAGGAGGAGACCATGAGGGGATCTCATAGAGACATTTAAGATTCTCAAAGGCTTTTCTGGGCTTGGACCACAGAGTCTATTCCTCATGGTGACAGACTTCAGAACAAGAGGTCACAGCAAGAAGCTGGCGAAAGTTTGATCCAGGCTGATAGCGAAATCTCACCTTTTTAGCAAAATAGTGGTCAACTACCGGAATAGACTGCTGGAAGAGGTATTAGAACTGAAGACTGTCTAGGCATTCAAAGGGGCCCTAGATTGTAAGTGGTGTGAGATCACTTCTGATAGTGAATTTTGGGCGTGTTACTGCACAGACGGATGTGATGTGTTCCATTATTGAACTGTCCCTCTTGCTATGTAAGGACCTAGTGAACGCTCACGATGCATATTGACTCTCGCTGTTGATGTGCGATGAGGTTTTGCGTTTCCGTCTTATTTTTTGGCGGTAATTTGAAGAAACAAACTGCGCGGTGGTGAGTGCCTACCTAGTGTGCATAACATCGAAGGAATTCTGGGCACTCGATTGATTGTGGTCATTACTTGTCCCGTGCAAACTGAACTGAAAAGAACTGAACTGAATAACTACAGGTAAAAGCATCCCACGCAGCACGGGGGAAACTTGACCGTTCCCTGAGTGTCCCCATTCTTATTTTTCCTAGATGACATTAAGTTCGCCTCCAGAATATGTGAAAGACTCTCTTCGTACCTGAAATACCATAAAACGTTCGTGAATTTGTAGTAATGGCCGCTGTTTTCCCTCAGTCGTACTGCTGAATGCCTCTCAAAAGGCGCACTCAGGGGACGGTCATCGATGGACCCTCGAAAGCAGTTGGTCGAGTTATACCATTACCAGGATCTAATTTTTATTGCTATTTGTTGCACGAAATCCGTGTTAGCACAAGTTGATAACCAGTGTACATCACAAGAGAAAGTGCTGTAGAAGCTTCGCAGACACCAAACTCACCAGAATGCAATTGCGAGCTTAGAGTTTAGACGCGCCTTGTTTATATATAGGTAGTTGCACTAAGGTTTACTTTGGAATGACAACCGCTCCCCAGGAGCAGCCAATTCCGGTTCCAGGTCTTCCTCTAGCTATAAGCAATCTTTCTTTTCGAACCTTCCTTCTCAGTCACATTAAGTGGCTTATAGTCAGGGCGATTGTGTTTCAAAGTACTTTCACACATCCAGGCCCGATCCAACCAGTGCGGTATCATAATCTTCGGTCGAGCACATGGGCCTACCCCGGAAATCCTGTGGGACTTTTGGGTGATTCGCATCAGTCCTCCACTGGGGCACGCAAATGGTAAGGTGAAAGCTGGCCAGAATCTTCGACAGGCCAAGAATTCGGTTTAACTTCGTTTTTTCAATCGACTGGTTGTTTGATGTTAGTTTGTTTAAGTCTACCTGGCACCGGCGGAGTCAACAGCATCGTCATCTTATATCAAAAGACTCGGGCGGCAAGCGTCTACTAGTTCGTCAGCTCTGCACATTAGGTCGTCCAGTATCCCATCTCTCGTCAGTTATGCAGAAAAAGCAATATGATTGCTAAAACCCGTCGATTGGTACCTTTCTGCGTCTCCATTCGCTGGACGGGGGTCGAGTCCGCACAAGTCGTGCGAGCGTTCGAAGTGCGGCCTGGCCGTCTCTGAGCGTCCCCCAAAGAGAACACTCGCAAAATGTCTGAAAATTAAAGCCGTTTTGTCTCTAAGGCAAGTAAATTACGGTATTTATACCTAAAATAACATTCACTGTCTAAGTCTTTACTTTTCATTGAATAAATTATGATTTTATTTCTGAATACTATTCCATTGTGGCGGACCACGTGATTCAAGGTGCGCGTTGGAAACATTGCTATTGTTACCATAATTATTAAAACCAACACTACTGCTATTATGTCATAGTTCTAGATAATGTAGATAATATCTGAGCTCTCATTGCAAACCTCCCTGTTATCTATTTCAGGTGAAAACGATGAAAACCGGCCGGCTATTTCTTGAGGTGAGGATATGTAGACATGTCTACGGCTAAAATGAGTGTTCCTTGTGCACCTATATTTCCCATTTCTGATTTTTCCCTGTCCGTAGTAAGTCTGGAGAAATGCGATCAAGTACAAAAGTGAGTTACTGGCAAAAACGCTTAAGGGCCTATTTATAAGTCCAAGCTCAGCAGCAATAGTGATACTGGGATATAGTTTGATAGCTAAACAAGTATAATTTAATAATTGAGAATGTAACTGGAATAAGCTCATCATCTTCATCCTCCAGCTTTAATCCGTGGGAACGGAGAATAGACACGGTATGGTTGACGTGTGTTTGCCATAAGCACCGCGTGCACCAACCAAGAAATTCTACTAATCTGGATAAGCTGTGATAGAACTTTTTCCGAACTAATAACCTCTACTAGCTTTCTGACCACCGCGTTGCTAACTCGGCTATTCCACCCAATCTTGGCGATACTACGTAAACATCGGTTGTCGAAAACCCCAAGACCACTAAAGTCTTCATCACGCAGTCTCCAAGTCTCGCGACCCTACAAAAAACTGAAAGCACTGTTGCACAGCATACACGATTTTTCAATTTCAGTGGAATATTAGGTCGAAGCCACAAGTACCCCAGTCCAGCATACGCCGCTTGAGCCCCGGAGACCGGCGTGCTCACCCCTGCTACTGTGCACGGATCCGTCGTTAAGCTGCTGCTGAGTTAGGTGATTCGGCCTACAAATGCCAGCTCCTCCCATCGAGCGTCAAACTCGGAATCGTTGACGTCCAGTATCGTAACATCACCTTACACTTTGAAGGTGCAAAGCTCCATGGGAATTATTCCGGGTTCCTCGCTAACCTTCCCCCGAGTGTTCCTTACCCTGCTCTGTTGGCACAAACCGCTCAGAAACCAATCGGTTTTCGTCTGTTCAACTTATCTCTAGATACCGGGGAACTACCTGACGAAACCAGACGGACGCAAGTTGTCCCCATTCACATAGGAGGCAACCGGGGGGGAGGGTGGCCTCTAACTACTGTTCAGTAACTTTACTACCATTCTCCCTCAAAGAACTAGAGGGACGGATCAGAGGGCGATTAACGAAACATCTATGGACTCACCAGCTGAGTGCTGAGTAGCAACACTGGTTTGCGAAAGGGAGGTCCTGCCTCACTAACCTGCTATCGTTTTCTGACGAGGTAGCTCGCAGATTAGACCAACGGGGACCAGAGGGGGAAAGTTACCCACACTCTCTTGCAACGTAGTTCAAGCATTTTCTACATTATCGAGAACTATGACATAATAGCAGTAATGTTGGTTTTAATAATTATGGTAACAATAGTAATGTTTCCAACGCGCACCTTGAATCACGTGGTCCGCCACAATGGAATAGTATTCAGAAATAAAATCATAATTTATTCAATGAAAAGTAAAGACTTAGACAGTGAATGTTATTTTAGGTATAAATACCGTAATTTACTTGCCTTAGAGACAAAACGGCTTTAATTTTCAGACATTTTGCGAGTGTTCTCTTTGGGGGACGCTCAGAGACGGCCAGGCCGCACTTCGAACGCTCGCACGACTTGTGCGGACTCGACCCCCGTCCAGCGAATGGAGACGCAGAAAGGTACCAATCGACGGGTTTTAGCAATCATATTGCTTTTTCTGCATAACTGACGAGAGATGGGATACTGGACGACCTAATGTGCAGAGCTGACGAACTAGTAGACGCTTGCCGCCCGAGTCTTTTGATATAAGATGACGATGCTGTTGACTCCGCCGGTGCCAGGTAGACTTAAACAAACTAACATCAAACAACCAGTCGATTGAAAAAACGAAGTTAAACCGAATTCTTGGCCTGTCGAAGATTCTGGCCAGCTTTCACCTTACCATTTGCGTGCCCCAGTGGAGGACTGATGCGAATCACCCAAAAGTCCCACAGGATTTCCGGGGTAGGCCCATGTGCTCGACCGAAGATTATGATACCGCACTGGTTGGATCGGGCCTGGATGTGTGAAAGTACTTTGAAACACAATCGCCCTGACTATAAGCCACTTAATGTGACTGAGAAGGAAGGTTCGAAAAGAAAGATTGCTTATAGCTAGAGGAAGACCTGGAACCGGAATTGGCTGCTCCTGGGGAGCGGTTGTCATTCCAAAGTAAACCTTAGTGCAACTACCTATATATAAACAAGGCGCGTCTAAACTCTAAGCTCGCAATTGCATTCTGGTGAGTTTGGTGTCTGCGAAGCTTCTACAGCACTTTCTCTTGTGATGTACACTGGTTATCAACTTGTGCTAACACGGATTTCGTGCAACAAATAGCAATAAAAATTAGATCCTGGTAATGGTATAACTCGACCAACTGCTTTCGAGGGTCCATCGATGACCGTCCCCTGAGTGCGCCTTTTGAGAGGCATTCAGCAGTACGACTGAGGGAAAACAGCGGCCATTACTACAAATTCACGAACGTTTTATGGTATTTCAGGTACGAAGAGAGTCTTTCACATATTCTGGAGGCGAACTTAATGTCATCTAGGAAAAATAAGAATGGGGACACTCAGGGAACGGTCAAGTTTCCCCCGTGCTGCGTGGGATGCTTTTACCTGTAGTTATTCAGTTCAGTTCTTTTCAGTTCAGTTTGCACGGGACAAGTAATGACCACAATCAATCGAGTGCCCAGAATTCCTTCGATGTTATGCACACTAGGTAGGCACTCACCACCGCGCAGTTTGTTTCTTCAAATTACCGCCAAAAAATAAGACGGAAACGCAAAACCTCATCGCACATCAACAGCGAGAGTCAATATGCATCGTGAGCGTTCACTAGGTCCTTACATAGCAAGAGGGACAGTTCAATAATGGAACACATCACATCCGTCTGTGCAGTAACACGCCCAAAATTCACTATCAGAAGTGATCTCACACCACTTACAATCTAGGGCCCCTTTGAATGCCTAGACAGTCTTCAGTTCTAATACCTCTTCCAGCAGTCTATTCCGGTAGTTGACCACTATTTTGCTAAAAAGGTGAGATTTCGCTATCAGCCTGGATCAAACTTTCGCCAGCTTCTTGCTGTGACCTCTTGTTCTGAAGTCTGTCACCATGAGGAATAGACTCTGTGGTCCAAGCCCAGAAAAGCCTTTGAGAATCTTAAATGTCTCTATGAGATCCCCTCATGGTCTCCTCCTTACCATGGAGAAAAGTCTGAGGTCCTGGAGTCATTGATCAAACGCCTTCCTCCTCTGATCTTCAGTCACGCGCCTTGCAAGACGTTGTACGTTCTTTAAATAGATCGCATCTTTTTGTAGAAGGGTGACCATGCCTGCGCACAGTTTCCTAAAAGAGGTCTAACTATGGGCATGTATACTGGCATGGAAACCCTTGGGTATCTGCAAGAAACTGCTTATCTCAACCTGCAGAGCTCACCGCGTACCATTTTTGCGGATTCTGCACACTAATCCGACCACTTAACGTCAGAAGGCGCCAAAATTCCGAGGTCTTGCACCCTGCCCTTTACCTCCAATTAAATGGGCCTTGGTCATGTTCAACCTTCATGCTTGTCGTTTTGCGCGACAAAAAGTGGCACTTTCCAGCATTTAAGATCATGTTCCCTCATCAGTCCACTTAATCCAGTATGTTTCTCCCTGTTCAGCTTCTCGCTCCCGAGCTCCCACTGACTTCAATACGTCTAGAAAGCAGAAGGTTCTTGACCGCATGACTGAGGCCAAACCAATAATAAGCAGATGGATCAGTATTGGGCCTATTATGGATCCCACTGGTGCTTCACTGGTGACCCTTTCCAGGATAGAATCATCTTCACCTACTCTAAATTAAAACGTCCTACCGGTGAGGAATTTCCTTAGCCATTGTCGAATCTGCCTATTAATACCAAGTGACCCCAACTTGGTCAGTAGAAGCCGGTGATTTGCCGAGTCAAACCCCCTGCCAAAGTCAAGATAAAAATTTTACCCACTTCTTTTCATCCACTCTGTGCGTGACTTTTTCTAGGGAGCTCAAGCCGTTGGTCGAGCATGACCTGTTTCTTCAGAAATCCATGCCGAGCTGGGCAAAGCATAGAATTCCCTGGTAGGCGCCAGCAGAGGTGTCCCCGGATGATCTTCTCTAACACTACTTAGAACACAGATAAGGCTAACAGGTCTGTAGTTTCTCATTTCAGAGTGGGGCCTCCTTTATATATAGCTAGCACTGCTGCATTTTCTCCAGTTCTGTGGAAACCTCCCATGGTTTAGGGTAGCCCTATATAACTTATATACTGGAAGGGACAGGATAACAGTCAACGGCCTAATGATAGCAGGGTGGGAATCATCCGGCCCGGCAGACTTATTTATATCCAACAGTTCCAGGTGTTTGCGCACGATTTCCTCCGTAAGACTGAAACCTGTTTTGCCCGTTGGAAGAGTCATCCCCTTGAAAAGTATGTGCATGAATTTATCTATTCTGTGCACACTTATGAAATACCCACACGGAGAATCGGTTTTGCTTTGGTTGTTTTAGACACTCTTTGATCATGGGTCGTCCGTGGTATCACTGCATCTCTAAAAGAACCCTGAGACTGCACTTAGCTATGGTACTTTTCTGAATGCATTTCGACACAATGGGACAACTTCATTTTATGAGTGCGCTTATCAGATCACAAAAGGTCACCATCTCATTTCTACGCTTCGTGTATCGGATCCAAGCCTGGCGACTCAAGAAGGCCTTAATTAGAGCCCAACTATGGTTTCTGCGCTTAATTGACCCGCCCATTGTAGCCGTCCACCAAACGTAAAGTCATCCTACGGCTATTAAATTTTTGGCTCCATCTCATTATCGGAACATTTGTAACATTTTCCGGGCCAATTCTCAGCATTATCCGAAGTTATAATTAGCTGACCCCCACCGAATGCACTTCCCCACAATGACCCGGGCCCTTAAATTTGCCGGATAAATCGTTGGGAACTTATATTAACCAGTGGAAAATCTAATAAGGCCTTTCTTTCTACTCTGCTCGGCACATCTTGATACCATATTGTCCAATTCTGTGTGCCTGCACGACCTGTAAGCTTTGATCATGCCTACTGCTTGCATCTGGTCCATTTGCTAGAAATAATTCATTGCAGTTATCATCACCAATAACTGCTTTTCATTTGTTTGTATGTGTAAATAAGTGTTGTCGTATAAGTGTGAAAACAACAGTTGCCATTCGTTGAACCCTCCCGTGGATGGCACACAATAGTTAGGCTCTCAGTGCATCACAAAGTTCCACTGAAAATAGGTTACAAATGTGTTAATCAATTATGGCCTCTGTTCAATAACCGATGTGGATATATTTGTGCATGTGCAGAGGATTGTTGCTATTAAAATGTGCGCTATGAAAAAGTTGCTTTAGTTCGTTTTCTTGGTTTGAAGCTTGCAACTGAGTGATATCGGGGGCTGAATCAGTGGCATCGATCGATCAGCCTTAACTTTCACGTGGACTGACGTAGCACGCATTGCGAGTCTAATTCCTCAAGCGGTCTCACCAAATATCAACCTCATCAGCCCGTGGGAACTGCCGATGACTTCCGCAACAACACCCAAAGAACACGTGCAAAAGTGGGCTCGTTTATCGGAGATCGTGAACAAATCGCACAGTTTGCGTCGTCTTTCCTTGGCGAGCAAATTTTGCCGGATTTGCGGGATTGGTAGATTTTCTCGTTTCCGGTGCCTCCAAAACACCTTGGACTAGTTGTTGCGACGATCCCTATGTCTAGGGCTGTGGATCTAGCAGTAACTTAGTTTCACTAGCTACACGCATGATATGGGCAGAACACGATTACGGGCAGCAGAACAAATTCTAATCGAATAACCGTGTTTATCGATGATTCGTGGTTCTAAATAATACAATAAGCATAAGTATACAGCAAATAAAGGACTTACAGTCAGGTGAGAAACCAAGAACAATGGGCAGTAAGCTTCCGAAAACCGGGACAGCGCAGAAAATAAAAACGGTCCACTTAGCAGGCAGCTGAACGAAACTGTAGCGCAGTTCGGTTGCGGTGCAGTCAATAAATCAAGAGCGTTTATCGTCAAAGATCAATAAATCGATTACAAACGCGTGAACTGGACTGTGGTTGCAATGGTAAAAAGTGTCATTAACAAATAAGTACAAATGAGCTAAGTCTGTGGAGTAAACAAGAGTACGTGTCAACATGAATAGGCGAATCCGGCACTAGATCTGGTAATGCCGTTGACGTATGACGGCCAATAGTGGAGTGCACTGACAGAAACGATAAAACTGGGAGTTCGAGCCTTCGCTCGGCAGTACAAATGAAACACTCAAAAAGATTATATAACAGTAAAAGTGTAGACCTTCGGGAAAACAGGGTTATGAACAAATACGTGAACTGTTCATGTAATAAGTACCATGAAACTCAAGTATAAACTGATGTGATACCTTAGAAACAGGGAAAATACATTACGAATGTCCGGGGTTCACGATGCATGTACTCACTACTAATAAGTAACTAGACAGAAGACAAAAGGACAAACTCTAATTACGATTCGTAATTAACACTGCCCCCGGGGTGGGGGAATGTCACGAACCACACTCATGAGCATAAGTCCGACTCTAGAAGACATAGCTGTCGTATGTCTCTCCGGTGAACACCGTTGGCTGTGCGTACTGCAAATTCTCTGATTCGTCTATCGCTTCCCATAACCGTTTCCTCAATTATCCCTTTGGTCCACGCCCCTCACCGTGCGTGCGTGTCAGCTAGGAGAACCAAGTCGCCTACGTTCAGCTTTCGGCTAGGCTTATTCCACTTTGATCTTGTCTGTAGTGTTGGCAAGTATTCCTTCAACCAGCGAGCCCAGAAGGCATCTGCCAGCTTTTGAGCCTGTCGCCATCTTCGGTTCAACCGGTTGTTTGGTAGCTCGGAAGGAAATGTCGCTGGTATACCTCGTAGGAGAAGAAGGTGATTGGGTGTTATCGCGTTGAAATCATCGGGATCATCCGATATTCTGGTTAGAGGGCGATCAATAAGTATTCTTTCTACCTCGCAGAACATCGTTACTAACGCCTCATCTACGACCAACTGATCAGCTAGAAGTGAAAGCAGAATTCGGCGGACAGATCGTATGATACGTTCCCATACACCTCCGCGATGACTTGCCTTCGGTGGAGAGAAGCGCCATTCACAGTCTCTATTCCGAAGTGTCTTTAGAATCTTGTCTTGGTTCCAAGCCTTCAGGCATAGCCTCAAGTCTGCTTCAGCGCCTCGGAAATTCGTTTCATTGTCACTGTAGACAACACTGGGACATCCTCGTCTTGCCACAAACCGAGAAAACGCAGAAAGGAAGGAATCGGTGTCTAGGGTGTAAGCGACCTCTAGGTGTAAGGCTCTTATGGACAGGCAAGTAAATATACACCCGTAACGTTTCTCAGTGGCTCTACCGTGCTTCATCAAGAAGGGACCGAAGTAGTCTACTCCAAAAGCAGTAAACGGATTCTCGCCGAATAACATTCTGTCCTCAGGAAGTGGTGCCATTACTTGACTTTGTGCCTGGGAATGCCAACGTTTACAATAAAAACATTCCCGTAGTATATTTTCAACTGAAGAGTAGCCGTGTGTAATCCGATACCGTTCCCTTAATAGTGACAACACATGTGCTGCACCAGCGTGGCCATTCACTTCGTGATAATGTTGCACTAAAAGTTTGATGATGAAGTGATCCTTCGGTAGAATTATAGGATGTTTTGACTCGAAAGGTAGAGGTGCCCATCGTAGGCGACCTCCCACTCGTAGTAAACCACAGTGTTTAAACGGATGGAATTTCTGCAATCGTCCTGAGACTAGCCGGGACATGCTCGGGACCTCTTATCCTTCGGAGATTGTTCTTAGCTCCTTACTAAAGCAATCTTTTTGCACCAAACGAAGTAAGGCTAATTCTGATGACTGTAATTCTGATGGTTTCAACAGCTTGGCGATGTTCAGCTGACTAACACCCGTTTCATGTCGTTGTCGAATCCAAAAACAAAACCGCTTCAACCAAGCAATCTGTCGCAGCAAGCCTAACCAAGATTTGGCATTGCGGAATCTTTGTATCCAGCCGACTGTATCCGATGTTTGCATTGCGTTCACGCGAACCGTTTTGACTAATTCAATATGAGGGCATACGGTGGGACTAGGCTGTGCAGACCACGAAGACACATTCTGCAAGAGAAATCGTGGGCCATTAAACCAAAGTGCATCTAGCGGCCTTCTCGGGCTGGTACCTCTCGAAGCTAAATCAGCTGGATTGTCTTTGCTGTTCACGTGGACCCACTGTTCAAGTTCCGAAAGTTCACGGATCACCGCCAGACGGTTGGCCACAAAGGTTTCGAGATGAGACTTGGTATTTCGTATCGACTGCAAAACAATTAGCGGGTCTATCCAGAACGTAGCCGAGCAGATAGGTACGGAAAGTTCTTCTTTGGCAAAGGCGACTAATATTACTGAGACAACAGCAGCCGCAAGCTCCAAGCGCGGGATGGTCACGGATTTTAAGGGGGCTACACGAGACTTCGCCAATATTAGAGAACAGTTTATCATTCCATCTTCGGTAACAGATCGTAAATAGAGTGCTGCTCCATAACCCAATTCTGGAGCGTCACTAAATGCATGTAGTTCCAGTCTTGGGTCCGTTTTTTCATTCATCGGTCGTATACAACGGTCGATTCGTAGATTAGATACTGCTTGAATTTCACTGAGACACACAATCCATCGGTCGATTTCTTCCTGGGTCATTTCCTCGTCCCATTTGGCTTGTCTTCGACATAGGTCCTGGAAAAGCAATTTAGAAGGCAACAAACTTGGAGATACAAGCCCCATGGGGTCGTAAATTGAAGCGATATAGGTAAGTAAACCTCTCCGGGTGTATTTTCCCTCCAAAGGTGTAACGTCAACAAAAAAGCTACCGTGATTTGGCTTCCATTGCACTCCCAGAGTTCGCTTTATTTCAGCTGGCTGTCGATCAAGGAAAATGGGTTTGGTTTCTGCTTTCGGCAGTTCTCTCAAAGCATGTGGCACATTACTGAAGAATTTAGTCAAGTTGAAACCGCCTTGCAGTAGAGCGTGCCGCAACGTTCTTCCCATTCTTCCAACGTCCTCCATTTTAGGTAAACTCATCAAACAATCATCTACGTAGAAGCTTTTCTTGGCTTGATTGATCAAAGCAGCACCGTAAATTGCCATATTGCGGTCGATAGTGTTCTGCGAGGCTAAGCTGCAGCATGACGGCGACGAGGTGGCCCCAAATGGATGAGACGTCATATGATATGCTTTTGGTTTGTTGGTGACGTTACCGTCAGGCCACCAGAGGAACCTCAGACAATCGCGGTCGCTTGATGGGACCTTCACCTGGTGAAACATAGCTTCAATATCGGCTACCAAAGTGTACCTGTACTCACGGAACCTCAACAGCACCCCGCACAAACTATTGACAAGGTCTGGTCCCGTCAGTAGTTGTTTGTTCAGTGATGTTTGATTAACCTCCGCAGCGCAGTCGAATGCCAACCTAATTTTGGTTCGGTCTCCGTGTTTATATACGCCGTGGTGCGGAAGATACCATACGTGGGGGCCAGTTAGGTTTTGCTCAGTCTCGGGTACCATCTCAGCGTAACCCTTTGATATATATTCGTTAATCGTTACGCAGTACTTTTCCTTCAATAAATGATCGTTTTCAAAGCGTTTCCTGAGGAACAGCAATCTTTTGAGAGCCAGGCATTTATTATCCGGGAGGCATGGACTGCCCGGTTTCCATGGCAGGGCAATCTCGTAATGGCCATCTATCTTACGCAAAGAATTTGTCATGTGACGTAGAGCCAACTTGTCATCCTCTGACATGCTACGTTTGACACAGGCCGCTTCTACGAATTCGAAATTGAACATACGTTCCAGACTTTTACCTAATTCGGTGGATGTGACGTGGTGCACGTGGGCTTTCGGTTTGTTCTGTCGTTGTTGTAAAGTTGGCCCCAGTATGACCCATCCGAGCGGTCCTCTCACGGCGTACGGGTCGTCGGGACCACCAGTTCGTTGTTCCAAGACCCAGTGGGCCTTCGGAATATTGGCCCTAATTAGTATACAGATATCGGAGGCCTTTATAACTGACAACGGTATTTCTTTCAAATGCTTCCACCTGCTCAAGTCTTGCGGTTGAATAAACGGCTGTAGTTTCGGAAGGGTTTCGACTGCCCAGGCTCGGTGGACCTGGATAACCTCTTGTCCATCCAGTGAGGTTATCGTTAGGGATACTGTGACACCTTCTGTCACACAACCCCCAGTAACAGTCTTGACAGTAAGGTGCTCTCGTTTTCCCTTTAAACCCAGTTTCTTCATGAGCGAGGCGTCAATGAACGTCGAGTCTGAACCGTTGTCAAGGAAACCATTGACGGTAACTTCTCCTAATGGACCTCGGAGCCGGACTGGTAATATGGCGAAAGACACTTCCTGAATGGCATTACTGATGTTTGCTGAGACATGACCAACCGATACAGCACGTTCAGTTACTTGAATACTCCGGCTGTTACCCTCTGGGGTTCCTTGTCTGTGTAACACTGGATGATGTTGACCTTTGCAGTCGCTCAGACCACAGGTTCTGCGTGATCGGCAATTCTTAGCGACATGGTTCGGTTTCAAGCACAGAAAACATAACTTCAATCTCTTTATTTCTTCGTTTCTATCGGCAACACTCAAACCCTGAAAGGTACTGCATTGGTCCACGTTATGTGGTCCCTTACAAATAGAACAAATTGAATTTAGTGAAGCTTTCAGACTTGCTGCAGCTACATCAGTCTCTGTTGACATTACTGTGGCCACTCGATCTCGTGAGCCTTGACTAGTAGTAGGCCGTTGGGATTCTGACTGGGCGTGGACACGATTATCTTGATGTGTGATATAAACGAGGCCGGTTACGGCGGCATCAGCTTGGTCCGAAACAAAGTCCATCAGCTGACAGAATGTGGGCTCACGTTTGGTCCCTAAGAAATGAAATGCCTTTTCGAACCATTTGGACTGAATGTGATGGGGAAGCCGTTGCACAACTGCTGTAAGAGTGTGACAGGCATTTAAGTCTGACTGATAATTCAGCCTTCCCAGCGTGGCAGAACACAACTTCATTTAGTCAGCTAACTTGATTAGAGCTTAAGAGTCTGACGGCTTCACGGTTGGCCCGTCTGTCAGTTCGCTTATGTACTGTCTTGCAATTACATGTGGCTCACCGAAACGTTGTTCGAGAATTCGTAATGCCTCTTCGTAGCCTTCCTTAGGTTCAAGGATTGCGCATCTTCAGATTGATTCAGCAGCTTCGCCTTCACAGGCCGAAATTAGGTAATCCAATAGACAAGCGGGGTCGGAGGTGTATCTGGCCACTGTAGTTTGAAAGCTCCGCATGAACCTGAAGTAATTTATTGGGTTTCCATCGAACGTGACCAATTTTCGGACTGGCAGGATCATGCAAGCTTGAAGCAGCTGAGTGGTTTCAAAAACGTTGCTTGCCGCTGGTTGTTCCCGAGTCAAAACATGAATTCCAGGTTCCTTGAAGGATATCGGGTCGACAGGTTGAGCATTTGAAGTTGGGAGAGACTGTACATAGTTTTTCACTCGTTTGAGCTTCTCAAATGGCTGTGGGGTAGGTGGTCGAGAGGTCTGGACCGACAATAATGACCGTTCTTCAGCTTGTAGATCACTAATCTTCTCCGCGAGCTTCATTTTGGCATCACTGATACGCCTTGCAGTTCCCAGCTCAAGCTCCAACCGTTTTATCTTTAATTTTGCCAATTTAAGTTCTTGATTCAGCTTTGAGTCCGGGGACGGGCCTTCTGGCAACTGACGTTCACTGTCGAAATCGTGGCGGGGCTGCATTTGACAGAATTTCCTTCAATTCTTATTCGGGCAGTAAATCAAAGCAGTGATTTGGTTAACTGGCTAACTGTTGCGACTATCCCGATGTCTAGGGCTGTGGATCTAGCAGTAACTTAGTTTCACTAGCTACACGCATGATATGGGCAGAACACGATTACGGGCAGCAGAACAAATTCTAATCGAATAACCGTGTTTATCGATGATTCGTGGTTCTAAATAATACAATAAGCATAAATATACAGCAAATAAAGGACTTACAGTCAGGTGAGAAACCAAGAACAATGGGCAGTAAGCTTCCGAAAACCGGGACAGCGCAGAAAATAAAAACGGTCCACTTAGCAGGCAGCTGAACGAAACTGTAGCGCAGTTCGGTTGCGGTGCAGTCAATAAATCAAGAGCGTTTATCGTCAAAGATCAATAAATCGATTACAAACGCGTGAACTGGACTGTGGTTGCAATGGTAAAAAGTGTCATTAACAAATAAGTACAAATGAGCTAAGTCTGTGGAGTAAACAAGAGTACGTGTCAACATGAATAGGCGAATCCGGCACTAGATCTGGTAATGCCGTTGACGTATGACGGCCAATAGTGGAGTGCACTGACAGAAACGATAAAACTGGGAGTTCGAGCCTTCGCTCGGCAGTACAAATGAAACACTCAAAAAGATTATATAACAGTAAAAGTGTAGACCTTCGGGAAAACAGGGTTATGAACAAATACGTGAACTGTTCATGTAATAAGTACCATGAAACTCAAGTATAAACTGATGTGATACCTTAGAAACAGGGAAAATACATTACGAATGTCCGGGGTTCACGATGCATGTACTCACTACTAATAAGTAACTAGACAGAAGACAAAAGGACAAACTGTAATTACGATTCGTAATTAACACTAGTAATTCGCGTGTTTCCATCCATGTAAGAAGCTACCACGGAGGAAAGCTGGCCCTTGAAACCCAACTTCTAATCTCAAAGTCAGCAAATCTTTCGGATAAGTGCCAGACGGGTGGGGTCACCGAAAGATATTGGAACTACAGAGCAATTGTTTGAGACTCCCTCGACCGCTATCATCAAAGTGATCAGTGTCCCGCCGTCTGGCGGTTGTAGGTCAACGAGTGTGAGCAATAATCTTATGGCTGACTTGATAAGGGGTTCTCACACTCCACCATCGTGACTGGCCTGCTGATGGGTAAATTTCCGTCGGATGCAGTGGGCCACGGCTGTGTTCTGCAGCTAATCTAAGTTTATATTTCGGTGCTGTTGCTGCCATGTTCGTTGCACGCCTACAAGACTTGATCCATTGACCGAACAAGTGTCCCGTTGTCCGCCTCTTCCGTTGGTAGGGCGCTGCAAAGATGTTCTGAGTCAACACTAAGGTGGGAGTTCGTCAGCTTACTCCCTATTCTTGGTAGTCCGTCGATGATTTTCGGGTTTAAAGATTTCAGGCTGCTCTTTGGAAATCGTGTTATTTCCTCGCTTGATCCCATCCATCCTGGATTTTGGGATTCCTGAAGGAAAGCCTTGAGCTGTATCAGCTTGAATGGATCATGCCCTGCGAGTCGCAGCCCATCGGGATTTATCGGACCCGCAAGTACGCTGCTGAACGGATGGATGAATTTCATGATCAACGAATGTCTGGTAAACCTAGTCAACCATACCAGTAAACAGGGAAAATTTATCCAAGAGGAAAATCCAACCAACCGTGACAACTCAGACTTCGGTTCGATGGCTACTTCCATTGTAATGCCTTTGATCTCCATTTTCGATTCAAGAAGTGGTTTCATTCCGTAAACTAGCCAGTCCCGTCCAGGTATGTACAAAACTTTCGGCCCTTCCGTTCAAGTGAGTAGCAGCCGCAAACAGGCCGCGCCTCTGGAGCATAAGTCTGCTGGTTTGTGGACGGACATATCATTCTGCCACTGATTTACAGTGGTTTCCTTGTGTAGGATTATGGGCCGATCAGCGAATGAACTACTGAAACAGCTCCTGATGTAATTATCGTATTGCCGCACAACTGTCTAGTCCCTCCAGGATTCGGCTGACCACTTTTCGGACGTGAAGCACCTTACTGCCTCTTGTACAGCCCCAACAGCCACCAAGGCCACACTGATTTCGAGGTTGAGACCGATTTTGGAAGGGTACTACAAGCTTTAGCAAACGAGATCCTTGTGATGTGGTATTCATCACCCAGGCACCACCGCCCGTACATAACAGCCCGGTACCCAACTTTGGACGCATCAGAAAAGGTGTTCCACTCACCCTCGTCCGGGTTACAAGATCAGGAGACAAGCGCTTAGGAATCCTTTCGTCCCCTCATTTCATCAGTGTTACCGGGAACCCTTCATATTCTAGCATGTCTTCTTTCTCAGGTGGCTGGTCCCCGTTGGCTTTCTTCTGAAAGAGCCGCTACAGCAAACCCTTCCCGGGCAATAAACAGGTGGGATCAAAGCCGAATGGGTGAAACGGACTAGAGATAACTGGCTGTGTGCCACGGCGGGTAGCTGGCTGGTCAGAGGCCTCCATTTGGAGGATGAGTTTGCCCTTCTTCGGGTTCCATTATATCCCAAAAGTGCCCTCTGTCAGGATAGGTGACCCATTCTGACCTCCGAATTTTTCCACTCTCTCATAATGGCGAATTATTTTAAGAACCTCCAGCGCGTTTGACATTTACACCTTGAGGTGGGGCCTGCCCTTCTCTATCTTTTTTGCCAGGAGCCTAGACTGTGCTCAAGCCCTTTCAACGTCATCGAGGGATCCGGCCTAGTCCTCGGCGTAGAAATTCCCGTTGATACTACGGGCTACCGACCGAATAACCCAATCCCCGTACTTGCTTGCGGTTCCTCCAGGGCATAGTTCGCACAAATGGGTGATGATTTCGCTCCAAATGGGTGAACTGTCATTCTGTAATCTATGACCGAATTGTTCAAGTTTTTCTCATCTTACCGTAAGAAAAGCTAAGCAGCTCTGTATTCTACTGGAAGTTTTGTCTGAGAAAACATCTCTCCAATGCCGGCCGGCAAAATCACTCTGCCTAGCCTGAACCGATACAAGGTCCCGATCCGCGATGTCTTTTAGTCTGACCACTGTATTAGGCGATCACTTAGCGACTTCCCTTGAAACTTGGGTGGGCAATATAAAAAAGCCGCAGACTTTTGGGCTTCTTTGTATAAGGAACCGGGTGATCAGACAGGAACCACACTAATTCCTGGTCCTCGGCATCTGCAAACACCCATTCAACATAAATAAGCACTTAATTTCTCATCATAACCTGAAGGAGCCTTTTTTTAGAGGCCTCCATCACGACCAAAACGTTCTCTCAAGGGCAGCAACCCGTGGATAGTCTAAGTCTTGTTGTCGATCAGAGGGTTGGCATGTGCACACCACGGAAGGGTAAGTCAACTGGCTTCTTTGGGCCTCCCGTCCTTTGCCGTACAGTCCGCAACGCAGAATGTTCCCCCCGCGATAATGACAGTCGGTCTTCCCGAATGTCATGAAACCCTTGCTCGTGCAGACGCTGCAGCTGCTGCTCTATATGCTTCCTTTCCGCTCATGGAGCTCATGCAGTCAAGCCCCTCAGCCTGGCAGTATACTGTCCTCCCTGGTGCAGTCAGTACAGCTAATGGTGTCTGGCGGTTGCCTACCCTCCGGTTTGGCAAGGAAACTCGGTCGCCACCGACAAGAAGATCTAATTCCTTATCCTCTCAATCTACGTCTGTGACTTTCTGCAAATGAGGCCTTCCAGATAGAATCGCATTTACAGTCCTGGGTGCCAGCATTGGGAGATAGGCTGATGTGAAGGCAGCTGCTGACCCGATTGGATCTTTGATGTTTAGGGAGACGAGGTGCAATGTCGGCCGACCTGCGGCCACTACCTGGGTTCCACCCTTCGTACTCGCAGCAAAAGACATTTGGATCTTCACTTGCTAGTGTTTACCGGCAAATGGCTCCTTTACCAAAGTGATGTACAATCCGCTGTCAGCGAAGGTCAAGGCTTTTGCCACCCAGTTCGGGGTCAGCACTCCCACAGCCACCACTCAAAGACATGCTGGTTTCGCTGGTGGCCTGCTAATTTGGACAGACTACTCTGAGCTTTGTGTTCACGTCTGGCGTAACCTCTTTCACCTGGTGCGGTAATAGCTGGTGTCTGCCTGGACAACCTTCTCGATCCCTCCTAGCTCTCGCCCGGCAAGCTGCTGCCCCGTGTGAGGTGTTAGGTCAAATGGAATATGCCTCCACCAACCTCGCCATTCCCAAAACTTAATCTGCAGTGGCTTTGAGGAACTACTGGCAGCCCGAAAAACCGTGATTTATGTGTCAAGCCTCGCAGCTAGGGAAGCCTACAGCCTCGCGTGGAATGGCTTGCAGGCTTGTCTAGGGTTGTTTCTTCTAGTATTCCCTTACGGCTTTTTTAACTTGACTGGTGACAGATCTACTTGTTCTGCCTCAAACTCAAATGAGTCCACGAATTCGCTACCGTCCTTTCTAGCTGGTCTATCTGAGTAATCGGCCAGGTCCTCAAAATTGGCCTCGAGGCCGCTCCGGCTTATGCATTTTGCTTTCACTGCCCAGCGGCCGTGTAGCCCGGACGAGAGACAACAAACTATCTGCGGTGATTCAGCAGCTGTCACACACGATACGGCCAGGTACAGCTTTGTAGCCGCTTACACGGATGAACCTAAACCAATGAGGATCTCTGCTGACAACTCTGACGAAAGCTCCCTGTGATTGGCGATCTTTGAGTCTGCCAATTATATTCTCTAAGTAAACATATTCATACGAACCCACTCTGGAATGCAATAAATGTGCTATTTTGCGGCCTTGGTCTTCTTGGGCTTCCGTCTGCGCGGTTCTGGGTGGGGGGCAGTCCCAATATGGACTCTCAATCCAGTTCATTACGGCTATTACACCACTCCATCTCAGTAGTGTATCACTTCGAGGTGACCCCTGTAACCCAAGTGACCGGAGGCTATCCAACCAGTTTGCATCCTAATGACGGAGCGGGCAGAAGCATGGCCGTCTCTGACCGCCTGTCTTCTTGCGTCACGCCCTCTTCCAGGTTACATTTAGCTCTAAATAGCTGGCAATACAGGCCTCCCAAGACTTTCCTCGCTCGTGCATAGCCTTGTCCCTGGTTGAGCACGGCATTGCCATCAATAGTTTCACTGGATCTGCCTCGTCAACAGCACGTCAGGTAAATTAGCCCTTGTCCCTGGTCGGTTGCCCTATTATGGAAGGAAGTTTTGAATTGCTTTTAGCTTTCGGCAGGTCAAGCACCGGCCAATAACTCCCCGCACGGCGCTGCTTCCTCATTAATTTACAGCGCATTTAACGAATAGAAGCTGAGAACTGTTTTGCACTACCGTGTTTCTCTACGCTGTGGTGACGGTGGATAATAAGCTCGGTTACCAAGCCTCTGCTTGGCAATACTATGGCTTGTGTGAAAGTGGAAGAATACAGGGATTACTTGATCCTCACCTTCAGGCTCAGGGGATCTTGAATCAATAAGGTGTTTGTTTGTTCCAGTATTTTTCTGCCGAAACCGGCCTTATTTGGATTCCAGGCATCAAATGAGGCTATCCCAGGCCTCTCCTTGCAACAGCTTTAGTATACTTCGTGAATCCCTGTTGAAATCTCTCTCTCTCGAAGAAGAAGATGTTGTTGAGGCACAAGGCTCTTCGCTTGCCTTTTTGATTGCATCGCCGGTAGGTAATCAAAACCCGTGTTAGCCACGCGGCAGCTATTACTTGCTTTTTTCCAGTTGGAAAAGTAAAGTAGCGAGTGCCTCAACCAGATGCAAGCCACATCAAAGCTAATATGGGTCACAATTTTCGTAAATCCACAACGGAAGGAAGGACCTCGGCCTAGGTGATCATGATGCCTGAATCCTCGATCGCGCCCAGAAAGTCGGGGCCCGTCATCTAAATATTTATATCGGCTTCCGTTCTCACCTCCCTCGAAGCAAGATCCACAATTTTTTCTTCCAGTCTTACAGGCCGCTACTGGGACTGGGTGGAGTACTGCTGGATAACTGCTGGCCTATTAGCCACGAAAGTACTGAGGCACGTGACTGTGTTACTTACATGTGACTGTGCAGTCACCGAATTTTTCAAATAATGCTTCCCATCAGGAATGCACAACAGGCCCTTCCCCACCAATTCACCAAAATCTACTCCTAAAGCCACTGTGGAGAGCTCTGACTGAGAGGTATTAGCTGGTTTGTTTGGTCCTGCTCGGGACTTATTGTTTCGAAGGTACACCACCTTCTCCGTCCCTTGTAGTACGGCAACTGCATGTTCATTGGCTCGGCCCTGCTCCATAGTATTCTACTCACTCCGCCTCTCTTCCATATTTAGTCTCGCCACTTAGGCTCCCAACACCTTTTCACTAATAATAATAATAATAATAATAATAATATTGGTTTATCTCGGAAACACCCGAAGTATGCCAGGTGCACGATCCTGTTGATACAGGTGAAGGAATGGACAGATATAGTTCATGAAAGTGTGGAGACTCTCATGAAAACAGAGAATAAAAAGGCTCAGAAGGGTGAATAAAGTGGGATGAAAATAGGATAAATGTATGCACACCATAGAGTTTGTGGGGAGGTTAAATGAACTCAAGGGCGGATTTAAATGGACGCCCTGTGAGTTTGAAAGTCAAAGTCAGATGGAGAACATGACCGGTCCGGGTAAATACATATGAAGGCCGACTGATAAACACGTGGAGGGCTAGAAATCGGTATAAGGAACTGCAGTAGGGAGGAACGATGGAGAAAAAAGTGAGGTGCACTACAGTGGATTAGATATCAGTGAAGCTTTGGTACTCTGCATTGGATCGTCGGTGGACAGGGCTCAAAATTCATCGTAAAACAGGCAGCAAGCAATACAAGAGTCAGAGGGTTGATCAGATGACAAAAACGATTTTGAAGAATTGGATACGGAAGGTTTGAGGCACAGATGTATAGTTGATGGATGACTATGATGACGGTCGTTGGGATGGTAGCAAGAGAAATGACCGATGAGGAACTGCAAGATGCAGAGCGATTGCACATAGATATATATGCGTAAGCTTATATAAATCTATATGTAGGTATATCATATATATATATGTCTAGGTATGAGAGAAGCAGGAGCAATAACAATGGGGTCCTAGAAAGAAATTACCAGTCATTAGGAGAAGTAGGCAAGGTTAGATCAAATGGTTGTAGGATTAACTTTGGAATATCGTGGTGGATTAACTTCATGACAGGTGCAAATGGCAGCCCAGCGGAGAGAAAAATAGAATGCGGAAGCACAGAACTGATGAAGACCGTGAGGAGCAGTTCATGGAAGGGTGAAGATGAAAGACAGGATCAAGGAAAACAGGTAAGAAAGGGTCTAATTATTTGAGCAATGCAGGTGCAAAATGTAGTGACGGACCAGAGGAATCGGGTAGTGACAAAGCAAACGATGTGTAACTGTAAAAGAACAGCATGATTTAAGGTTGTCATTACAATGGTGGAACATGGAAAAGCAGACCACACCTGAAGGCACACAGAAAAACGCCTGTGGCGAGCAATAAACGGGTCAAGGGATGAAAGCGATGACCGGGAAGACACAGGTAAGACATGACCGATCAGATCATTTTACTGCGGATGAAACACGAAGGAGGCGGAGAAGGAAGCAGGAAGCCCCAAGATAAATGAACCAGTAATAGAACAAAAGGCCCAAGAAATTAATGCGTGACGGAGTTGGGGCAATGGGACTGGAAAGCTGCGTGCCCGCAGACAATTGAACAGATGGATTAAGCAGGCGGATGCTAATCGGGACATTGCCTAACGGAAAGAACCACAGGGGAATCAAGGAGCCGAGAAAGGAAAATGTGGTGGTGGTGATTAAGTTATAAATGCGAAGAAGCAAAGTTTGGCGCGGCACGTTCTAATATGCGGATTGGTCATGGGTGCGGGTGCGATTGGTGCATCATGGCATTGGGCATGAGGAGGGATTTAACAGAACGACAGGTTTAAGGAAGCTTTCAATGGGCGTTCTTAGAAGAGGGTAGCACCAAGCGCGTAGAGGATAGAAGCCAGCAATGACTGCAGGCGGGAAAAGAGGTATTGGCGAGCGTCGACAGAAAAGAATGGTTAGGACGATAGTGACTCTATGCAGTGAAAGTTGATGTAGAGAGAGGCGATAAGAGGAGGGACAAAACGGGTAAGTGTGCATACCTTTGTAGGGCAACAAAAATGGGAAGTGGAAACAGATGATAAGAGCTATAGGTGAACAAGCTGTGGCGGAGAAAAGATGAGGAACATGCAATTTTCAGCCGACAGCATTGGATTCGGTAGTCCGAGAAAAGTTAGAGCGTGCCATCCGCAACCGGTGCTAGTGGGTGGGACTGGCCGTGCGCTGGGCACCCAACCTGGAAAACACTTCGTGAAGTGAACACAGGAGGTGTGATCCGCTAGTCTATTTGCGCTCGCACATCGTTGCAGACGGTCTGCACGCCCGATGTGCGTCGGCCATAGCGGTGGATCTGACCGCGCCCCGCACCGTTGGGAGCGGCACGAGTGTTCATGGATAATTGTACAGGGGACAAAACGACTGCGATAGGGGTGCGTGATCCAGGATAAATTGGCCAAGACTTGAGACCATGAACAGGCGAGCCAACAAAAACAGCGGGTGGTAGACGACTGTGTAGCAATATTGTCCAGGTGCACATGCCAGGGAGAAAGTAATTACATAGCCCGAAGTGGTTGTCCGTCATTGCGGATCACTGAAAAGAGAGAAGGGATAGAGAAGCGCAGTCTGGGTGTGCCCCAGCTGAGAATGAACGGATACTGAGGAGAAAAAAGTGAATATGATGGATAAGAGATGAACGTAGGTGAGCAATAGGGTTATCTTATGATGGCAGGAGTTAGGTTCGCTATGGATCAGTGAAGGCAATGTCCTTAGTTTGCGGCACTAGAGGGTGGGGAGATGTCATGCCTGGGGTGTACCTAGTGGCCTGTGGCGCAGAGGTAGTAGAGTTAGTGTGATGCCTCTTTCAAAGGCCAGGTCGGCGGAGACAAGCTCACTGGTGAGCAATATAGCATTGGGGACTGTTAAGCATGACAAAAGTGCGCGCCTAAAAGCGAACGTTGAGGAGGCACTGCGTACGCTAAGGGGCAGCTTATTCCAGATTTTGGAATAGGCTGACAGAAAAAATCGGGACTTCAGACAGAGATTAGAATGAGGGACAGTGAGAGAGAAGGCACGATGTCGGATCGGGTAGGAGCAGGGAGCAGCGAATAAGATGGGATGAGAGGTGTAGGCCAGGTTATGGATTAGCTTAAAGAGAAAAATCAGGTTGAGCTTCATGCGACGAATCCATAAAGGCTCAATTTGTAGGAGCTCACACCGCTGGCGGTATGTTAGGGCTAGGGATACGCCCAACAACCTTTTGGTGAAAGTACGCTGAACGTTCCCAAGAGATACAATGGAGGAACGTGGCCAGAGGCTGGAGGTAATGGGACAATATTCTAGGAGCGGTCTCACGTGTGAGAGATACATGGAGAGGCAACTGGCCGGTATTAAGAAACACCGATTGATCAGGCCTAGGGTCAGCTTAGCCTTGGCGATTTGGAACGATGCCTATTCTGAGAAGTTAAATAAATAAGAGTAGCGTACGCCAAGATCGGTAACCATGGGGCGTATGGGGATGGGCAGGCCGTCCAGACAAATTTCACCGGGTGGTACCGTGCACTTGTATGGTAGGATGAAAATTTTCTCGGCAGATAATTTCGTGAACCACGAGACGCACCAAGTATGGAGAACAAGTAAGTCACGCTATATGTTGCACAGAGTCACGGATAGGTCACTAGGGAGGAGAGGGTACACTATTTTTATATCTTCGGCAAAAAGGAAAGGAGTGCCGTGTCAAATAGAAGAGAAAATTTCATTGATATAAATAAGGAATAACAATGGGCCCAGGACACTGCCTTGGATGACACCGCTAGTAATTGGTTTGGCGGAAGATAGATGGCCGTCAGCGAGCACAGCTTGTGATCTGTGAGAGAGGTAAGAGGATTGCCAGGCGAGGAGAGGGTCAGTGATACCAAGAGACAGGATATATATATATAAATTATATAAATATACATATATATATACATACACATCAACTTGCGCATATGTGAATATGTGCATGCGCTGTGCATCTTGCAGTTCCTCATCGGTCATTTCTCTTGCTACCATCCCAACGACCGTCATCATAGTCATCCATCAACTATACATCTGTGCCTCAAACCTTCCGTATCCAATTCTTCAAAATCGTTTTTGTCATCTGATCAACCCTCTGACTCTTGTATTGCTTGCTGCCTGTTTTACGATGAATTTTGAGCCCTGTCCACCGACGATCCAATGCAGAGTACCAAAGCTTCACTGATATCTAATCCACTGTAGTGCACCTCACTTTTTTCTCCATCGTTCCTCCCTACTGCAGTTCCTTATACCGATTTCTAGCCCTCCACGTGTTTATCAGTCGGCCTTCATATGTATTTACCCGGACCGGTCATGTTCTCCATCTGACTTTGACTTTCAAACTCACAGGGCGTCCATTTAAATCCGCCCTTGAGTTCATTTAACCTCCCCACAAACTCTATGGTGTGCATACATTTATCCTATTTTCATCCCACTTTATTCACCCTTCTGAGCCTTTTTATTCTCTGTTTTCATGAGAGTCTCCACACTTTCATGAACTATATCTGTCCATTCCTTCACCTGTATCAACAGGATCGTGCACCTGGCATACTTCGGGCATCTCCGAAATAAACCGATATTATTCTTATTGGCACTGGAGGCCAGTTGCAGGAACGGTAGGAAGTCGGAAAGGGGGGGAGAATAGCATCGGATGAGAACAGCTGACGCAGCTGAACTTGCACCTGACAGTACGGTGGTCGCTACCCGGGAAGTGATCAGTAATCTGGGTGGTCATATCTGGAACATCAATGGAGAAAACTAGGTCCAAGATGTTGTTCCCCCCAGTGGGGCAGGAGACATGTTGGGTCCATCCACCAAGACGGACACAGGAAATG
The DNA here is from genome assembly GCA_948099385.1 of Fasciola hepatica. Lineage (NCBI taxonomy): Eukaryota > Metazoa > Platyhelminthes > Trematoda > Plagiorchiida > Fasciolidae > Fasciola > Fasciola hepatica. The sequence continues at coordinate 1,626,706 of CANUEZ040000087.1, read as the reverse complement.
AAGGTGGAAAGGGCGGGGGGCTAGCATAGGAGGACCAGCAAATTGAGGGAAGGTTAAAGTCGCCGGCAATAGTTTTTGCGCTGGCAGGATGGTCAAGCGCAGCATTAAATACATCCACGGCAGAGTCAATTTTTGCAGGCTCCAGACCCGGGGGGAGGTAGAAGCAGCCAAGCAGGAGGTTCTGGCCGGAGGAGTCGATAGATAGCCATAACGAATCCTCAATAAGGAGAAAAGAGGGGTGGTCAATAACACTAGGGGAGATAGTGCATTTGACAAAAGCTAAACACCTCCCTCCACGCCTGGACTGGAGGGTGTTCGAGAAGCATTGATACCCAGCTTTGCGAACAAGATCAAGCGAGGCACCATCTGACAGTCAGGATTCAGTTGCTAGTATAATGTCAGTGTTTGAGGTAAATGCCAGAGATCGCAGATGCGATATTTTTCTAATTATTGATCGAACTTTAATAAGAACTAGTAGGAATGAGTTCACTGTCGGTGTGCACGAAGCATGGATGCCAGGTGCAAGACTATTGGGATCGCTGTGGTGATGGGATTTGGGTCTCAGTGGGGATGGTGCGTCAGTAGAAGAGCGAGGGAGGGGAGCTTTGGGGGAGGGACGGAAAATTGAAAAAGCGTTAGCATTAGGCGCCGCCGAGCGCTGTGGGTGATCAATACGGTGGGTGTGCAGCACGCTGCTGATGTGGGCCGGAGGGGTGTCACGCGGTACGGGGGAAGGGGCGCGATATTGCAAAGTGAGAGGTTAGGGATATCTGTCGAAGCGGGGTGGACAAGAGTGAGTGCATGGTTTCAGCTACTAAAGGACATGACATCGAATGGGGAGCGATCAGTGATATAGTCCTGTGAAAGTTTATGGATATGGTCCATAGGGCGACTGGCAATATGGCCACTGGTGTGGAGGGCATCGGTCAGGAAAAAAACGAGATCTTGACTGCAGGTAGCCTACCTGTTGGGGAGATTCAATATAAAGACGGTAGATCGGCTTGGAGGTGGAAGAAGGTGGGGGAGTAACTGGGAAGTAGTGTGGGGCGAGGGGGCGGAAAGTGAATGGCGAAAGTTGGAATGTTTTGGAGGCTTATGAGGGGCATAGGAGCCGGTAAGTCGGAGGTGGGGCGAGGAAGCGGGAAATAGGTACGAACCTGGAGTATCTGCCACGATGCATATATATATATATATATATATATATATTCTCTGACTTCTCTAGTTCTTTACCGGCCAGTTCTAGTGCCACCAAGCCTCCACCCCTCATGAAACGCGTCCACTTTGTCTACATATAGACAGATATATCTATGCCTCTTATTCGCCACATATCGGTCCTTCCGCATCACTGCTGCCATCTGACCCACTCCTTACGTCCTGCTATGGTGGCTCCCTGTTTTCAAATTGACACCGTCCACTTGTTGCCATCAGGCCTAGCTCATGGCTTCCTAATCCCTAGCCACACAACTCAATTTTCTGTTTTTCCTTTCTTCTCTTGTTTTCCTCCTCAATCTTATCGTTTCTTGTGAAGGCAGACTCTCATGCCAATTTTTAGTCCTCCTCATGTAAAAATCTCAGGTTTTGATCTCCTCCGCTTGGCTCAGCCAGCCCTTTCATTTAAATTTGACTTTCAGACTTGCCTGGTACATATTTGAAACCATCCCTGGGTTCACTCAGGTTCCCTCTATCACTCCTTGGTGTGCGTACGTTTATCTCACTCTCATCTCCACCCTTCTTCTTCCTACCCCTCCTTTGTCCTACGTATTTCTGAGATTTTTATGAATTTCGTCTGTCGGTTTTGTCGCTAGTAAAAGTCTGCTCATGCGTAAGAAATGCCTCGAACGCCTTCGAAATAAACTATTATTATTATTGTTATTGTTATTCCGTTTTGAAATTCATCCCTAATGTCTTGAGACTCCATCCTCCTTCCGCAAGCTGCGGATTTACATAGCTGGATGATACCCATTATTCCCGGTGATCATTTCATTCTGTTCACGGTATCTTGGCTCTCTCCATGTTCATAAATGGTTTCTTGGACAGTGTTTTACAGTTTTCCCCTGGTTGCTTCCTTCAATGGACTTGAAGAAGCATCCTTCGTCTCTTACGCATCATCCCTGCATATATTACATCTTCCGCATCCTGAGACAGCGTTCTTTTCAAGAATTTCATGTCCTGCCTGTCCCCCACTATTGTCGGTGACGGAATTGGAGCTGACTCGTAGTTACCGCGTAAGCCGTTGCCACTGCAGTTCATCTAACTTCGGCCCATTTTCATCCTGTTGTTTGCTACAGTGGCTTACTCGTCCTTTTAAAATTCGTGATTTTCCGTTTCACTGAATGACAGTGTACACTTTTATCATGATCTCATAAGTGCTTCTTGGCCGCGGTAGAGAAATAAACAGTGATTATTATTTTGTCTGTATTCCTCTGAGGTGCTTTCCACGTTGAATGTCCTCAAGTTTGAAGCCACAAATATTGGTCCGTTTTGCTGCCCAATATTCAAAATTTTTCTTATGCCTCAGTCATCAGTAAGAAAATATCCACCTGGGTGGACATGATTCTATTTTGATAGGAGCTCTCCTCCACCTCCACAGATACGTTTCCAATCCAGCACAGGTAAAAGGCACAGGACAAAACTCCACCGAGTGTTTTCGAGGGATTCTAGTTTGACAGGTTGAGGTGAGGCGTATTTGCGGCTCACACTGCAAGTAGAGTGCGTCCGTCTGTGTCGTTGCTTGCGTGAACTGCTACGGGGTCGGGCACAACCATTCTTTCCTTACACCATAGTCCCCGGTGGGCCAATTGAATGCCCCGAGATTTCTCCGGCGATTTTGGAGTTCAACGCCCTACAGAATGCGTGATATCTCGGGGATGATGGGCTACACTTCCGGCAAAGTTTCATCGAAGATCACGAACCAACTATTGCCACCCGCAAGCAAGCACATGTGCGCAACCCTGCGACTTCGACAGCACCACGGACGGCCTGCTGTGGCTTATCAGGCCGGCGCCATGCTGTACGTGCCTGGTGATTTGTTAACGCTGGATGGCGCATCTAGTTCAAATTCTATCCAACTTATTCCTTGTGCCTTCCTACAGAAGACTCAGTTGACTGCGTATTCTCTTATCTACTTGTTGGAGAAGGCGTCAAGAAAATACAAAGGCATAGTTCACGAAGTTGCCAGCCACGAAGGCCGCCCCCTTTTAAGGACGAACCATCGGGCAGAGCCCTCGGGGTGGGCTGAAAATGGAAAGATAAAGAATCAAACCACAATTTGTCAACCGCCTCTGAGTAGTTATCGGCGGAACCGGCCAGCAAACGAAGGTCGGCTGGGTAGCGGTTGGGCCCTTTGTCATTGCCGGACTGTCGAGTCAGTGGATGGAACAAACTTTTTCCCGGAAAGGTAGGACATTTTCAAAAATTGTCTGCTTGGGCCGGTCTTACGGCTGCTCTCGGGGGGAGTTTGAGACTAAGGCCCTTACCAAGGCAATGATATGAGCAGTGACGAAACCTAAGTAATGGGAAATTCTCTGGGATTGGCCAATGATTATGCCTGTCTCATAGGGTAGCTCTAAGTCTACAGGACAAACTTCAGGGTTATGAAGAATAAGTACCAGGGATTTACATGTGACTGCAGATCTGTGTCATCTCAGAGGATTTGAAGCTCAATCCAGTAAAGTAATCCAGATTCTTGCACCAGGGAGGGTTGAAGTGAATTCCTCCGGACTGCGACTTCTGCGATTGCGTCATGCCTTTCCTATTGCCCTCGTAGACGAACCAGCTTTCGGACCCATATCGCATTTGGGAGGGTGTAGCGGTCTAACCGCCATGAACTGGGTCCTTTCTCAGGCCTGGGACATTTCAAGAGTCTCACAAATACAGGCAATGCTTAGATAGTGTCAATACTAGTTAGCTGCCAGAAGGGGAACAAGATGAAGGTGATAATGCAGTGGGGTTGGGGAAGAAAATCAAAAATACGGGTATAATACTGATGGATAGTGGTGACTGAAGAAGTGATTGTGCTGCAAACGGTACTGACAACTAAGGGATTAGGTCCAGATATATTCCCAGGGCATATCGGGTCGGCAAATTTCCATCCTTGTCTTGGAACCTACCACCGACGTGGCGGACATAACTATAGCCTCCAGAGTAAAAAGCTTTTGGCAATACGTAGCTGAATTCAAACGAATCCCAAAGCCAAAATAAGACATCCTTAAATTCTACAATAGTGGATTATTAGGTGAGCAATCACAAAAAACATATGCAAGCCTCAACAAAGCAATCAAGCAGACTCAGAAAACGAGAACCAAGTTTATGGTGTGCGAGTGAGTCAAGCAGGCCCAAGGCGGGATATGACTGGTTAACGCGTTGGACGAGAACAAACGAAAGTTGGTCCATAGGGACATAAAAAGCACGGAACACGTAAATGGTGTACGTGGGAGAATAACATTACGGAAACATGAAATTGTAGCGTCTCTGAAGGGTTTTCTACAACCGGCCGTCACAAGGTCCATTGAAATTCTTCCGGATACCAGCAGAGTTAAAGATTTGCAAGAAACCGTGCTGATTTTCCATGCCTTCTTGGACCTTGCTTGCAGTTTGCGTAGCTATCACTGCTGGGGTCTGTATTCTTCCCACATACATTCGCACGTGATCCGGTGGCCAGGCCGATGAGGAGTTCCTCTGCATTGTCCAGGAAAACTGCCGCTCGGCTGCAGGCTTGAAGGTAGCGAATCCACTTGTTGTCTTCGAGAGAGCAGCCGTGAATAACTACGTGTGTGTACTTGTGGACTTGTGTGCGAAGAAACCACATTAGTGATCACATGCATAGCCGTCCTCATTGAGGTCAATAACGAAATGGGAAACGGTGAAACAGTGTCATGTCTTAATGGGGGTACGGAGGGGAAACGTGTTTCATGTGTTTACGGGTGATGTGAGTGCAGGGTGATTAGGGTATATGAACAAGTCGGAGCTACTACCTCTTACAGGAAACGTCTTCAACATTGCTATTGATAAACGAGAAACGGTGAGCATCACGACATGTCTTGTTGGAGGCACTGGGGGTGTATATCGAAAGCAACACTCACGGTTCGTAGAACTGTTCCGTGGGTGGCAAACAATGGCTGAGCGTTCGGCGGATTAACTGATCCACCGGGATTCCATGATAAATGTTCTGTTCACTCATAATGTGCTTGCTAACGGGTGTGGACGGTAAACACATGCGCAGATAACTGTTATTGTAAAAATGGATGCTATGGTGCAGTAGCGTGAGCTTGTTATTCGGATCAAAACTTTCGGCTTAAAGTCATTCGGTGACTAATTCGGTGGCGCCGACTTGTCCGTCTTCACCCCCCAGGGGAATGACGTCAGGCAGGTGGCGAGTCAGCATTCCCCAGGTGGTCCTCATCTTGAGCGTTATTATCAGTTCGTTGGAGCTGCTGATGACTTCCATGAAAACATCCAAAAGCCACGTGCGAAAATGGGCATGCTGGCCGGAGATCATCACTACATCGCATACTCTGAATAGTCTTGCTTTGGATAGTAACTATTGTCGAGCTTGCAGAACCGGTAGGTATTCTCGCAGCCGTCGTTTCCAAAATCTCGGGCCAGATACCTTGCCTGTTTCCATCGGTGGAAATAACCGCCAAAAGGGTTTGTTGGCCTTTGGAATCGGGCTTTTGACCTTAACGTCGGCCGGTCGTTCGGGGTGAGCGCCAGATTAGTGGAGTCGCTGGCAGACACCAGAACTGGGGGGCGGCTGTTCAAGATCTTTTCGATCTCGATCGTCACTATGCTCTGCATCTCGTCCTCGGGCTGTTGTAGTTTTGATTACGGACAGAAATATTTGTCTGGATGGGCCTACTCAGGAGTTCCTACAAGCCACGGCGGTAGCTGACCTACGGGCGGTCGAAGTGCTATCGCTTATCATGGGCCACGGTTTGGTTCTGCCGCCCTTTTCAATTTATGTTTTGGTACCAAAGCTGCAGTTCACTATGGGCGCCCACACAATCTGACTCATCGTCGGGGCAGTTATCTTCTGGTGTGTCTCTTCAGTTGAAAAAGCTTTGCAAGGCCCGGAGAAAGAAGTCGGCAGTCATCGAATGCGTAGCTTCCAAATGTACTGAAAGAGACTTCATGCACGTCGTGATGCGCCCGTATCACTTTTCTAGCCTTTTCCTGCACCTGCCCCACAAAGGTCTGGAATAGTCAAACCCGGTGTCACTGAACGGCCACCACCACGGGGTCACCCTACCTTTCGGCAGAGGAGCCATGTTGTTTGCCCTCGACATCGGTGCATCTCCTGCAGTGCACACAAAGTCGATTTACGCGTTTTACAGTGGCTCTCCACTCAGTATCCGAAACACCTTTGAATGACACCGGACAAGTGGCCTTCCCCGGCACGTCCTTCCGCGGTATGTATTTGTTTATTCGTCAATTCCATCACATCGCCTAGCAGGCAGTAAATTAGGGCACTTCGCCTTTAAACTCAGCTAGGAGTTGGCCAGTCTGCCACCTACCCGTAGTAATCAATTACCGAGTATTGGGTCGAGGTTTCAGATTTTATTTTGGAAATAATGTTTTTCGTCGCTTGGTCCCGCTCCTCTGGCATTTTGGAGCTCTCGAGGGAAGGCCTCGAGTTGCATCATCTTGAAAAGGTCATAATCTGTGGGTCGTAGCTCATCAGGATTTAGCGGACCCACTAGTACGTGGCTGAATGGATGGACCTCTTTCATGACCAACAAAAGCCTCTTAAACCTAGCCAGTCACACAAATAATGGAAGGAACTTCATCCAGAGGGAAAATGCTGCCAACAGTTTCAAGGTTGATATCTTTTCGACAGCCTCCACCGCCACCGCGGTGCCTTTGACTTCCATGTTCCATTCAAGGGTCGGCTTTGGCTCGTGAATGGGCAGGTCCTGTTGAGACATGGGCAGGAAATTCGACCCCTCTGTCCAAGTGCCTGATCGTCTTCCGGGCTGCAGGTGATGGCGGGCACCTTTTGCACGTAGCCAAGTGCTTCACTTTGCATCACTGTCTCTGCATACCTTTTCCAGGGTTCCTAATCCCGGTAGAAATGTTCTTTCAAGAGCGGTGGTCTTTGGAGAGCATGAATTCTGCTGCCAAACAAAAGGTCGGCTTGTGAACGTCACGGGCAAGAAACCTCGAGCTGAGGTTATGGGCCTTTTGTTCCTAGCCGTACCCTCAGTAGCCCAAGATGACCCTCTCCATGTAGTGATAGTCGGTCGTCTTATAGGCCAAGAAACTCCCTCCCCTATAGGTTCTGCAACTGGTACTTCTTTTGGTTCATTTCCGCGGTCAAATATTTTACGGAGCCAAGTGTTCCGGCTGGGCCCCATAGCATCCATCTTTGTGTTGTGCGCGGCATAAAATGCATGGCAGCCGCCCAATATCTGATCCATCAAGCAATGTGCTTCTGGCTCGTCGCAGCCGGCAGAGAGATCCACTAAGTCATTATTCATTTCACGATGATTATTTCTTGCAAGTGGGGCCACCTAGTTTAAGTTGTACCCACCGACCTTGATGCCCGAGTAGGGTAATTGGCCTATGTAAAGGCTTCCGCTGATTCGATTTGTTCCTTGGTATCCAAGGAGGTGAGCTGCAATCTCAATCGGCCTGATTTATCGCTTGCTTTCCGCCCACCGTGCTCACCACCAACAGCTTTGTGCGTTTAGTGGGTCAGCTTTTATCGGCAAACCACTCCTTCTCCATGGTGGTGTCCGATCCGCTACCGACGAACGCCAAAGCTCTGGCCACATTAGTCGGGTTCATCACTCCTACCTCAACCACCCCCTAGCAGTACTGGTTTATGGGCGAACCGTTACTTTGAGCTAATCACACTGGGCTTTGTGTTCACCTGGCGAGGTATTCGGTGGTGTCTGCCTGGACAACCTTCGTGACAACATCTGGCTCTTGTTCAGCAAGCAGCCCTCAGGTATGAGTTGTTGAGAAGGATAAAGCACGCCTCCGTCTTCCTCGCCATTCCTCAACTTTCGTTTACTATGGCTATGATGAACTTCCCGAGTTCTAGTAACCCGTGACTGGAGTCACAAGTCCTACGACCCGGGTGTAACACAAGTTTGAACAATGCGCGGCCAAATTCGCAAAGGATTCCGAAATCAAAAGGCGATTATCCGTGATATTCTACGATACTAGATTATTGCATGAAGAATGATACCAAAAAGATACAAACCTCAATATTGCGATTACAAAGACTCAACAAACGAAAAACCGAATTGCGGCTTGCGAGCAAGGAGCACATGCGTCGCGCAGGTCCAGAACAGGGGTGTGACAAAGTAGCGCTCTGGGGGCGAACAAACAACAATTGGTCCATAAAAACAAACAGTTTGTGAAGATACGTCAATAGTGTAATCAAGTGAGTGATGTGGAGAAAAACACTGAATCGCAAGGGTTTTAGGGGGATTTTCTCTGACCGGCAGTTACACCGCATACCAAAATCCCTCTGAATCCTTAGCAGAATCAAAGGATTCGTATAAGGGTACTGATTCTTTCTACCTACCTAAGCCCTGCCGTCAGTGCGTGCGCACAAGACCCATCATGAACTTTCTACTCATGGTCGCACCTAATCCGTTGGCTACACAGACGCGAGGCTAGTCTATATCCTCCAGGAGAACAACCGACCGATGGTAGGCTTGAGGTATGCACATTGATGCCCTCCTTGGAAAGGCCGTCCTGCCCTGGCTGTGCGTGCCTGCGTGAGTTTGTGTGTGCACGTACTATGTAATCACAAGTGTGGCCACGTATTAAAGGAGGACACTCTGCAATGTCAGCGAAATACTATGAGCGCTGTAACGTGTTTGGCGGAGACCATGTGGTATAGCGAGTACAATGTAGGTGAGTGTGCGTTGGGGTGTGTGATGGATCGATACGTCAGTGTGTCGGGATTGCTTCCATATATGGTGTTGCTTTACCCACCTCAAAGACGGATGCAAAATAGTCTACTGGGCCTCGGCGTTATCAGCTTCTCCGCCTTCGCTCTGGAGTAGGTTAATACTGCCTATGTCAAGAATGAGCACTCCATTAGCTGTCTTCAGTTTCACCGTTATTATCATTCCGTCAGTGCTTTCGATGGTTTCTATAACTACTCCCAAGGACCAGGTGCTGGAACGCGCGCGTTCCTCTGCGATCATCACCACATCCCCAACCTTGAATGGTCTTGTTTTCACCAGCCACTTTTGTCGAGTCTTCAGAGCCGGTGGGTGCTCCCGCAGCCAGCCCCTCCAGAAAACCTTGACAAGATAGTTCGCCTGCTTCCATCCATGGAGGTAGCTCCCATGAAGGTTTACCGGTCCTTAGAAACCCTCGTTCGACCTTAACGTCGATAAGTCGTTCGGGGTGAGCGCTAGATGGGTGGGGTCGCTGTTCATTACTGGAACCAGGGCGGTTGTTCAGAATTCCCTCTACACCAGTCATGACGGAGTTCAGTGTCCCGCCTTCGGGCGGCTGTTACTCCATGATCGACAGCAATATCCGTCTGGCGGACCGGATCATGCGTTCCCATACGCCGCCGTGGTGGCTGGCCTGTGAGGGGTTGAAATGCCATCGTATGCTGTAGGCCACGGTTCAATCCTGCAGTTCGTCCCTGTCTACATTCTTGTGCCAAAGCTGCAATTCCACGTGAGCGCCAACAAAGTTCGACCCATCATCTGAGTATATATCGTCCGGTACGCCTCCTCGGTTGATAAATCTCTGCAAGGCCCGTAGGAAGGAATCGGTCGTCATCGAATGTGCGACTTCTAAGTGTACCGCGCGTGACTTCATGCACGTCATGATGCATCCATATCGCTTTTCTAATCTCTTCCCGCACTTGATCCACAAGGGCCCGAAACAGTCCAATCCGGTGTCGCTGAACGGCCGCCAGCCAGCAGTCACCCTGAATTCTGGTAGCGGGGCCATGTGTTGTTTGCCCGCCGTGGCATTGCGTACCCTACATTGCACACAACCTCGGATTACGCGTTTTACAGCAACCAAAGGCGCTTTCGGATGACGCTCGTCACGTGACTTTCCCCGGCATGTCCCTCCACGGCATGGATGTGTTGGATCATTAGCTCTACCACAGGTTGTCGAGCCAGCAGCAGTAAAGGGTAATTTGTGTCAAAGCTCAGGTGGTCATTGGTCAGCCTACCATCCACTCGCAGCAGTCCATCGATGAGTTTTGGGTTTAAATGCTTCAATTCGCCTCTTGGAGATAATATTTCTTCATTGATTGGTCCCACTTCTTCCGCCCTCTCGGGCTCCCGGGCGAAAGCCTCCTGTTGTAGCATTCTGAAAATATCGTATCCTGCAGCTTGTAACTCATCGGGAGTTATCGAGCCGACCCGTATCCGGCCTGAGGGGCGTAGCCCTTTCATGACTAGTAAGCTTCTTTTAAACCCGGTAAACCAAACTAACGAATGAAGTGTCTTCATCCAGGAAGAAAACCTGACCAATTGCGATAGAATGAATGTCGCTTCGACGACGTTGGCCGCTATCACCACGCCTTCGATCTCCAGTTCTACTTCAGTAGGCCTTTTTAATTCGAACACGGGCTAGTCCTGTTTAGGCACTTGCAGGAAGTTTGGACTTCTAGTCCTCGTGTCTAAATGCCTGAAGTTGGTGGCACCTCGAGAGTACAGATCGGCTGGATTGTCGCCAGACCGGACATGATTCCACCGGTTCGTGGCTGATTCATCGTGGATAATCGCGAGTCGGTTAGCAACGAAAGTACTTAACCGGCTCCGGACGTTGGTAATGTAGTAAAGTACTATCGTTGAGTCCGTCCAAAAGCTAACCGACCAAATGTATAGGCAAAACATCTCTTCACCGCTTGTACCGCCCCGACTGCCAACACGGCTGCTCTGAGTTCAATGCGTGGGATCGAGACCGATTTCAGTGGAGCAACGCGGGCTTTAGCGAACAGGATACTCGTAGCATATTGTCCACCTCCTGTGCACCATCGTCCGTACACCACAGCCTCATAACCGACTTCGGATGCATCGGAAAAAGCATGTTGTTCTCCCGTCCGCATCGTATGGCCAGGAGTCAAACATCGTGGAATCCTTATGTCCCCTAATTTCGTCAAGGTGTTCAAAAATTCTTCCCAGTCCAACCGGTCCTCTCGATGAATTGACTGGTCCCAATCAACTTTCTTACGGCACAGCGGCTGCAGCAAGATCTTTCAGGGTAGCAGCCAGGGAGAGACGAAACCGAGCGGGTCGAACGGACTCGAGACAGCGGACAGTATGTCTCGACGGGTTACAGACAACTTGGGAACGTTTAGCCCGAAAACAAAGTCGTCCGTTTCCGCGTCCCATTGTATTCCAAAAGTGCTTTCGGTAGGGAGTAAAGAGCCGTCCAAATCTCGAATTCTTCGGTCTTCTCGTGGTACACAATGACCTCGGGCACTTCTGGAGCTTTCGACATCCATTTTGTCAGATGGAAGCCGCCCCCTTCTAGCGATCTTGTCAGGCCCCTGAACTGCGCTAGAGCTGATTCTATATCACCGAATAATCCAAGATAGCTGTCGACGTAGAAGTTCCTGCTGACGCCATCTACCACCGTCCGATAGACTAGATCTCCATGTTTGTTCGCCGATTCTCGGGAGGCGTAGTTCGCACAGAATGGTGATGATATGGCTCCGAAGGTGTGGACGGTCATCCTATAATTCACCGCTGCGTACTCTTGATCGCTCTCTTCCCACCACAGGAAAAGCAACGCATCTCGTCCTCCCACCGGAATTTTCACCTGGTAAAACATTTCCCTAATATCGGTAGACAAGGCCACTTTGCCCACTCTGAGACGGCACAAAACCTCGAATAGTGGTGTGGTCCAGTCAGGCCGTTGTAGTAAGCGATTGTTTAACGACTTGCCCTGGAACTTGGCCGCACAGTCGAAAACAGCCCGCAGATTTTGGGTTTCTTGGGGTTGATGACAGGGTGGTGAGGCAAATACCAGATACTCTTTCGGCCGTCGGTGTTGAAAGGCACCCTTTCAACGTAATCGAGGGCTTCGTTTCGCTTCATGAATTCCGCGTAGCGTTCCCACAGATTCTGGTCTCGAATGAAGCGTTCTTTTAGTCGTAGTAATCTTTGGAGAACATAATTTCCGTTGTCAGTCCACGGGTCGACCGATGTGCGCCATGGGAGGGCAACATCGAACTGTTTTTTGAGGCCTCTAGTGCCTTGCCGCACCGTTTGTAAAGCTAAGTGATCCTCTTGAGACGACGATGGTCCTTCACATCCAATGTCACGAAACTCCTTTTCATGCAGCCGCTGCAGGTGATACTCTGTGTGGTCAGTTTCGACGGATAAATAATTCACGGAACCACGCCCCCTTACTGGACCTTATAGCATTCATCCCAGAGCCGTGCGTACGGCGTAGGGCGCCTGGCGGTCGCCCACTCTCTGGTAAAGTACCCAATGCGCCTCTGGCACGTCGAAGTCGATGAGGTGGTTCACTTCGTCGTCCTCCTAGACTACGACGGTGACATCCTGCAGGTGGGGCCACCTAGTCAAGATTGTGTTCACCGACCTTGGTGCTTGCATGGAGAGATCAGCTAATGTGCATGCTTCCGCTGGTTCGATTTGCTCGTTGGTGTCTAAAGAGAAGAAGTGCAACCTCAACCGGCCGGCAGTCACTACTTGTCTTCCTCCCACCTTGCTCATTGCTAACGACGTCGCACCTTCAGCGGGTCGGCGTTTGTCGGCAAATCGCTCTTTCACCAGGGTAGTGTTAGATCCACTGTTGACGAAAGCCAACGCTTTGACTACCCCAGTTGTGGTGACTACTCCCAAGGCAACTACTCCTAAACGTACCGGTTTACGAGCAGACCGCGACGTTGAACAAATCACACTGGACGAGGTACTCTCCTCGGGCAAAGCTACTATCGCCTGATGCAACAATCGATGGTGTCTGCCCGTGCAGCCCCCGTAACCATATCGGTTCCTTGTCCTACAAGCTGCCGCTCGGTGCGTGGTGTTGAGACAAATAAAATACGCTCCTGCCATCCTCGCCATTCCCCATCGTTGGTCTATCGCGGCGTTGACGAACTTGGGGTATTATGGTAGTCCGTGGCTGGCATCACAGGGCCTGCAATTTGGTTGCGTCGTGACATCGTGTGAAATGCCGTGCGCACTGGTCCAAGGTTGGTATTTTGGATGCTCCCGTGCAGGGGTTTGAGCCTGGCTAGTACTGGGCTTGTTTGCCCGGTTGCTGTCCCGGATAAGTCGGTCAAATCTGCTGTCGGCTATTCTGGTTTGCCTGTCCAAGTATTCGGTCAGGGCTTCGAAGTTAGCCTCCCGGTCTCTTCGGCTTTGCCGTTCCGCTTCTTCCGCCCACCGAACCCGTAGTTCAGGAGAGAGGTGACGGACTGTGCCTTCCAAAGTGTGCATTGCATCTAGGTCAGCCCTGTAACCTTAATGGTTGAGGGCTGTTGAGCAGTTCTGCATCTTGATCACCAGGTCGGCTATTGTGTAGACATCGCCCTTGGTTTTCTTAGCCTCCACCATCAAGCCCTTTATTAGGTTACGGGTTACTTTGAAAGGTTGGCCAAACAGGTCCCCTAGAATCTTCCTTGCTCTGGTGTAGCCCTGTTCCGGGTCGAGCATGGTACACCCGTCGATAGCTTCCCTTGCTCGGCTTCGACATTATTGAGTCAGATAGTGAAGCCTTTGCCCGGGGTCGGTTACCTCATTTTCAACGAACGTCTCGAACTGCTTGACAAACTTGCAGTAGTGTTCCGATCGCCCGTCGAAAACCGCTAGTGCTACCCTTGGCAAATCGATCGTTGCTGTTTTATAGTCGGCGACCGGCGTGAAGTTTCCTATTTATTTTGTCCTGATCTGTGGAAAGTGTCGAAATCGTTGGTCTCATACTCACGCTCTTTATGTCTACACTTCTTTTCTGCCTCCTGGGCCTGTTGCCTAGAGAATAGCGATTGCTGCTCTAGATCTGATGTACTCAACTTAACTAAACCGACGGTTGCAGTATACGGTACGTTCAGTAAAACATGAACTGGCACTAGGTGGTCTTTACCTATAGAATCAAAAGTACAGAAACCCTTCCCAGTGACCTGCGGCACTACTCCCTGTCCCGGTCCTCATTGCTTTGATCCCTTTCTGGAAATGTTGCATGTTTTCTTGAGAACGAAGTTTACGGCCTGCGAGAGACAAGCAAGTGCGTCATGCAGGTCCAAGATGGGACATGACGAAGTAGCACTTTGGACCCGAACAAACAAAGATTGATCCACAGGGGCATTTAGAGTACGGAACACGCAATTACGTTTGATGTCAAGAGAACACAAAATTATAGTCTTTGAAAGATTTTCTACTGACAGTCCCTACAGGTAGTGCGTTCTAAGTGTTGACAACGCGGCCGGCTAAGAAATTTCTCGTCAGGCTCTTTAAAGATTTCTGTATGACGAGCTTAATCCCGTGTCCCTTGAGTATGAGATCCCGTGTAAAGTTCTTTCTTATCCCGGGACATTTTTCAGCCGCCAGGAACCGTTGTTTACACCGAGAAGCGAAAACGGGATATAAAACACCAGGAAAATCACGGAGTCACCTGATTGCATGAACCTTCAGAGAATGGCATGCGCAAAAAATACGGAGAATTTCAATTAGTGACTCCAGGACATGTCTTCTATGGAGTCTGGGGGAAAACTGCCAGCGAAATCACCTCGCTGGGGAGAGTGGGGAAGATTGGAGTCCTCAGGCACATGCAAAATTGTGTTATGTGTATCATGAAGCCGAAGTACATTAAATAGTAACAATACGATAAAACACGTAGACAGGCGAACCTAATGACGGAGAAAACTCGAACCGACTTCGGCAAAAGTGAACGTGTCAAACAAGAGGTCAGCGAATGCCTCACCAAAGCCCGTCCGGTGAAACTCAAGCAACGAAAGAAACAAAACGTCAGAACCGAAATTCAGAGAAGATGGAAGAAAAAAATGCCGTGAATGTCTGAAATTTTGATGTTTTCGAAACGATCGAGGTAAGTACGGCACAACAAACGACCGTGATTCATAAGGTCTCTCGCAGCTGGTGTGCGATGGGTATTCACTCTTGCTTTTTTGGTGGAAAATTGAAAAAAAACCAAGCAGCGATGGGGGCTCTGGACACTCGAGTGGTCATGGTCGAAACCCCTCGAAAGTAGCACAAGACTTGTGCAAATATATCGAATTGAAGTATTGGGTTTTCCTTTCCATTTCAGCTGGTCGTATCAACCTGGAGCAAGTGGACGAAAAGCTGGAAGAAGTTGGAGGAACCACCAGTCTGGAATGCAGTGCAAAAATCAAAGAGGACTGAGTCAAGACGTGTTGTATTAGTACTTTTAGGTCAATAATAATGATCCACGTTTTTTAGACAGATCTTTACACCACGGAATTCTGTCTCCTCGCCGTTGGCTGACCATTAAGTCAGGCTAAAACTGAACTTCATTAAACCTAGGGGGAAATAGAGTCACAGTGCACGTCTCATCGAGGCAGACTAGCCTCTAGGATTTATCGGTGTGCTATTGGAAGGCTT
Organism: Fasciola hepatica; assembly: GCA_948099385.1. Lineage (NCBI taxonomy): Eukaryota > Metazoa > Platyhelminthes > Trematoda > Plagiorchiida > Fasciolidae > Fasciola > Fasciola hepatica. The sequence continues at coordinate 1,611,167 of CANUEZ040000087.1, read as the reverse complement.
TCGTTGGCTTTTTGCCACATGCAGCGATGAACAATTTGTTTGTTCGTGCTAATGCAATGAAATTTGTTGTACTGGTAGGCCGCTGGGGAAAGCCGTACCTTACGAAATCCCTCCGGATATTTTGGCGTCACAGGTCAGGGATAATACCAACGCATTCGAATTTTTTTGTGCTGAAGGCTTGTGGGAAAGTTTTGATTGCTTTTGAGGCGAATGTTTTCAGAAGCAGAGGTGCCTGAAGGAATCGACCAAACTGCAAAGGTTTTTGGCAGAAGGATGTAATCCTTCGGCTGGAGATGTTATAATGACTTTTTGTCAGCAGCGCTCAACAGTTCACCTGAGAGCACTGTTTTCTTTGAAATATCTGTGAAAAACGGTTTGCCATTCGTAATTGTCGGCTTAATAACCGCCGGATTTCAAGACCATGAAAGTAACTGTGTGTTTTGACAACGTTAAAGTTGTCGTACCATGTGGGCAAGGGGATATGCTCATCAGAGACCTCGCAAGCCAAGCCGTTCATCGATATCAGAAATCAATCCTCTCTTGTTCTCAAGTGAGTTAATAACTTCTACATATCACATATGACGCCACAACGTGGTCAATAGGCATGCTTCGAAGCATGTACTTGCATGGTTTTTCTTACCAATGATGAACCACACTCACCGTTTTGGCCTTTTGGCAGTGTAGTGTGAACCTTTGTTACCAACGCGCGTTGGTCACGCTAAACATCAGAGTCGTTTTACAACAATGTATTATTAATTGACTCCCAATCTTTACGACAGATCAGCACAGTGTGTCCGCGTTGCACTTCCTTGTTATAAACGGACGTAAGATGACTGGATTACCTATTTCTGAGTGTTGTGATATATATATCCCCAGGTAGCACGAGTGTTTCTCCGAGCGTCAACTGAGTTCCCTGAGTGCTCTCCTGACCGCACCACCGAGGGACCCCCCGGTGAAACAAGGAAATGTAAACTCAAGCAATAGTCAGCGATAAACCCCAAAACGTGCTTCTACCGTACTTTAATTGCGTAACCGCATAATAAACGTAGATTCTATGGCAATTTTACTCGAAAAACCCCTTGTTGCCGTGTGCCAGTACAGTATTTTCCTAGTTTATTGACCCGAAGCATTTACAAACGTTTGAGCAGACCAGCAGCAGCGGGTGACCATTTATTAGAAGAAAGATTGGCGGTCGGTAAGTGGAAATATGAGCTCTATTTACTATGTGATTGTGCAACCGGGATTATGACCGAGCGCCTTTTCCGTATTCATCACTGACAGCCCCCTGAACGTACCTTTGGGGATCACTCGATGGCACGGTCAGTGGACTCTCAGGTGACACTCAGGAGATAGATGTGCTGCATTGGTTGTCTAAAAGATATAAGGTATGGTGACTTAACGACAAGTTGACAAATTCTCACACTGAAAGTATAAATTAGAGGTACGTTATCTTATCGAGGTGTGTTGAAGGGTGGCTGAAAATGTCTTTCTTGGACAAGCTATATTATACTCGATTAACTGAAATATACTCCACATCTGAGACGTTTTTTTGGTATTTTAGTAGTGAAAAATTTTCTTTCACAAGTTTGCAGAGTAAAATAGACGTAATTTCCGAAAACAAAGCTAATTATCCCCCCAAAAGACGGCCAAGTGTCCCCCTATGCTGCCTGTGTCAGTTCACTACTTATTTAATAGAACAATACCTTAGAATATATAGGGATGTTATTGATTTGGCTAATATATTCACTAGCTATGAATAAGAACTGATGTTAAAACAATAGTCCTTTTTCACACAAACCTAGTCATGATGTCCAAGGCGCCCTCTGATCGTAGCTTGATCACTTAAGATCTTCAAAAAGCTCCAAACAGGTTAGGTACAAATAAGAGCTTTGAATCTGAACACACACGGCATTCCACATAATCGGATTATTCACTCTGTGTCCACACTGTTCAAAAGTGACGCGAACCTATATAAATCTGAAATCCCTGAGACGACCAATTTTAAATTTACTCGTCATGCTGCTGTGACACCAAAGTCTCACACCGGCAGGGACTGGCAAAATATTGGTGTAACCTTGGAAAACTTTGTAACCTCTCTGTTAGGGTTTCTCAGTTGCTCAAAGATTAAATTTTGGGGCAGTTGCAAAGTTAGTCACTGAAAAAGCACATAAAGACGTCTCCTTGCTCATGTAAACAATTTAATCTTTGTATTGGAGAAAAATACGTCGTCATTAATAGGCCTGAATTTTCGAGCAACGCGTGCCACCATGGTTTATGTTTCCATCTAAAATAACATTATTTTGATTGCGTTTATCAGGCAGATTACCAAGTTGGAAAGTTCCCAATTTATATGTACAAACAGACCTAACTGATAAAGTGCTCTTTGAACAGATGCAGTAATTAGCGACTATTTTGTACGCTCGAGAATGATGTAACTGATTTAACTCTAAAATTTGCAAAGCAACTGCTAATGCACAACCTTGTTTCCCACGAAACACAATAACAAGTGGTTTACTGATGAAACTACTTACGAGGAATTTGCAAAAGTTTCTGATAACGAGTCAAAGAACATCAAAATATAAAACCTTCATTCTGTATTTCTACTGGATAATCGTTCCTGTGCATCACGTTCCACGTTTAAAACCGTTGCTATTTCTGTGCTAAATGAAGCTGTATGTAGTTCAAACTTCTTAACCAAAAACCTCAGTTGAATTTGATGATGCATGCATGATATACTCCAAGTAATAACTTTATATTGTCACTAATCCTAATAAGTTAATTCGATCCGTGCCTGTGCTTTGCAATTACCCATTTAACATCCCGTTTTAGTTTTAACAGTTTGGTTTATTTGAAAAAGAGGCCAGTATGGTTAGTCTGTGATGCAGAAAAACTTTATAAAAGTCCTGTTGTGGCTATGTTGGATGTGGTGAGCGTTTTGCTCTAAATGCAGAGGACATAGCTACCTAGTGGTTGGTATCAGAGGAGGCTATCACGTTCTTCCTTCTTATTCTCATGATTAGTTCCCCACTTGTTGAAAGTCTTTCTGTTTTATCTCCCCGTTTTATTCATATAATTTGTAACAAAACAAAAACTAACAAACAACCTCATATAGAATACGATTGATTGATAAAGTAAACCTACTGCTCACGGGTGTCTGGGTGTTTTGAATAATTATTACCTAGTTATTTACAAAAACTGATGAACAAGGACCTATTCCCTCTAAACTACTGGACAAATATCACTAATAAACTTTACTGGCTACGATGGACTAGATTTTAGTTGCGCACACCGAAAGAGTGTAACGTGCAGCGAGATGTCGCGACTAGTGAAGTTCTTATATTTCTGTGCTCCTAATATTTTTGCTGAGATTTTTTTCTAGTAAATAAAAGGTGCCACATCCAAAGCGTGAGTATTTGTTGTTCAACTGAAACTAGAAGTAATGGCTTGAAGTTATATTGAAGAAGCCCAATGAAATAATTGGTCGTTGTTCATCTGATAGCACAACTGAAAATTGCGGGACTGGTTGAAGTACAGCTCCAGCTGAACGATCGGATTAGTTTTGGGAATGAAACTCAGATATGATGCGTAATGTGTATTGTTGTACGTGCTTCTGTTTTTCACTTTCCAATAGATAATTGTATAATTTACTTTATCTTTTATCTGCCATTCGACATCCGTTTTCTATTATTCTGAATGAAAGAACAACTAGGACTTTTTATTGGCAGCATTATGCCGCAACTTCTAAAGCGTGTCCCGTAGTTACTAAATAAATGAGGAGTAATCTGAGTAAAAACGAACGAAGTGCAATCTGATCAAATCTTTGCTACTGCCCACACCGGTCCAACTTAGTTATATGGTATTCATGGTTCAGACTCCCTGTCGGGTAGACTAAAGTAAAAGCGTTATTTAAAACTAGATTCTTGGAAGTAAATTTCTATGACGCTTCCTTATAAAATTTCTAAATTTAATATTCAGCTGTTTTCGTGAAACTATCCATTGGTTTTGAATCAGAAGCAAGTAGAAATTGAAATAGTATTAAATTGGAATTTATAATTCTGTCTAACAATTTTGATCGGTGGTTTTTCTAAGCAAACGGTAGTTCTACACAGTACTATACACAGTTGAAGTTCAGTTTCCTAAGAGTATGGAACATTTTGTTCCACTAACGGATCTAGTTGGCCGTCAAATTTTACTAAGTCCTGGTTGATGCGGTTAACTACAGCGGATCATTTTATTATAATTTAGTTTATTTGGACTTACATTATATATCAGTATTTCTTCATTCATAAGAAAACCGAATCATTTCTTCTTATACTGCCAGTAATACCTAAACCTGTTTCGGCGGAGTGCTTGGGGTAACTTTTCTCAGTCCAGTACGGTCTTTTAGGCAACGAGCATTTGCTTTACTGACAAAGTCTAATTGCTTGTACCAGCAAGAACTGATAACGAGAGTTGATTGTGATTCTAAGCTTAGGGTAAGAAGACGGTCCTGGAAAAACAAAAGTTTGAAGAAATTATTATCCTCTAGGAAAAAAGTCCGTTCAGAATTCTGTAAGGGATACTTAGACGTGTAATATATCGGTACCTAATACTGAACATGTCTGTTCAGCTCTTTGCTAAGATGCTAGCATACTATGGGAGGCAATATGAACGAGTTTTCATTTGTTTGTCAAACCTCAAAAAGCGTGATCATCGGCGTGTCACATCCGCTCAGAGAGATACCCATAGCGTCTCTGGTTCTGTGAAAACTTTTGTGCATACATTTGTAAAACTCAGTCTTGCAGCCGGAACAAAAACGCAATTCTTTCTGCTCACGTTTTTCTCTGAATGAGAGTGGGTGATTCGTCTGTCTTTGTCTTTCCCAATGTACTCATTATCTGAACAGACACTGACTTAATCCGTCCTATGATGCTCTGTTGCTCATTTATCTTGATTTGTAAACTTTCCACTCCCGTGTGCATCACGTTCAGCAAAACGTAAGCCAAAATAGCCGAAAAAGCAATAATTAAATAACTGATTTTAATAAGATGAATCTGGTCTGATCAGTACACGTTGGAGACAATTTGCCGGCCCTGATTTTATTTGTATTCGTTTTGTATTTAGTCGGACATTTGCGTAGATGGATGTTTACATTTCAGTAAAAAGCGATATAATGTCGTCACCTCATCAAATGAAGGAGCTAATAACTGATTACTCATTAGGAACTGCTCGGAAGTTCAGCTATGGCTCTTACCCGGTTTGTGAGAATTCCAGCCAGGTTCTATAGGCAGTACCGTGGGGCAATGTGGAGTAAAAAGTGGAAAGTGCATAGGAATGAGCATGACATTCAAATAAATCAGTTTCTGAAGGGGAAGGAAAAGAAAACTTTTCAAGTGCAGTCAGAAGTGGTTCACATAGTTTAGGAGACAGTTTATTTATTGTAATATTATATACCCGACTAATAATCGACACTGCTGGTCAACGTAACCCCTTCCAGCAGATTAGCAAGAAATAAGATGACTGTAGAAGAGAACATGAAGAACAAAAACGAACGAAAAGAGAAAGAATGCTTCGTGTGGCGTTTATTTGTCTCGGCTTCCTCATTCGGTAATGTAACTTACAAAGTGTCTTTATAGAGTTTGAAATGTGGGATGACCACCTCGAATTTGTTTAGACGATGATTACTAAACATTTGACGGAACTATTCTACTTAGTGTTTCTGAGTTAATATTACATGAGCCAAAGACGTAAGCTGAAAGAATAATGGAAAAAGTAGTTTGTTAAAAAAAAAACAAAGTTACAGGGTTTGGGAATCGGAACAACAGTGACGGGTCCACAACAGCCCGAAATAAAAAATGCACATCTATTTCTCAAGAATAGAAGTAAATTCATCAGCCTGAGTCAGAGAACTGTGTCAAAAAGATGATAACCTTAGTCCAGTTCATTCGTAAGGAGGAGTTTGGACAGGTATTCTCTGAGAACGTTGTTACGTCCGTGCTATCTTTTGGAATGAGTGAATTTGAGGAGCCAGATGCATTGTTACATGCATTTTCGGTTGCACCGGCATAAACTTGAGTGGCAGCAAACGTGTCGGTGTGGTTAAATGCTTTCTTTTTTGGTGTGGCCATAAATCCCATTCTTGAGTTATTCGGCGCTTTGTGGAAACGTTTATTTCATCGTAATACTCAAAATGTGGGAGAAGCGACTAAATTGTTCTAGGGTGCAGCACACGATGGACATTAAGTTGGCCTTCTCTATGAAACGTTTGACGGAACTACTCAGTGACGATTTGACGATAAATCTTAAGGATGTAAATAGGAGGAATTTTCAAAGAAAAAAGCTATTGACACAGCACAGCAGAATTTACTCAGCCAAAATCAGTCAATTCTGCTGCTTGCTATAAACAACTGAGAGCCAAGGCCATGTTGCTGTTGCATTATTTGTGTTTTTAAGTCATTTTATTTGACACTCGGACCGATCTGCTTCCAGTACACAATCGGCCCGAGTAGAACTGTTTGAATTCTCGCACTGAATGGATAAAATAAATTTGTTGTCCTTTATTTCTGCAGTGTAGATGAAAAACGTTGGTACGCAGGTCTTACTCTGTCTTCTGACTAGGGGTCCATTAGTTAATTGACGGTAATGAAAGTTACTTCACAAATCACATACTTTGTACCTCTCCATACATCCAATATGCTCAGTTACATGTTTTTGAGAAAATTTTGCTTATTTACTTGAACTGTCACCGGGGAGCAGTTACACCATGAGCAAGTATTTGTCTCTTTCTGGGCCTACAAGTCACAGAATCACCACAATGCACAAACACGTCGAGTCGTGAAGGATGTTTGTCTTGGAATGGCTTACATTACTCCAGAGAAACTTCACTCAATCAAACAAGCAGTGACTTTTCAAGAAAGCTGACTAAAATCTGGATCCGATTCGTGATCACAACAATTGCACTTCCATGCTAGTGTTACGCGCCTGAGCTATACGAAGACTTTGGGGTATTTTGAACTATTACTCGTTTAAAACCCCCCCCCAACGAGCATTTGATGTAAATCTTCAAGAAAACATTCGTTTCGTGGCATATAACGAATCTTATCTTGTTTACCGGCCATGAAGTTGCAAGAGTGCTTACCTTCTTCAAGATCGTTCTATTTAAAATCCATCTGTCTGTCTATTTGTTTATTTGATAATCTCGCTTTTCTGTTCTGCCTGTTGACTGATAAACACGCTTTACTTCATTTCCCGCGTTCTCCCACAATAATACCAGTTTTGAGTCATATCCTCTCTGTGTAAATTTTCACTGGTTGCCAAAATATGAAAAGTTATGGCAACAAGGGAGCGTATAACTTTGTACTATGGTTACCTCTGAATTTAAAATACCTTGTTTTGCAGTATCGTGAAATGTCGAGTTCTTGTTACGGTGGTTTGTGATTATTTATCAATAAATTTGCTTGTCGGTAGATTCCAAAAGGCCGTTAATTCCTAAATATGTAAAACGAGGACCATTGCATTTGGAACTGTCATTGAGTTTTTTTCTCCTGTATAGAAATTCAAGTGACTAGTTTTGACGAGGCCGATTAACGTGAACATGAGTTTCCCAGCTCATCATGTTTTACACGCTTTGTATTGGTTTATTCTCTGAAGAAAACAGAACAAAAACTACCATGAAATCTTTCTTTGACAAAGAGCTTCCGAGCAGAAACCAACAAAAAGATTGACGTGGCTTCTGGTTTACCTTCAGCCCACAAGAATGCCAATTATTTCATTCATACCTCACAGTGAACATCGTGTACATTTTTACTCTGGGTTTCGACCAGCTCCCAGACCAAATTGCGTCCGGTAGCACCAATATTATATTCAGATCACTGCAATAGTTATAAAACAAAAGTAATATTAGTTTTAGATTTCAAAACTCTAGTAAACTCAAGTAATCTGAGTGGACTAAATAAACTTCAGTGGGGTTCCAAGCTCAGTCCAAGTTACAGATCACCAAAGCTGCTTCATTGAGAAAAACGAACTTCCTTCGCCTAATCAGTACACACGATGATCATCGTTTACACTTTATATCCAGTTTACTCCAGATTTCCCAAAAATATACCCGAGTACTGTCGATTATAACGTAAACACCTCGTCGGAATTACTTCTTTTGACAAAGCCTTCGGAAATTCTGAGGGCAAATGGTAAGATGTTTTACCAAAACCATAGGGAGCTGGTTATTGCCTGGTGTAGTCTATATTCAAATTAGTTTATTGGCAGACTAGATCAAATCTGTTTTTGATTGGTTTGAATCGATTTAAACTTACTTTTCTTTCGGACCATGTTTTCTTATAACTTTTGATATAATCGTAATGGGGATATTTTATTGAGAAAGGTCTGTCATAAATTATGGGCTTAGAGAACTCAAGTGAAGGTTCAAGCGCCGTCTGCTCTTGTTGTTGCTGTTCTTATTGTTGTTGTTGCCAGTGCGTGATTGCGGTATTCCCCAAGGTGCTTAGATTTACCATCTATCACACTTTATAGTGTTATAGAATAAACAGCTTTAGTTTGGCCCGCAAAGTCGGACGACCCTATCTGCGCCTCGCGGTAATGTGTACCAAAGGTCGGTTGAAAACAAACGCAGCAGATCATTTTCAGCCGTGTGAACGAAAAGGTTAAGTTGAGCTTTTAATGCATCTCGTTGAAGCAGAAATCCTTGTGACCAACCATGACCGTATTGGAAGGAGATTATTCTCAGATTGAATTCTTTGAAAATGCATTTGAATGCAGCTCTCTTGATGGTTGTCCAAGATTGGACGTTGGAATTTATCGTATCTTCTACCTTAGAAGTTTATGGATTTCAAAACCAATACCGTTTTGCTTGGAAATTCCATGTGGTCAGTCTACCGTAGGTAAAATTTATTCAACAATCAACTTGTGAAATTGATGCAGAGAAAAATAAAGAAACCCCTATAATTTCATCGTGGCTGGATTATATCGGAACTATTTACACTTTTTAAATATGAACTAATTCCAGTTCGATCATCGTTTGTGTTGTTTCACACAGAACATTGATCTATTGAAACTCCACCGCCTTTGCCCATTTTATCGTCCTGTTTGATTAATGGTGGTTTTGGTGACGATCTACCGCAGTTTTATTCTAGCTCTGCAAACTCTGCAAGCGACAGAAAGTTAATTACTCTACTGGTTTTCGAAGCTTCTGTGAAACCAAATTTGCAGCTTCCCAAATGAGTTGGAATGAATCCGATCAGGACACGCGAATCAAAACAAAATTACTACTCTTGGATTTGCTTTTATTTTATTTTTTTATTCTCAGAGACTTTTCTAACGCATTCATCAATTTCCTCATCACGCTTGTTTGGGTTGGTAGTTAATCTGTCACCTCAGATAGAAAAACTGAAAAGCAGAAAAGTTTTGTGAGGGACTGCGAAACAGATGATTCTTGTTTGGTCCGAGATTGGTTAACAGCTGGTGGAGAAAACGTTTTCGGACGGAGTTGACCTTGGTATGTGTCTACCGAAACAAATTGAAATAAAACTGAGTGCCATCGATCAATCTGAGTGATTTTCGACTACAGTGGTCCCAAAAATGGAACATTTGTTCCGCTTGCATCGGATTTCCTGCCTCTTAGGTCAATAGGCCAACGGGGTAATCGGTCAACCGCTTCCCATATGAGCACACTTAACAACGATATGGAAACTTGTATAGTTATTTTTTTCTTTTACACTGTTCCAGAACTTTCAGGGAGTGTTTTTGATTTAGTCGTTTGATAATGCCCAATGAAGGTTTTTGAAGTCACAGATTGCGACTTGTGGAAATTCTAAAATTTGACAAATTTGGTTCGGATTGCAGCCATACTTTTTGTCAATAAACAGGACAGGAATTTGTTTGCTTATCTCAAGCAGTCATGTATGTTATGGATTAAAGTTGTTGAATTCCGCTTTAACTTAATTTGCTATTTCATCATCGATTCAGGCTGGAGACATGTACTGTGATTCAGTAAACCAAATGAAGGCGTTTGGCGCGTGATGAACACCCTACATGGCATCCAAGATGCCTACCTGGTCACTGTTTGAAGATACTACGAGGTATAACAATGTGTTTTCACAATGTTTCTTCATCCTCCTGGCATGCTCGTTCGTAGTTCTTATTTTAGTATTTTAATGTTCCTAAATTTTGCTCTCCAAACAGGGTTCCCGCTGAGAGGCAGCAGTAGGGAAAATCGAACCCAGGGCTTGGTAACTGAAACTGGATTTTAATGTGGAGTCGGCTGAGGTGCAAAAATATGAGCTGCATTATTTTAGATGAACAGAAACTATTGATTTGGGCTCGTTCATTACTACTGGGAGTTTTGAGACAATGAAGCACAATATGTGCGCTTGTTACAGAGTACAGATAAGACCCGAAGTTATCAGAGGTCAAGCGCTGAATGTCGTTTCATTCAGTCCTTTCTATAGTTTTTTACTCTTTTATGATCTTTACCGTATTGTCACATCCGTCACCTGCTGGAAAGCTTAAACAACAAAAAGGAAACACTCAAGAATCTCCTCTTTTTATTCTAATCGTAATGTGCTACCCAAGGATTGGTTTAAATAAATACTTTCCCTTTCCTTTGTGAATGCAATGGGTTGAGTGAAACGGTTCTTTTCTTTAGGCAAATAAATCTCACCTGGAGGTTAAATGCAGAAATCACTACTTTGTCTACAGATGGGTTACCTTTGTTTTTTGTCAAAAACGGCACCCATATTAAACTTGTTTTCTGTCAGATGTCGGGTTTCTGCCACAGTTAGCAGAGTCACTTCTACTTGTGGGTAGTTGGATCAAAATTGACAACGCTTCTATCATTTTTGATTAGCGTTGTTCACGTGCAACGAACTAGCTCCATCTCAAGCACTGAGAACGGATAAGGAGTTCGATTGGGCATTCGAAGTGATCCACTTGGCCTAAAAGCGAGTTTGGACATTACTTGCACGTGATCTTGAGTGGAATTTTTGATCTGTATTGTTCTGTGTTGCAGACAACAAGGCAAAAACGTCTGACTTCGTATAGTTGTCGTTAGATAGTAGTGGTTATCAGTGTGAAAATACTACTAACGTATTGAAGAGTAACTGTATCACGTCATTTATACTTACGCAATGCTTTTGGGAATTGCTCCCAAGTAGTAGTGATGCGAAAGTCGGATAGGTTATACGATCAGGATTGTTCTTACCTTAAGTATCGGGAAATGCTAATACTACAAATAATGCAGGACCTGAGATTGTGGGTTATCAATCATTCGTAGTATTCTGGAGATGAGTTTAAAAACAATGAAATTTTATTTTTATCCTCACAGATTAAACAACATTTTTGAGTGTATTGCGTAATCCGTAGTACTTCGCCCTTCTTTGGTGAAACAAACTCATTTTTACCAGAAAATATTCCTTGGCAGATGGATGCCGTTTCAAATAGGCGGAGTCACTTATCTTTCAAATCGATAGCTTACTAATGTGTTCAAACTTGTCGGTCCCGCTTTGGTAGAAATATTTTCTATCATCCACACCTGCATTCTCTAACGGAATTACATTTAGAGTCGTCTCCTGTTTTAGGTCTTTTCCTGGATCTGTCTCAAAAGCAATCTTTGTGGTTGCACGCAACAAGCAATCAAACGTGCAATGTCAGATCGAGTTAAGCCAAGTCGAGTAAATGCTTTATGAACCCCGATGTGTGAATATTCAACGAGCTATCGATGTTCCCTTTTTTGTCAAACTAATGCACATAGGGATAAACGCGGTGACTGTTCGTCTTACTATTTGCAGCTGCCCAGAAATAGATATTTAAAATCTGTCGAATAAGCAATACAAAACGTCAAACGTCATTTGTTTTTAGAAATTTAAAACATCGGGTCCCATGTTCTCATGAATTGGATAAATGCCATTTGGTTTGTAGAAATGTAATTAAGTCTAAATGAGAAATCGTTCACATTTATTTTAGGGTAAATGAGAAATGTTAACTAAAAGACGATACGTAATACAAATGTTACCCCATTCGATGACTTGTTCTTTTAGGGGCTTGGTCCCTGCTGGTCAGGGGATATGGTTGACTTGGCTCGGAAGAATTATGGTGGAGGTTTATGTGGGAAAGTAGAACCGAAATGGGGGTTGTGTTGATTAATGGGAACGGCATGTGCAAATGCTAGAGTGCAAGGAACAGGTAAAATTCCCCTATTTGTTGTACAAAAACTTTCCACAGTAATTTTTGAGAAGGTTACTCAACTGCCCTATAAATACGTCCAAGGGAAAGAAAGAAACATAATTAACAACAGCAAAGTCGCTATGAAATGTAGGAGTTTTTAAGTGAACGAAAGCAGATTCCGTGAGGATTGCTGAGTAAAATGACCAGGGTTTATCGATAAACATAAATAAAAATAACCGTTTTTGAGCACCGTTTGGTCGTAGTTTGAGAATCGTGAATGGGAAGCTGAATGTTGCTTTCAGGAACCATGTCTCTGACTGAACTTCGGAATCATTTTAAACGTGTAGTTCAGTATTCCACTCAGGCATCCGGAATCGCCCAATACAATGAATGTACGTTATATTCCATTCGTCCAGTACTTGATATCATATGCAAGTAGGTTGCCGTGGCTGTTCCAACACTGGTATGGCTCGACGATTGACATATAATTTTAAACATTGAGTGGAGTTCAATACTCAAACGGTCAAGCTGTCACGGAGATGTGAGTGCATCGTGTCTAGGAACAGTCCTAGTACCTTTCAGTCTTTTCTATAACTGGCTTTCCAAAATGTGGTTGGATTAATAACTAGCCACAAAAGACCCAAAACATTAACAACAAACACTAGTATTGGACGGTTTTCTCCACCTATTAGCATTTCCAGATTTGACAAAGGGTACATAGTATACAGAAATCTACTTAAGGATTTCTGAGTAATATTGGTTCGATTCAGTCTGTTTTTACTCAACTTAATTAGCTTCGATGTTGAAACCTCAGACCTAAAAGTGGACATTAATCCAATTTTAGTAGTCTGGTTCTACGACTAAGAATAAGGCCCAACAATTGTTTGTGCAAACATGATTCTTCATAAGATAGTTTATCACAACTTGAGCAAAACCAGATTGTTGCGATTGAAAGACATTTCTTCGAGGCGAACGTCAGCGTATTGTTTTGGGCAGTTTTCATGCTCACGAGAATCAACCCTGAACAAAAGCGTTAAAGCGACATCTGTCTTCCGCCTACTGAGAGTTATGTAGAAATATCGAACAAAATATTCCGTCAACCAACGTACTATTTGTGTTATGGATGTCTCAAATAATTATGTTAACAGATATTTCTTCTGTTTTTTTTTAATCCTAATGGAATAGTGGACACTAATATTTTGTAGAGCTCGATACACCAATTTCGATTTTCTATTCGGAAGCTTAGTTAGTGAAACTCGGTTCATTTCTTATTCCAATATTTGGAGCCAAAGGGGCGTTGAGGTTTTTCAGGAATCGCACAATCGGGACATATCGCTTTCCTGAAACGTAGATTGTTTAAAGAGAGCCACTTTGTGGCTGGTGTTGCTACCTTACTGAATCCCCGTGCTGTGTGATCATATGTGATCAATCACCAAGTGAGTGTTGAGCAGTATCACTACAGTTTTTGGTTCTGGCACAGGAACTACAATCCTAAGGAACTGTCCGGGGGAATC